>JAOQGH010000012.1:29029740-29114120 GCA_025769975.1 Gallinago jamesoni
TCCATCCATCCATCCATCCATCCCATCCTAGAATTGTGCCAAGGCAAAAAGCCATGAGGAGCAATGTGCATTATTCATTTTGTACATCTGTATTACAGGAAGCCTCCATCCTAATATGAGGCACTTACACTTGTTACCTGTGCCTAATATTTCACTTGTGCATGTTCTCTGAATGAGGCATTTGTGACAATTGGCATTTCTTGGCTCTTGTGGCTAGGAGCTATAAACCAGGAGCTTTTAGTTAACAAGATGTGTGAAGGGGCTCTGAGGAGCCCTCATTAAGCATTTCCCAATAATGTTAGGAACTGTAGCCAGGGAAGCAGTTAATTTAATTTTCCTTGCTCAAATATTCCAAGACAGGGCATTATTCTTCAATGTAATTGTTCCCTGGGGTAATGAGGAGAGGAGAAAAAAGCAGGGATGGGGTTACATAAAAACCCTCCCCAGAAACTGTTTTTATGGTGTGCTTTACTGCTCTCTGTCTGCTTTTCACTCTGGATTGTATGTAGTCTGCCTTTGCCCTTGATTGTCGTCATAGGCCCAGAGCAAGGCAACCACAGAGGAAGTGGAATAAGACCCAAACAAGGCAAAAAATAAGTATAAACATATATGAGCTCTTCCAAGGTGCCTGGAAGCAAAGTAGCACATGTCCATCACAATATAACCTCATTATATCACCATCTTTTGAAGCCCAACTTATTTTCTATTAGAGGGTATGGCTAATGTGGATAATTGCAATAGGTTTTAATGATTTGGAAGCCAAAGCTAAGTTAGTAAGCCTAGAGTTAAAACAAAGAACCTGTGTAAACAGTGGAGGTCTTTGTGCAGCCTGGTTTGTCATATAGCTTCAGTTCAGTGGGTTTTTATAGCTGTACACTTTGTCTCCATCCTGTTAAATGCTACTCCGCCATCGTGCTCTCAAACTGTGCTTTATAGGGGCTGTAATTTGATAAAGAACATGCTGCATGGTAAAAGTTAAAACTGGGTTATACAGGCTCCAAGCTCTAAACTAGTATGGGTTTCTTCTTTCTATTTCCTTCCCCAAAAGCTGTGGAAAAATTCCCAGGAATCAGTTTTCCAAGCCATCAAAGAGTAAAAATAAGGAATAAAAACAAAGAAAGAAAGAATAGGCTCAACAAACCCAAACTCTCCTTCTTGAGTATAAAATTCCTCCCAGACAAAAATGTTTAGAGATTTTTAGTGTAAACTAACACTGCACAGTGTGTATCATCTGAATTAATTTGAGAAGTGATCTGAAAGCTCACTTTGATTCTCAAATATGAGCAAGTTGTAAGGCAAAGCCTTTCAGTATTGGCTTATTTTGAAGCAAGTGCTAAAGCCTTTGCTGAAACAGAGGCTCAAGAATTCATAGCAGAATATCGTTCTGTGTGCTAGAGAAAAAGGTTAGACAGAATTCCTGTGAGCTATAAAAAGTCCCCAAATAACTACAGAGACATCAAAATGTCATCAGGTTGTTATACTTCAAATTATAAACAGGTGATCCAGTGATACGCTGCAAAAAGAGTCCAAGTCCCTGAATTTCAGACCAGGAGTATCTTCATTATTTACTACTAATTATGTTGAACTGTGAACTACATTTAAATTAAGCTCATCCTGAACCCTGTCTGCTCTGAAACTTCAAAGGTCATTAATCAGGTATTCCACTAGCACAATATTATCAAAAAATTTAAGTAGCTTTTTCGCCTTTGTTTTGATTTTTGATTTTTTTTTTTTAAATGCTTTTCCTGCCCATCTGGAGGCACATGGCTCACTTCCAGCCCAGCTGCTTCTCTGACTAGAGCTGAAGGTGGAAATACTTTCTCTGTGGACCACCACACAGAGAAGCTGCCCAAGGCCCGCCGTGCAGCAGCCCTTCTCTTAGAAGATGCTGCAAACACTTTGGGCTGCTGTTGGGAGATCCCCCCTGTTTGGGTCATCAGGGGGACTGGATGTGAAGCCTCGTGATGAAGAAAACATGGGCCTTCATCATTTGCATTCAGCCACTCCCTTTGTATCATCAGAAATTCTTCTCTGTGCCTTGCCCACAAGAGCAGATGTAGCTAAATTATTTTAGCTCTTGGAAGTCGTGTTGCACTTGAGCTGTTCCTAAGCAGTTAAATTCCTCCTGGGGGGTGCCGTGTGTTCCTGGAAACAGGGCTGGGGCAGGAAACAAGCCTAAAAGACACCTGAAACACAGTTCCCAAAGTGTGCTGGGACGCAGATGCTTACCCAGTGAGCTGTGCAGGACACCTGGAGAACTGCTTTCACTTCTTGCCAATTAATTTCCCCCAGAGTTCCCCCATTTTTGAGTTTTTAAAGGCATGTAGCATACACCCAGGGTCTTTCAGCCTTGTGAATATTTTTGGTACGAGTTACAGCCCTGGGAGAGCTGACCATCCTGGCGTTGGAGAGCTGTGAATGCAGATACTTCCCAACTGTGGCCAAACGGCGGACAATTTGCCGTGGTGTCGTACAGAATTTAGCTCTAGTCTCACTGCCTCTGAAATCCTTTTGTGGAAGGACTGAAGGATTGGTTTCTCCTACCAAAGCTGTCAGAATGGCCACTCTTTGGTGATGATTCTGAAGTGGTCAAAATGCCAGGAGTCACTAGCAAGCATGGCCGAGGATTTATGAACTCTAGATTTGTAGCATAGGTGTCTTGACCGAGCCACAGGAAATTTTCAAGGAAAGATGAAATAAATTCTTCCACCTTCCTTCCTCCTCCCTCTGCTTCGGTAACCCAACAGCTGAAACTTTCACATCATTACAGTCTCGTCCTCAGCAGGAGGCAGAGTCAGATTGGCAAGACTTCTCTGGAGAATGATGCTTTCATTTCCTACTCCCACATTTGCAGAGGCAGCACCCTGAGGCCAAAGATAAGGGGGGGATTCGTTCATGTGTTTCTTGGAGCACGGAACTGAAAAGTGTTCAGTGAGCCACCTATTCTAAGAATTAAGAAGACCATGTGTAAAGAAGGAGGAAAAAATGCAGGTACATGGAAAACAATAGCATTTTGCAATAAACTGCCGCGTGTTATTTGGAGGGACTGCTGGAAGAAGCTGTGACTAATATGGAAGTTTCTAGCCCTAGAATATAATGGAGGAGAGTTTAAATAATGTTTTCCCAGTTAAGTTGTGGAGTTGGGAGGCCTGATTCTCTGCTGGGCTGTGTCGGAGTCCTTGCCTGGCGTTGGAAAACCAATTAGGTCAATATTTTCCTTCAGAACTTTGATTCTATCAGGGTTTTTTTTTTTTTCTTTTGTGTATCTGTTCCGTAGTTACAAAAGCTTTCTTTCCTTGCTTGTTCAGAAGGGGATGACATATACAGCTCTGCCTGACACACTGCAGTCTCTAAATTCTTGATACCTCTTAAGAATCTGTACCAGTAAGTTTATCTCTGAAGGTTCAACCTGAGAAGTCTTTGTAGGAAATAATGATTCTTGTCCTTCAAAGTGAGATACTGCTTGTCTTACATAATCATCACGAGGATTAATTCAGTCATCTTTTACCTGCTTTGGGAATCTCAGGAGGATTAATAATAATTCGTCATTTTTGAAACTCTGGAATACATTTTAACATGATGTTTGACAGGTTTGCATAATGTATGATTAATCAATTAGAATTTTTGTACATATGCATGACACTGCATGAATATTCCTCTGATCTGTCTCCAGCACACTTGTAGACACAGGGTTCTTGTACAGTAGTTGGAAAAAAAGGAAATCTTTTCATTCAGCTTCCACTTGCCAACAGTTTCAAAGAGAAATAGCTTTGTATTCAGTAATGAAAGAAAAAAACAGGAAATCTGTCTATCAGGAAATCTGATATGTGCTACACTTGCTAAATCCCCTTTTCAGTGAAATGGATTAAGAGACCTTATAGAAAAATGTAAGTGAAAAAGTGGGATAATAAACTGCAGGCTTTAAATAGAAGATAGGATTTATACTTACTGCTCTGGAAAAAAAGATGTTATTTGTACTGTGGAAGAAAAGGCAATTCCCTACATGCTCAAAACCTTTATTCTGGACATGAGCTGTCTACCAGCTTAGTGTTTTTACTTAAACTTCTCGTGAGATGTCAATGGACAGAATTTACACTTTATTCTTTGGAATGTAGATGAAACTTCAGCTGGCACCAGAGACAGTTGCAGCTCTGTACCGGTGGGCAGGAACTGGATTTGAAAACCTCTTATTTTATGAGTTATTAGTCATAATCTACAAGTAAGATCCTAAATGAGAAAAGATCCAAAAACTAAAAGCATTCAAAATGGTTCTGGATACAAAGTATACTCAAAGATATATCTCCCAGGTGGGAGTTCGATCCAGTGAACTGAAATCTGTGTAATAGATCTTAAAAAACAAACCCCCCTTTCTATGGTGAACCTTCCTCATACATTTCAATTTGCCATGGGTGGATATGCAAAAGCAAACCACTCATCTGATGCTAGTTCTTGTGTAATAGCTCAAGATGGCTGACCAAAGACCAGCTAATGGAGACAGAAATGTAATTTGTTGACAAACACTTCAGCTATCATGTGCAAAGTGTATGCTTATGCATGCCAGTTTAGCGGCCTCAGTGGTCAATTTGAGGGAGAAAAGGAAACAGCGGTGAAATTAATCATACTGACGCCTGCTTGTCTGATATTTTTGGCATGTTGCAGAACATTAACTACAGTGAAATTTGGCAAAGGATTCTGATTTTCAATGAAATCATCTATTTTGTAACATACTCCCCTATCTTATTATTCTTTGGCACGTAACACACTTGAAGATTAGAAGGTCAGATTAAAATATTCATTAGTCACCTAAAAAGGGTTATGGCATCTGACAAAGAAGAAATCAAGTCACAAAAATCCCTTCCAGGGCAAGCTGTGAAAGGCTGTATTTGGTGCCAAATATGGGACTGGTCAGGCCTATGTTTAGAAACCCATGATAAGTTCTAAACACAGTTTGATGAAAACCTGATGCAAGTCTCTCCTTTCCCTGTCATCCGCTGACATTAAACTGCAAAGTTGCCTGTGATGTCAGTTCTGAATTATTCCCTCTTGATTGCTGACTCAAAGGCTGGATGTTAATGGAGAACCAAGATTTTTAAGGTTCATTAGAGAAGGCATTAAAAATCTAAAAAATATGCATAATTCTCTGGCTGGGGTGTGCTCACATGGCTTTTCTGTGCTTTTTTAACTGTTCTTTAACAATAAATTTGCAAGAGGTTTTTTCTGAAGGGTTGATTTCTTTTTGTTCTTGTCTTCTTGCTCTGTCCATGGAGAGGGACTATGGGCATGAACACAGAAATTCTTTGCCTGAGTTTGAGTGTTTAAGGGAATTTTCATGTGGGAAAGACACTGGCCGCTCTACACTAATAAGAAAGCTTAAAAGGAATGTTAAAACTGCTTTAGGGAACTTTGGAATATTTGAAATATTCAGAGGGGTAAGTCAACTAAAGCTATGAGAATTTGCTATTGAATTGGCTCAGACAAAAATCACTAAAGTCACTGCAAAATAACCCCCTGGTCCTGAAGAGACACATCTGCTTAGCTTTAGTTCAAGGGTCACTCACTTGATTAAAGTTTTAGCTTTTTGGAATCACAGTGGAGTCCCGACCCGATCCAGACTGGCAGTCCAGCTTGACTTCTTCAGAAAACTGAAGGGCGCCTTTGTCTTAGTCTGGTTCCCAGGACATTTCTCTTACTTGAGAACATGCCACTCTTAAAACCACTACTCTCCCCTGTTACCCAGCCTTCTTCTTGCCCTGCTATTATCTCTGAACAATCTCACTTGCCCAGAGAGAAGTAATTTTTCTGTCCCTACTTTTTCCTGTCTTAGCTGCTTTTTTCCCCACTAAAAACCACCCCCCATCTATCTGCACAGTAACTATTCCACTTAGCAGGTCAGCATTCAGCGTTCGTAATTATTACAGGGCAGCTCCAAATCTGTTCATGTTCAACTCGCACTTTTCAATTTTGGCATGCTTTCTTAATGCTGGAAGCATTTCACAGATATTAGCTGGTTATACTTTCCAAGAAATCTGGTGCAGTTAAAATAGTATAGTTTCCATTCAAAATAAACTGTTATCCTTTTTTTTTTTTTTCTTTTTTTTTTTTCTTCCCCCTGTTACTAGAAGAGGTGGCACTCTGTGGAAGTTCAAATATAAATGTGATGTAATTTTGAAGGAAGGGTACCTCTTTACAGCCTCTGAGAGCTGCTTGGAAACTATTTCATGCAGTGTGATAGGGCAGTGATAAAGGAGAAAAGATATTGGAATAAAACTTAGAATAAGGAATCAGGCTTTGGAGGAACATGTAGAGTTGAATGAGCCGGGGTAGCGGTGGGGAGAAGAAACAGAGGGATGGAAAGAAAATTTTTAACATGGAAATCAAATGCTGCATGAACTATGAGAAAGAAACCAAATCTAGGGAATTATCACAGGATGAGAAAAGAGAACAGGAAAAATATTCAAATGCTTGAAAAAAAAGAGTAATCCGATTATGCACAAAAAGTGTAGAGGAGAAATACAGAGATAGAACAGAAGTTGTCAAACAGACTTTAGAGATCAGCAAGAGCAGGAGATGAATGGAGTGAAGTAGGAGAGAGTAAATTAAAACCAATGCACACAATCAGTTTAGAATTCAACTGTCTATCTGGTATTTATGGGAAAGCATCCATAAAGCTCATGGAATATATAGAATCCCATAGGGATATTATCATATTTCTTGGTGCTTGCACTAGTATTGTACATCTGCCCAGCAGAGTACAATAGTTTCAAAGGGAAGGAAATTGTCTGAGTGATCCATTACTGATTTTCAGCATGATGAGAAAGAGAGGCCAAACATGGAACCTTTCCATCCTCCTTTCTCCCCAGACTCTGCGTGCAAGCAAGATCCAAACCTCCCTGGCTAGTGTTGGTAGAAGGAAACAAAACTTGACAAGCTTTTTTGTAAATGCTAAATTATCCTTGTTTTCCCATTATGTGGATAACCCAAACTGAAACCTCATTTAACATCTTGAACATTTTACAACCCAAGTTTCCAGTCCGTCTCATGATAGAAGTAAAATTAAGCTACAATCTTTTGAGGTCATCTCTGATTAAAGGCAAGGTACTTCTTGACATTAGTCCGTGGTGGAGAAAAGCCTGCATTGTTGGAATTAACCACCCTGGAGGTGTTAGTCAACAGCTGACTGTTGACAGACAGCTGAGCTGGTGGTGTGTACAGGTGGTCAACATGGCCTATAGCATCCTGGCTTGTATCAGAAATAATGTGACCAGCAGGACCAGGAAAGTTATGGTCCCCCGTACTCAGCATTGGTGAGGCCCCAGCTTGAATACTGTGCTCAGTTTTGGGCCTCTCACTACAAGAAAGACATTAAGGTGCTGGAGTGGGTCCAGAGAAGGGCTGGTGAGGGGACTAGAGCACAAGAGGGGCTGAGGGAACTAGGGTTGTTTATTCTGGAGAAAAGGAAGCTCAGGGGAGACCTTATCCCTTTCTAAACTACATGAAAGGAGGTTGTAGTGAGGTGGGGGTTGGTTTCTTTTCACAAGTAACAAGCTACAGGATAAGAGGAAATGGCCCCAAGTTGCACCAGGGGAGATTTAGGATGGATATTGGGAAAAATTTATTCACTGAAAGGGTTACCAAACATTGGAATAGGCTGCCCAAGGAAGTGGTTGAGTAACCGTCCCTGAAGGTATTTAAAAGACATGTAGGTGTGGTGCTTAGGGTCATGGTTTAGTGGTGGACTTGGCAGTGTTATGTTGTTGTTATGTTATCAGTTGAACCTGATGATCTTAAAGGTCTTTTCCACCCTAAATGATTCTATGACTCTATGATCCTATGTTCTCCATCCCTGGTGGTTTATATTTACTGAATGAAACCATATGCACTTTGGCAGTGAGGTCAAACGAGGCAGTAGTTAGTCACTGCTTCGTAGAGATGGTGGGACAAAGTTATCTGCTGGTGGAAATCCACTTGAACCAAAAATTGCATCAACTGGAAAATGAAGTCAGGCTTTCAATCTATTTCAGTCAGCGGTTGCAGAGCTGAACCTTAGAGAAAGAGCAAGAGAGAAGAAAAAAACAAGGTTCTCAACTTCTGGTAAAACTTGCTCTTTTTTAAGCACTAAATGTAAAGCTTAATGAAGTCAAAAGAAATATTTCAACTAATATCAACCACCTCTGAATCAGAAAAACACCTGAATGTTTATTTACAGACGAAAGAAAAATCCAAATTAATGATGTGCTAATGGGTAAACCTTGCCTCTTCCCCTTCCCCTGCTGTCAGGGCAGGCTGCCTTTAGTAGCTACTTTATTTGCTACTTCAAAAGAGTAATAATATTGTAACTATTGGGCCAGAATTTAACCGTTATTTCCATCATAACTGCCATACAACACTTGCAAAACTCCAGTTTTAATAGCTACCCTCTTTTTGGTGTTACAGTGTAGTGGTTTTTCAATAAGACATACAAAAATAGGCTTTTTTTTTTTATGAAAAGACTGACACATCATACCAGCATTGTGTTCGAACCAGAAATACAATACCTTCTTTGAGATTTTCCAGTACTCTGTTGTTGGATCTTTGAACCTTATTATGTCCAAACTCTGTGTAAACAAATTCACTGTACTTTAATTCAGCCTGGCATTTTAAGTGAGGGAGGGAAATGGAATAGTATTATAGAACAATGATTTTCAGATATATTTTTAGTTTAGGTTTCTCACAGCAGTGTAACTTGGTGTAGTGATGAGTGTATATCTGGATCTTTATTATTCACAGCTATAAGTGAAGGATATTGTTTAAATAAACCATAATTTACACTGAACGTCTGAAACCAACATTAACGTCAACATCAGTGGAAAGATGTCTGCCACTTAAAATCTTAATGGTTGTAATCTAGAAGAGTCTAAAACGTACACTTGCATTCAAAGTATTAGCAACTTTAGTCATCGTTAGCAGCAGAAAAATGCTTTCCATTTTGCTTTCATGTTTTAATTTTATCAAACAGGATGAAAAGATGGTAATGAATGGTAAAATTGAGGGTTAGATATTTTAAGAATTACAAATATTTTACACTGTGTTAACAAGGAATCATCCAGCATTCCAAAACTACATGATGCTATAATTTGTTCATAAATGGAGAGAGCAAATCCAAAGATGCACACTGTCACTGCAAGCCATTGTGTTCTTGTTGTTCAGAAATGGCTTCAGAAGAATGATGCTGCTGGAGCCATGGGGCACCTTACACCCACCGATGGCTCAAATGCAACATTGTCATGCATCTGTGACCAAAATGGAGCTTCCTAAAATGGAACAGACTGAAGACCTGGAAAAATGTTTCCACACTCAAGTCCAGTTGCACATTTTAATATCGTAGGCTAAAATTTCTAACTTTCTTGCCAAGAATGTATTTAAAAGCTGCAAAATATGCACTGAAAATCATCGCCAGATGATGGGCAGCTGGAGTATTTTCAATGAAGAGCAAAGTTTATGCCATCATTACATCATAAACAAACCATGGCAGAAAATGTGTGCAGTCCTTCAATTCAGTCAAAAGGGGAATCTAAAACTTTCCTTTGCTTTTAGCTTGTTAGCTTACGGCCAGATCATCCTGGAGGCTTCTGCACAGAAAGGGGCCTTTGGCACACAGCTCGGTCCGAGCAACAAAAAAAGAAAGAGAGAAAAAAACCCCACACTGTAGTGGTATCTTTTATACAATTGTATCCCATTCCTAAGCCATTTCCCTGCTGGGTTTGTTTGTTAAAGATCTGATTTAAGATATGTTTGACTCAGTGGATTTAGGGCTCATCTCCAAGACCGATGGACCACACCCTGGTCATCTCTTGTGCAGAGCACTGATAGCAACAGAAGGAGAAGCAAAGGTACCAGCAATGCTGTGGCTGCTCCTTTCACAGGAGAACAAAAAGAGGAATACGTGGTTTGTGCAGCTTTACTGAAAACTACCAAAGACACTGTTTCAATTACAATCTGGGCCGGACTGATGGTATTTTGAATCATACTTTCTTACCACTTCTTTCTTGCTGGCAGTTCGAAGTTCCACATTAGATTACTTTATGGTTCTTGTGCTGATAAACTAAAATATATGTGTGTGTATATGTGGAAACGCTTCGTGTTTGGCACGTCTGGCAAAGGGGACTGAGCAGCCAGTTTGCTTCATTGTGGGTATATTGAAGTCTTAAAAATTTGGGAAGGGTAGACGGGGGCTGTCTTTTCCTGCTGTTGTGGCAGTTTTCTGCAAGGCTGGTTTGAAACACGTTGGCACAAAAGATATTGCAGGAATGTGTCTGGTTTTGATGTGCTGGGGCTAACATGTGTCAATACAAACGCTGATGGAGTTTTTACTCGCTGGAAGCCAGTACTTGCTTAACTTTCTCAATTAAAGACAAAAGTTCTGTACTGAGTTCCCAGCTGGATCGGGGCTTGAGAGTCCTCTGCTGAATTCCATCTGTATCCCCCACTGGCTACTGGTGACATAAATGATGTAATCAAAATGACCCTGAAGAGATTCCAGCTGGCACAGGGAGTTGGCACAAAGAACCTAATAAATAAAATGCTGTCTTTTCTTGCAGCTAAGGTTAAGGCACAGGTAGCTGAGGGAGGGTATAGTACAGCACCATGGTGGCCACCTCTCCAGAAGCTCAGCAATATCTGATACAAGTTAAGACAGCCTCTTGAGCTTTATCACACAGAGCATGTGGGTTAGAATTCAGATTTTTTTTTTAATGTATTTTACCTTTTGCCTGTCTCATGGTTGTTTTGAACAGATTTCTAAGCTTTTTTGTCTTCAGTGAGAGATGAAAGACTAACTTTTAATCTTTTGCTGTTAGTTGACAGGACTGCATGGAAATACCTTTTTTTTGTTGTTTTTAAATGCCTTGGTATGTGCAGAGAATGGAACCACTAAATCAGGACTAACTCTTCAGTTTTTTCTGTAGTGTGTGGTCTAGTGATTCTCCCTGATGGTGCCAATCTTTGGAGACTGGCTGGAGATTCTAGCATGGAGACTTCATCACCAAGCCGCAAAGCACTGGTGTGGATGAAGTTGGAGAGCAGAGAGGCTGAACCTTCAAGATTTTTTTCCAAGATCAATGGAAAGAGTTATGGTTGGTCAGGGATGGCTGTGTGGCTGGTCAATGTGGCTATTATTTAATTAACAGTAAGCATGGCTGGAATACAACAATGAAGGAAATTGATCTGCATCGAGATGCCGTGAGGCCATGTTCAGAGACTAAGGCTCCTGAATTAGCTTGTTACAAGCTTCACCTCCGCCTGTATTACTGAGTCTTTGATGTAACAGCAGTCTAGTTCCCTCTCAAAACTTCAGTCACTTTCTCCCTATCTCCCCATCACGTGTTAGGTGTAGGTGAAAATGACAGCAAAAGAGTAGACTGCACCGGTGCAGGGCCCTGTGGGCTGTGGTATTGACGTGCTTTTATCACCAACCCAATCTGGTAAAGAGTTCCTGAAAGTCTCTGCATTATGTGAAGGAATTGAGTTCTGCAGCAGAGACATGCATGTGCTGTTTAAATCTAAAAAAGGAGGAAAAAAAACGAATCAGAATTGCTTTTCTGCATAGCACATTTCCTCTCATACCTTCGAATCAACATCTAGCATAAAGAAAATACAAACGTACTAATATCTTGTCACGTCAACTCCGGAAGGAAAGAACATCTATTTAGAGTTGAAGGTTTGCATGGCCCCCAATCTTCTGCAGAATGAGAAACAAAAACTGGAAAAGAGTTATCTACGTTAAACATTTTAACTGAAAACTGGAGCATAAAGAATCACATCTTTACATATGACTTCCTCCTGGAGCCAAGGTGAGGAGGGAGCTTCAGAAGCCTCTGGTATGAGTCATGAACAGTGTCTCCTAAGTCAAACAAAGGGAGAGCCAATTCTTGAGCAAAAACAGAGCTTCTGCTATTCTGGCAGCAACCAGAGTGAATGTATGCAAAAATCTCACCAAGAACCTCTTTTTCATTTATTTATTTACGTATTACCACTACATCTTCCTGAACTCCCTCAAACACTGGTTCACTGCATCCTCTAGAGCCACCATCATCACTGTGTTTGATGCAGCTACACAACGATGGGCACTCAGAAAGATTTTTGTCTGTAGGCACAGTTTATTAAGAAATTCACAGGTAAATACAAATAGCTTGAAATTTTACAGAAATAAGTAAACAAACTGATGCAAGACCTGATGTATTGGAAGTTTTTGTTGCTCAGGGATAGCTGCTTTGGACCCCAAATTGGAAAAAAAGACAAAAGAAAATTCCTCCTCCAAAGAGGAGGAGGAATAAGCATGGTGATAACACAAACTGGAAAAAATCCTATGTTAAATATGTCTATGTACACATATTGTTCAATATAGAGAATGAATCTTCTGACTTATTAGGCTATTTCCACTTTATGGAACAATTTTGTTAAGATGCCAAAATGATTCACAAACCTTGCTAAAGTGCCCACCATTCTGCTTGTGACTGGCATCTAATGTAGCTTTTTTCTTTTGTGCATATAAATTCACACATAAATGCATATAAATCATTTTTGATGCCAACATTATAAATACATATAACAGTATGATATCTATCTAATAGTTTGTGTCACTCAAAAAAAATGGCAAAAATACATTTCATCATGGAAAATATCAGTAAATGTACAGATGTTGAAAGTGACACTTAAAATAGAAGGCAGAAGTTTTTTATTCATCTAAATCAGTTTAAACACACCCCCCCCCCCCCCGGCAAGCACTTTGGAATTTCTAGTGCTGTATTGAAACATTTGAATTTGAGTCTGGGTGGTATCACGAACATGTGTTTCCCATTGATTTCAAGTTTTAAATGCAAAATCCTTCTAAAGAGCTTTCCGTACCAAGTGCCTAAAAGAATGGTTTGAAAGATCCTGATGCCAAAATTGAACCAAAACAAATCTGAGGGAGCAAACCAATGACAGTAGGAAAAAAAAAAAAAAAAAGCATTACCCTTGCAGGGCAGTCAAGGTACAGTCATATTTATCTATTCATTTACAATGCTAGAGTTTATTCTGTTCGTGCCAATCCTGCGTGGGGCTTGATCTCCCTGGTTACGGTGCGGTAGACGATCGCTGGACTATCTGTAGCCTGTTGTTGTTACTGGGGTGGTCCCCTCTGCCCACCGCAGCGGAGCAATCTGAATTTTCCCTGATCCCATCCACTCAACACACCTCGCTGATGATCGCCTGGTGAATTTGTCTTTCTCCAGTGCTCCGAGGAAGGCACAGCACCGACTAAGCACACAACACATGAAAAAAAACACCGCATCACTTCCATTCTCCAATGCAACACCCGCCTTGAGGTTTTTCTTCTCTTCAAAGACAATTAACATCCAATTATTTCATAATTTGGACAAATCTTGGGCCATGCGAAGGTAAAGGAAAGCTTGTCAGCAAAGCTTGTGGTTCATCTCTCTCTGCATCAGCAGCACATGAACCTGCTTTTTGTTTGACTGGGAGCTCTCTGGATTAAGCAGAAGTGGTTTAGCAGCGCCTTGTACCAACAGCTCAGTGCCAGTAACTGACTCCGTCTTCCAGCTTTGTCTCGTCTTCATAAAGAGCTGATTATTATCACACCACTGGGCTCCTGGGAACCGTGCTTCTTGTGTTCAGTTACCAAGGGTGTGTGAAAGAAGCTGAGAGGAAGAGAGAACAACTAATAAAGGGATAAAAAGTACCTGGCACCTTTAGCCAAAGGTGCCGCTATTCTAAACAGAAAAGCACAGAAATTCTGCTGGCAGCACAGCCCAGTGGTCCTTACACAATGTCTTTTTCTACTGTTGCTGAACCAGCTGGTCATCTGAACAAAACTCACTGCAGGTTGCAGATTTGTGTCTTACTCACCAGTAAAATGGTAAAGAGTAACTTTACGTAACCGAGGAGTAATTGATTTATTTATCTGTTACTACTACATCTTCCCGACTGCCCTCAAACACTGCTTCCCTGTATCCTCTAGAGCCAGTGTCGTGGCTGTGTTTGGTTCAGTTACAGAGCGATGGGGACCCAAAGGAAATAGCACCTGTGCCCTAACCTCCTATTTGTGCATTTGGTGTTAGACATGTGGTATCGTATTTCTAGATTGAATTGCCATAAAATCTCACTGGAACAGCAGCCTGACACATGTTTTAAAATGCTACCAGTAACTAGCAACTGCTAGATCAAGCCCTGAAACCTGTGGTCGATTCTGAAAACTATCTGGCATTGAGTAATAATTCATGCAAATAATATTTTTTTTTTTTTTGGCTTGGTAAAAGGCAGCCATGGTTAATAACACGATTGGTAAAACACCCTGTGAGCCCCGAGCCAGCACCAACTGCTCCCCACCCTGCTCAGGCAGCAACAGCTCTGGGCAGGAGGAACCTAATTCCCTGGTTCCCACAGCCCGGGCCACTTTCCCACTGGCAGGCTGTGGAATACCAAAAGGCAGCCATCACCCAGGCAGCTGCCCCTTCATACCAGTTGCATTTGGCTTGTTAGACTACGGAATTGACAAGTAATTAGCCACTTGTGGCAGCCCTGCCCTGCTGTACCTGCCAGGGATGGCAAGGCCACCAGAGAAACCTCTGCCTGCTGGAGAGCAGGGCTGTGTAGGCTGGCACTTGCTTTGGCATGCCCCTGGAAATGAGGAGCAGACTTGATTCTTGCTGTGCAAACATGTCAGTGACAGCATAAAATCTGAGTAAAACATTTATCTGCTAGATTCAGTGTATGCTTGTCAGCATGAATTAAAAAAAAAAAAAAAAAGAGAACTTGTAGAAACATATCTGAAAGGAGACATTTTGCCTAGCCCTCATTCACCTGGAATATACTGTCCTTTCAGATCTGTCACTGGTCTAAAACATATTTCCTCTCATATTCGTCAGCAAACTTTGGGACAAATCACATTTATTCTCTTCTGTCATTGTGAGGAGGTCATACATTACAATGCTTACCAGAACGAATGCATTTGAGCATTTTATTTCTTTGAATGGTGCAGCAGATACAGTCCGTGCCCACACTGGGCTGTCTGGCAGCCCAGGTCTCATTAGTGGCTAATGAAACTTTCACTTTGAGAAGCCAGCCATGGTAGGTCCTAAGAAACACTTAGCTGGAAAGAAAGTGCTCAACACCTCATTACAAGGATTTCATTAGGAAGAAGAGGACGGCTCACGCTCCGTTTAGTTTTTTGCTCAACTGAAGAGTGTGCTTGAAGGTTTACACATCATCTGAATATGAATATAAATTTGCAGAGCTTACAGGACAGGAAAAGACTGGGAGATTCTGAACCATCCGTTCAGAGATCACCAAGGCATCCATCTTCGGGATAGGCTGCCTCGGGACAGCGCAGTAAGAGAGAATACAGAGAGGGAATGGGAAGGGCCATTCAGGTTAGCAGGTATATTCCTTGTGTTGGAAGAGTTCATTTGGCCCACTATTGCTCACATTTTCCTGAATCTGTTTTTACCTACTTTTTCTGCAACTGCAGATAAAACAAACCCTACTGGTGTTTTTTCTCAGGATGGAAGATTACAAGGAGTTTAATTTTAGCATGCTAGTTTTCCTTCCAAGCAATTTAATGGATTCTATCTTTTTGGAGCTTTTAATAAAATGAAAAAATATCAAAACTCTAGTAATTACATTAAATTGCTATTCACTAACATCAGTGTAGTAGGTAGAATGCTAAAGGGCAATCATGTTATTCGAGCTGTGTCTTAACTCTCTCTCAACTCAGCATTTCACAAATGCAACTGCCCCTTGGTACCAACCTGGGCTATTCTCCTCTCTCGCTCTCCTGGTGCCTGGCTGCTCTCCTCACATTTTCTTTTTCCCCTTCGTTCTGGCGGCTCCTGCGGTGAAAGTGGCTGGAGATGCTGGAGGTGTTGTTGGCACTGAGGGCTGTCGGAACGCGATGAGCGCAGTGCAAGGCACTTAACCAGACACCTGGTGTGGACACCACATGCTTTGTGTTGGTTGGTTGTTTTTTCACCCTGGATGATTTATTTGTTCAATGGTTGAAGAGCAAACACTGGTTCTGGGGTGGGTTGGTTGGTTTTTCACCCTGGATGATTTATCTGTTCAATGGTTGAAGAGCGAACACTGGTTCTGGGGTGGGTTGGTTGTTTTTTTCACCCTGGATGATCTATCTGTTCAATGGTTGAAGAGCTATCACAGACTGTACTTCCCTGGTAGGGAGGGTGATGCAGGAGGAGGCTGATGGGGCCGAGGGCTGCCCAACCTGCTGCCGCAGCACCTTGTGAATTTTGCCTTTGATATTCTCCTGCCACCATTTCAATCCACAGCGTTACGCAGATGGCAAATTCGGGGAAAAATACACCATGTTCGAGAGACTTGAAAGGTACCCCTGAGCCCACCCTATACAGGCATCAACTTCCCTGTTGTTCGTCAGGCTAAAGGGCCAAGCTGGGCTACTCTGAGCACAGCAATCTTTGGATAAAAATCTAAAACTAAAAGAAAATTAAATAAATCAAAGCTTGGAAATTCTCAAAATGTCTTTCAATTAGGACTTCCCACACTACACTCACTTCCTTGCCTGAGAGCAGTTTTACAGGTACTTCCACAGCGTTCCTACAGCCTTGGGTCTTATTTCCCTTAAAAAGGGGAGCGTAAAGCAGGGCAAAAAAAGCTGAAGCAGCCATAGTTAAACAACTGTAGCTTCTTCAGGACTGCTTCCTTTCTCTGCAGCCATCATACATGATTACATTTGGCAGTAAAATTAGGTCAATATTTGTTACAGTATTTCGGAGTGAGGTGTCTGGTATATGTCTATTAGAAATACGCAGTAAAAAACAACCCAGTGAAGGTACTACAGTTATAGCACGAGTCTGACAACCAGGCCAAAGTACTTTTGGATTGTAACACAAATGGTCTTGGCTTTTAAAAATTTATATCAATTTTGAGTGTTGCCTTTAAAAAACACAGAACGGATTTGCAGTGGTGCTCAGTAACCCAAACTCCCTTTGTCATTAACTTTGAAAATCAGTTGACTCCAAAATTCATGTCATCTCTTAAAAAAATCAGTTTCCTATTATGCAATTTAAAGAAATGTTTATGTTCCTACAGAAGGTTAGGAAAATTAAGTTATTAACATTGTGATGTCCTAAGGACCTCATATCTATAGAAAAGGGGAAGGAAGAAAATGTCAGATCTGCTCGGTGGTTGTTTTGGTTGCTTGCAAGATCCATGTAAACAATCCAAACCCAATAACAAGTAGTAACAGAGATTACATTTTTTTTCTTTCAAGTAAAAAATTGTAAGTTGGAATTTTCAATAGAATTGAGAAGACAGAATTATTTCTGAAAACCAGTCATTAGCATAATATGTGGCAAACAAATAAAACCCTTTATCTTGGAATTCACTCAGGGTCCCAAAGCCTTATTTTGGTTTTTTTTCTGCAGAGAAGACAGAGACAGAAAAGTATTCAATGGTATAAAATTAAGTTATGGAAATTCACAGCAAATGTCTTTCTTGAAATAACATTTCTGCAGTAAAAGGGGTTTCGTTTGTATTGGAAACTTTGTAAAGTTAAAAGAAAAAGACTCTACAGCTTCCTTATCTGTAAATTTCCCCTTTCCAACCAGTAGAAAATAATAAGGGGAAAAAAAGAAAAAAGATAGAGAAATGAATTTGTACCAGGAAAAAAAGACTTAAGCCTAATGCTCTCCTCTGAGATTTTTTCACTCTCCTCTGAGTCAGGATAGCTCAATTTACCTGACTGGGATTATGTTTACTTTCGAGGAGGTAAAAAGCAAGGCCTCCTTGCCTTGAATAGACTGAACCATAACCATTTTCCAGTTTCAGCCCCTTCTCATTATATATATTCAATCTGGTGTTTCCTTTCTGTCCGTTATGGTGCCATATTTTAACAAGTGATGAGAAAGACACAGACCTCACAGTCTGGCATTCCCTTTTGATTTGTGTCCGTTCCACAAGGTCCTATTCTCTCTCCGTGGCTTTCCTGCCTCTGTGGCCAGCTCTGGGTGGCTTTCGAAGCACAGACCACGCTTCATTTAGCACGGACTTTGACCTGCAGTTGGCGGAGCAGGCGCACGATGCCTGGTGTCTGATGCCTCCCTAGTTCTCCTTTACTGTTGTCAAAATATTATGTCAGCAGAAATCTCCCTGCGAGTGAAGATGCCTACCAGCCAAGCCTTAAGCTTTTGGCAGGTAGTGATGTGGAATATGCTTCTAGCGTAGCTCGGCTGCATGGCCCAACACCACGAAGCCATTGGCTGGTGATCAGAGAAGCTGCTCGGCTGCAGAGAGATGGTTAGTAGCCGGGGGGGGGGGGTGATGGGGGGAGCTGGTTATGCTCAGGGCTGCCAGTTCTCGTAGGCTAGTCCATAGGCACCGAAGCGAAGCTGTAACCTGGGACTGGTACCTGGAAAATATAACATGACAGTGGCTATCAGGAGTGCAAAGAACAGATGGGAGGAAGGAGTTGGGACCAAAACATGTCTTTCAGGATCAAACGGACAGCTTTACTGGCTGATTTCTCAATAAAAAAGGGTTGGATAGCTATTTCTTAACAAAGATGGATATTAGTTTTGATACTGCTCCTGAAGTTAAGCTGCAGATTTCAGATTTCAGCTTTTCCTTATGACCCGTTCTCCTTCCCAGCCCAGAGCTGTGGCACAGCAGGGAGGGGACAGGTTTCCCCTGATGTTACGTGCCTGGCAATTGCTATTGAACCTGGTGACAGTTGCTCATGCATATCACCAGACAACAACGAGCTGACACTGAGGAGTTGAAATCGCCTCAGTTCTGCACACAAAGGATCTGCAACATCATTTCCCAGAGGCTAGTGTTTCACACACTCATCCTTTGTGCCTCTTGTTACTCACAATAGCCACCAACTGGATGAGATGTTAGCAGAGCTGGTCTTAAGGTCACGCAACTTGCAGCTGCACAAAGACCTTGCCTTTCCCTTTATTCCTAAAATGACATACAGGCTGCTGGGCTCAAAAACCTGGCAATTCCTACTCATCCCAAGGAAAGGTCTACCTGATGGAGGACATGATAACCTCTAGAGGTTAGCCTGCCTCCACTCTGCTGGCTTGTCTTCCAGGCTGCAGGTGTTGACATCACCCTCAATCGGCTTGATGTCTCCCATTGCTCTGCTTTTCAGTTTCAGCTTTGTTTCTTCTTCTAGAACTGATAAATGAAATTCCACTCCTGGCATCTAATCCAAAAGTTTCCTGGAAGGTCTCTATCCCTACTGACTCTTGTGGTGGCTTTACAGCCTCCAGTCCACATCTGACTGGTCTCCACAGAGTTCATTATAAAAAAGAATTGGAGGGCTTTACTCTGCTCTGAAAGATAACTGCTCTAACTCCGAAAAATCTTCTGTGGCAAGAAAAGATGTTGAGGGGAAGAAGAGAAGGAAATCATGGTTCTGTTTTGTGCAGCAGACTTCTGCATCACTTTCCCAAAACTAACTGCAACACCAACTCTTCTTTTTAATTGTATTTGCTGCAGGCTGGGAATTCTGATTTATAAACAGTGCTTGCTTGAAGCTCTTATGGTCTACAACCAAATGACTATTGTTTATTTTTTAGAAAAGGAAGAAACCCTGTCTAAGGAAGTAGGTGATAGTGAGGTTATCCACCAATGTCTGGACAAGATCGACTGGAAGAAAAAAACCCTCAGTTACCATCTGGGGAGCAAAACCTTGTCTGCACTGTTTGAAGGGCTGCAAATTTCTCTTTGAAAGGCCCCAAAGGCTGGCAAGTGGCTGAAATTCACAGAATCATTTGCATGTTATGCTATCTGCTCTGCAATTACTGGCATTTCTAAAGAACTGGCCTTCCTACTGGGGTTTTGTACAGTTTGTTGTGGTCTGTACCACATCATTTCTCTTAAGAATGGAAAAAATTAATAAAAAGAGAAAAAGAGAAACACCTGTGCATTTACACCACATTTAGCAAACATCAAGACATAAAGACCTATTTACATGTACATAACAGAATCAAAGAGCAAAGCCCACATTGGCCTACCTTCAAATTAACTTTTTTTTTTTTTAAGATTATGCAAAATTGCGTATGCTTGTTGTATTTTATACCCTCTCGGGGCAGTTTAAGAAAGACTTCTTTTATGTAGCTCATCACGACTGCTAGGAAACATTTTTCCCACAAACCATTTCCTTTAGAGTCTATAAGGTTAAGAGGACATAAAAGCATGGATAGAGAGGAAATACTAGAGTAAAACAAGATGTGTTTGGGGGGCAAAGTTTTTTAAGCCATCATTCCTAAACTTTTTATCATTTCTCACACTTACCCATAGATCAAAAAGTGTGAAAAAAGTCTGTTCATACAGTAAAATAAATAGGCTGCTCTGGCTTAGGTTCCAAACTCTAAAACACCATCTAATCTTTGCAGTATTACAGTCAGAATCGGTGGGTGAAAACTCCTATGTAACATCTCCTAAAATCACTGCTGCAACCCAGACAGATGACCTGGTGTTACCAGAAGATGCTGGTTCTCCTCAAATGCCCCATCTGTACTTTTGATGGGAAGAACAGTCAGAATAAAACCTGAATTTACATTGAATTGGCGTGGGCTAGGCATTTTAGAGCAGACATAAGCTGCGTTCAGAGGAAGGTGGGAACCTTGTTCTGCAGCAAGATGACCACAGTGCAGAGGGCTGTTTAACCCTTGTTAAAACCTGGAATGATTTTTCCAAGTTCATACTTGATACTGGAAGCCATTCAACAAGTGCAGTATCTTGGGCAAATTTATGAAAGCAATCAACAGAGAAGTGCTATGAGAATTTCAGTTCAAATGGTTTAACTTTATGTGGTGGTGCATTATTATCATTGTCATTATTATAATAATAATAATAATAAAAAAGAAGATTTACAGAGAAACTTTTTGAATTTCTGTGCTAGAATCAGATCCTTATTTATGCTTAAGTTGTGCTGGGTATGATTGCAAAGCCAGATTGTTTGGTAAGCCTAATACCAGAATATTGCATTAACATGGTAATGATTAAAGGACAAAAAATACACAACATCACTGATTCAGATTGTTAGGGATGTTTTATGTACTGTTCTGGCTTTCTATGTGAATTAGGTCGTCTCAAAATGTATGTAAAGAACAGGACTTGGAGGTGAAACCTCACTCAGAGATTTCCAAGAGTCTAAAAATGTAGCAGCCTGAATTCCACAACTGGCTATTGGAAGCAATGGGAACTTGAAGGAACAGAAGCAAATCTTGGGGAGAAGTGTGCCATGGACATCAGTCTGCTGGCAAAAGAGAGCACGGGTGACAGGGAAAGCACCCTTCCATTTTGGTTTTCTTTTCATTTGAGAGAGAGTGTGACTAGAATAGAAGGAGGCATACACTCTCTGGGACACCATAAAGACTTTTCAAAGATTTTGAAAAAATTAATGGGAGGGTGTTTATTCTGGAACAGAGATGGAGAGAGCCTTTCCCAGGATTGCTGGCTAGTCAGGGCATTCACCTCAGCGCTGACAGCAGCAGATCAGGGAGGTGAACATGAGCCAATTGCTCCAATCAGTGTCCTCTCCCCAGTCTGTATGAATTACTATTAATAAAACATGAAATGCCTTCAAGAATAGTATGGCCAAGAGCCTAGTGTCAAGTTGAAGCTTGTTCATTCTCGTAAAAAGAGCTGATTTAGAAGAAATGGCATTTTCCAGTGAGAACACACTATAGAAGATCTCTCAGCCAGTCTTGTTTTAAACACAGCACAATCTGTGAAAACAGAAGTGATCTTAACAGAAGAACCAAAATCAAGGCCAACCTCAGCAGGTCTGCTTCCACTGGCAACAATAAATTTCAGATTGAGTCTACGAAACCGAACAGTTAAATCCTGTAAAAAATAATAGAAGAAAAACATTTGGGTTCCCTCAGCCTTTGTATTGATGTTTTCCTTTGAGCCCATCACTTAAACTTTGTCACTTGTTTTCTTTGTATCTTGTTTTCATCTCTAATTTCTGTCCAGAAATTTCTATCTACAGAACAATCTATTTTTTTATTATGAGAACTTTGCTACTCTATTTATGCGTTTAATTCAGTTTATGCGTTTAATTCAGTAACCCAGATTTCATCAGTAGCAACAAATAATAAATATATATATGTATGTATGTCTTGGCAATACTCTCTCTGGGCAGACACTGTAAGGATGGGAATTGAATGCATCCATGTGCTGCTTCTTGGCCTTAATTAATACTTGACCATTAGTTCTATTCTTGGCCAACGCTTTACCTTTATTTCCTTCTCTCTCTTCTAAGTCTTCTTACCTATCACCATAATGAACACTGCTATCTTTGTGATTAAAATCAAACAGAGACATGCAAAGATATTATTTACATCTGGAAAAGTGACAGGGAACACCAAGTCACAACAAGAAATGAGGACCCATCAAGTACTGAACCCACATAGCTGGTCTGAGGTCAATCATGCTCAGAGATCAAACAGAGATGAAGAGATGTTGGCATAAGCACAGGCACAGATGCTTGGCTCAAGGGAGAAGGCGTAGCAGTAGGTTGGGGCAGTCTATGTGGAGACAGGTTAAACTACATGTTCAGAAACAAGCTAAAATTTTAAATTCTGCTTGGTATGAATCAGTAAAAAATGCTTTCAGAGAAGGTCTGGAATCCTGTAACTTGCTTTGATTCTTGCTTTTTCTGTCATGTGGATACTTCTCAGCTGTCAGGTATTATTTAATTTCCCCCTAGGAGGCAGTTTCTATTTTATCAAAACCAGCTAACCTCTTCTGTGATCTTTACAAAATGCCAAAAAATCATATAATTATGTCAGCTGAACTACTTTTGCAGAGTTGGGAAACCTATACAGAGGTAAAGTCTACTGGTTTCTTTATTGTTATGCAACCTTTTTTTGTTAGTTTTACTCATGCATTTCAGCCCCAGAAGTGCCAAATCCTAACCTTGGCCATACCCATATAACTCACATGAAGTCATTAGTAACAGCCCAACTTTAGACCCCTGCTCATTTGGTCAGAAAAACAGTTTCCAGATTTATGATTTACATCATTTTCTTATATAAATGCCTTCCTTATGGAAGCATTAGATCTGTGGCTCACGTTGCACTTCAAAGATGAGGAGTAACATAAGAATGACTCTGTGTCATTCCACTGCCTCTGAAAATGTAAAAAGAGCATGCAGACAGTGTGAGACACTTCTTAGCAGACAATTATAAAGCATGTGTTTAGCGAGTTTGGTCTTGCATGCTCTGTGTTGTAAAACTTGGTAACTTGCTAAAAATGCATGGGAGTACGGTTTTTTTTGTCAGTCTCTGTATATGTTTGTGAGGGGGTGCTAATGATGGGATGGGGTCAGAAGTGGAGAAGCTTCCTCCCACCTGCTTGTCTTCACAGTTCTTTAGGAATATGGAGCTGCTGAGGCACCTAAATTATACGGAACAAGTGAGTTACTCATTACAGATCTGGCAGGGAATACGACAGAAATTTTGGGCTCTTCTCTGGCCAAGGAGTTTCATGGACACCCAGATCCTAACTTGAGCAGTGCATTTCATTTATTCTTAGGCAAGAAATAATCTACATCGGAAGTATTCAAGACATGACTAAAAATGCTTTATTTCTACACAGTGTCAAAATGTGTCTGATCTTGATGGCACAAAAATACACAAGTAGTATCTCCATTCCCCCACATCCGTGTGGAGACATTAGTCACTCTACTAGGCCTAATTCTTACCTAGCGTGGAAGGCTGGGAGGCTTGTGCCTCAAGCTGATAGCCATCTCCTGCTCTCCTCTCAGACCATCATGGCAACCTCTGAGCTCTAAATACCCTCCCCAGTGGACTAAGGGGACCTTGTGCTTCTCCTTTCAGCTTTGACAGTTGAAGAGACAAAACAGAACTGAGCTATAATTCCCAGCTCTCTGCAGAGCACTCGATGTATTCAGGATGGAAAAGCTGTTTTGTGAGAGACCATTGCTTTTCAACATTTTGTTTTTAAATTCCAGTTTAGAAGAAATGCTCCAAAATTTGAAAATGCTCATGTGGTGGGGGCAGCAGAAGCCAAACAAATGAAAGATATTTTCCATTGCAATGCGTAATATGCATAATTTCCTCTACCTTATACTTAGGCAAAAAGGCTTTCAATGTCAAACATTTCGTTCTGTAATTGTAACACATTGATTTTGATATTCTTCAGGGCCCATTTCTGGTTTAGTGAAAGAAATTATGGCTGGTGTGGTCATGTGTATAGGAAACAGTTGTCTTCTGACACAAAATGGCTCCATCAAGGCTTTCTCAATGAGTACCGGTTATATCACTTGGTAGTCTTGTTTTTGTCCCAGGCAGGAGGGAAGAGACTGTGCCTCAGCCTAACACAAAGATGAAAGGGTGCAAAAACCCCATGGAGATCCTTCAGGGTCATTAAGGCACTATGATATGGGTGGGTCATGGTGGGTCTTCACCTGAACGAGCAAAAGGGCCTCCCTGTTAGGAGAAAAAAGAGGCAAAGACCTGTTTCTCTTCTGCCCTCTTTGAAGTGCCATAATCAGAGCTGATGTTCTATGAGAGGATAAATGTTCTCAGTCAAGTTCAAATCACATTAGCTTGCTCTCTGTGGAAACCAGAAAGGCATTTTATGACATAATATTAAAAGGCCTTCTTGGGTCTTCTCTGGGAGTAACACCAACCATGACTCAAAGGCTCTCCCCAGTCCAAAGCAATTTTTAAAAAAATATTTTTATCATTAATTTCTAGAGCTAAAATAAAAAAAAAACATGAAAAATGCCTATTTTCTAGGATGAACTGGAACAGCTCCTCAAGGAATTAATTAGTGATAACTTATGCTGCAAATGCATGCTTGAAACAGTGTTTATAAATATCCCACTTAATGGGAAAAAAAAGTTATGAGTGGTGATAGAAATCTGTCTGGCAGAAAAGAATATCGTCTCTGCCAGCAAGTACAGATTCCCAGTACAGCTGCAATACGGGTCCAGCTGTGTTAAAAAGCCATATATTAAGGATAATTAAAATATTATAAATCATCACTCAAAATGGTTTACTCCAGAGGTAGTCTTCTGAGTCAACTGCTACTGAAGCCTGGGAGGAAACTAAGAAGGCCAAAATAAAAGGCTGAAATCAGAGAAAGAATCCAAGCAATTACTTTTGAGAAGAATCAATTTCTTTAAACCTATTTCTTAAAATTGTTGATTCTCTCCACTAATAAAAGGAGGAAGCCAATGCCTGGAGGGTGAAAAATATCATCAAAAGAGCACTTTCAGCTGATCTGTAAAGCAGTCTAACAAGGCTTTAGTGGAAAAATTCTTAGCTTTCCCACACATTCACAACTTCTCCAGAAAGTCTGCCTATTATAATAAGGTTACACAGTGTAGAGCCATTGATTTTCTTTGAGGAGTGCACTTCCATGGTACTTTAATTTTATTCCAGTTTATTTATGTCTATTTTTCTCATATATGTAAAAATATATACATGTAGATATACATATTTCCCAATGAAAGGGAAGCTAGCACTGACTGAAACATATCCCCACCGTCTGTCAGCAGCTGTGACAAGACTTGACTATAACCAAATACCAAGAGGGGAGGAAAAATTCTCTCATGGCAAGCAGCACTTTTGTAGGACATTTGATACACAATATTATGCACTATAAACTCCAGTCAAAGAGAAACAATCAACTTGATGACATCCACCACAACTGGGTCATAGGCAGCTTGACAGTGTTTGTGCCTTGAGCCACAGCCATGTCAGCTCTAATGTGACATTAAGCATATTTAACCATGAACACATGACACATCTTTAGAAATCCTTATTGCCTAAATAGCCTATCTTTACATGCATAATTGCCAACAACAGTAAACAAAATTCGGCAAGAAGTGACATTTTGTGAGACCTTATCAATTTTGTCCTGTGGCATTAGTCTAGCACGTGCTACAGAACACGAGGCACATCCTGGATTGTTGCTCTTTAAATCTTGCACATTGACATTATATTTAATAATCCATGATAATTGTAACAAAGAATATGAACTTCTGGGATTGATCTGTCCTTATTTTCCTTTGTATTTTCAAGTCCTTTGGACAACAAGTTACTGTGTAAAATCCCTGTAAGTGACCGTTTCAGAAGTGATTTATGTGAGAGAGTAGGGAGTGTGTAGCAGTAGCTGGACAACACGTCTGCTGACACTTACATCTCTAGCACTCTGGAGTCAACAGTTTGACTTAAGGCACCTTTTAAGCTGATAAATTTGGGGACTCAATGGAGTTCTTTGAAGGGAATAGTACATGATATTTTTTCAGTTCATAGTGACATCAGTTGTAAAGTCAGAGCAAAGCATGAATCTTCCGAGGTATCAAGGTTCAAACTGTGTTGAAAACAGACATAATTACTATGTATTTTCTTTTAGCCTTCTGGTATTCCCATTTATTGTCAATTTTCCTTATTTTTTCAGGATATACACCTACATAGAAAGCCACACTTCCAATATAATTATCTTACTAAATATTGGCAATAGGACATCAAATCCAGACTCTGGAATTTCTTGGTCTAGATCTTGATTCTCATAGAAAGTAGAAGGAACCTATTTTTATTTTGAGTGTTCACCTTGGTGAGAGTCTGACATCAATCTTTAGACTTGAAACATCTAATGGATATGAATAATTTCTCCTCAACACAGTTCTGTGAATAAAACACCTATGACATTTTATAAAAATCTTTTTTTTTTGGCTAGTTCTGTTTGTATACACAGCCCTCATAAGAAAACATTTCACAACTGTATATCTGTAATATCATACACAATATAAATGAGAAATTATTGTCCAGTTCACACATTTTTATATGTGTGTATATGTACACATACACACCTAAAAGCTCAAACCATTAATTTTTCCCAAGAAGTTTATCTAAGTTCAACTTAGATAAAAGTTTAACTAAGTTAACATTAAAAATTAAGAAAATCATGAACTTGGATAGCAAACACACTTCAGTTTTGGTTTTTAACTGAAATTTTGAACACATTTTGAGCAGTTCTCAAAACTGTTTAGGATTGGGCTACTCGACATGTGTCAGCTCAGTCACTGATGTTATAGAGCTTAATTACACTTTTTTAAGATGACCGATCATTTTGGCAACAATCATGAGGGCTGAAAGTACAAAGATATATGTCAACTGTGTATATTGGAATTCAGGACCTGGCTGAGGAAGAAGAATGACCCTCCTCAATTCCATACTAAACTGAACTATTTCTTTATTGGAACAAATGGTTATGCCAGCAAAGGATGAAGTGATGGAGATTCAGGGGTTTACTTCTTAGTCAAAAACGTGCTTGGCCATTTAGGTTAAACTTTGTTTAAATTAAGAAGATACATGAGAGGGAAATTTATATGTCTGCCTCTGCATTAGGAAGTTACTTCGTGAACATCTTTAACAGAGCTGTTATTGCAATGTGCACCTGCCTTTTACTGTGATGCAGGTAACACCACAGACAAACAGACAGCAGAAAAAAATACCTCTTGACATCTTTATGTCCATGGTCTTGTCTGCATTAAAAATGGAGTGCTACTACACAGTTTTATTGCTACAAAGACTAGAATTCTTGACTGCACCCGTGTGATAGAATAGCAGGATAGTGCACATTGCAATAGCAGTAGCAAGTGAGAAAAGAGCTAACATATTCACATTGTGAAGATTATCTCTATGTCATGCTTTGTGTGGCTTGAGGCTTCTTCATCTTGCTATAAACCCGCTGCTTTAAATACCTTAGACACACATGATTTCATACAGATTTATTTATCTGATATCCTGCCAAAACCCTGTCTGCTGTTACAGAACCTTATTTTTTCATTTAATCACAGGAAGCTTGGTAACATTTCTTCACCCTGTGTAAATTAAGAGAATTTAGCATCAATGACCAGCTGATGATCACTTTGTTCACAGACATTATTTTGCTTTTTGCTGTTCCTAATCTCCAAATTGGCAGTGTCTCCCAAGTCCAGCTTCATGAAGACGACAGTGGAAGTTATAACTATTGTCTGTTCGCATTTTTAAATGAATATCTGCATTCTGCTTTCTCTTCAAGCTTGTTTATATAGATTTTTGGAAGAAACTCTACAACCTGCATCTTTCTAAAATAAAAAGTTCTAGCCTGACCAGCAGTTCTGGCCTTTTCAAAGGAGCAAAGATGAAACACCACAGAAGGGCCATGGAGGACGCCAGGCTGGATGATCATGATGCAACATTCTAATCTGGTGAAAGAAAAATTTTTGGGCTAGACTAAAGAGAAGAAAACAACTGTTAATTGTTGTCTGTTAATTAACTATATTTCCTTTGCTACTCTTGGACTAGATGACCAGATAACTGTGGTAAACTTCAACATTGCAATCAAGTCACTACTGTGTAACTGCTCAGAAAGTACCGGGTATGTTTTACGGTACTAACGTAATTGTTTTCTAAAGTTTGATCTACTTTTTTGGTTCATTAATGAAGAAGATAGTTAAGCTTTGAATAATAGAAAACCAGAAGTTTCTCACCCACAACTTTGTACTAAAATTGGTCTTAACTAAAAAGAACTGAGATTTCTTGTATGGTTTGATATCTGTGACATGTTTTAAGAAGAAACATGTATGAGAAACAAGTATGGAAAATAAGATCTACCTGATCTAACTGAACCAAAACAAAGCAAACTTCAGTCTTTTTCAGAAGAATTTACAAGTTTCCAAACTGTCATGTAAAAGCAAAGTTCTAAAAATTGATTATTTTTACTTCCAGGATATATATTACCTATAAATATGTTATCTGATACATGACTTACTAATACATGCTGGGAATAATTATTTTCAATAATAATTAATAGCACCAATTTTATATATTAAGTAAGTGTGTATATGATGTAAATTATTTCTGCTTTCTTCATTGGAATTTCATGGATGTTGTTTTGTGAAAGATGTCTATTGCCAGATGGTAAGTTTTGGCAGACATGATAAAATTATAAACTGTTTCAATGTGGTAATAGTCAGCTGTGAGCTGATTAGGCCTTTATGAAGTATCTGCTAAAGCAAAAGAGAGCCCCAGTCATGTTGGGACTTAAAATGTGAACAGTGAGCAGTAGTGACTGAAGCTGAGATAAAAGATTCCTCCAAATATATAGATGTATATATTAAAAAAAAAGGAGAGTTGGGAATCTGTGACTAGATCAAAAGATCATAACTGACAAAATTAGAAATTTGCAAAGAGGATGAAAAGGATTTAGGTCTTTTGCAAGAAAAATAAGTGATGGACTAAAAGGAGAATCTGAGAGATGTGCTTATAGAGCAGAAGAGACATATTTAGCTGCTGGACCATCTGAGGTCAAAGGAAGTTTATGTGATATGGAGAAAAGAAGAGAGGTGTAAGCAATCTCATGCACCCTCTGATTTGAAAGGGAGATGCTAGGAGGACAGCAGATGCTCAGGAGCACAACTAACTGCAGGACTGACTACAACCAGGGAGCTTGGGATGGGGTGTTCCCAGATTCCTGTGCAGCCCCTCCGCCAGCACTGGGGCTGCCTCGGGGCTCACAGGGACTCACAGCCTAACCCAGCAGGAAAAGAGGCTCAAATCTGCTCTCCAAAGAAAGGAAAATTTGGCTCACTGGTCTTCCCATCTGCACCGTGCTGTGCTTGAGCCCCCCAGGTTTACAATGGGGGCAGTGATGTTTGCTTAACAGCATAAATAAGAGGACAGAAATGGTATGCACGGGGTGTCACTGTTCCAGTGCACAGCAGGATGCCCACCAGCTAGCACTTGGGTTTGTATTGTAGGTGAGATTCCTGTCTTAGCTTACAAAAACATTTGAGGATTTTATTATACACCCTTTATCTCCTAATTCTTGACCAGTAACAAAACTTAAGCTTATAAATCATCTGCACTTCAATTATTGATGTGTGTCAGGTTCTCTGATTTTCTTTGTCCTTCTAGAGCATTTTTTAACTTTCCGCAAAATATTTTTTTCTGCATCTGTAACAGTATGTTCAAGAAAGAAGCAAATAAAGTAATTTACTTTTTAGGGTTAACTTACTTTATTACACCATTCTCTGCATGTTGGATGTCTGTTTCCATGATTATATTAATCCATTTTAAACTGTTGATCTTATCAACCTAAAACAAATTAACATAAACAGTTGGACAACAGATTTCAAATGTGGGATTAATTTAATGTAAATTTCAGTTTTATTTGCAAAGTCTCGGTATTTTGTCACCCTTCCTTGGCCATAGGTTGTTCTATTTTAATTTGGAAATCATTCTATACAAGTGGCTTCTTAAGGTCTTGATGCTTTAGAAGAGGGCTTGTTCCAGTTAAAAAGTGAGTGAAATTAATTTTTTTCAGTAATGGGTTTTCTTTCCATTGAATACAAAGAGCTAGTGAAAAATAAATTTCTTATTTTTTTTTTACTGGAATTACTTTATAACAAAAAGATTTAGTTCACTATAAGACCTGATGGAAGCACATTTTATGGGATAAAATGGTTTTAATGGAAATATTCTAAAACAAAAGCAGTACCATGACCAGTTTTAATAACAGAACAGATTTGTCAAAATAGAAACTTGGATCTGGAGGAAAGTATGGTCGATAGTTTTTATTTTAAGTGGGAGCTATAAGTATGTGTAAAGTGACTATCAGTGTATTTTGTTATTTTCTTGCCATGGTATTTTTTTTTTCAGTGACTATCATATTTTGTTGCAACATGTCCCTAACTTCTCATTTTTATTGGTAGGTATTATGGGGAATACTCCCATGAGGTCATTTTCTGGCTAAAAAGACAAAGGAAATATCTTTCAACGTACCTACCACATATTAGTCATTGAACTGTATAAAACTTTCTGTAAGCCCACACTCTGCTAGTAATAAAGAACGAGGAAATTAAAGGGATTTTAAAAAAATCCCGAACCTTAGTATAAAAAAACACCCATGTCTTAGTTTGATTCCCGTAATCCCCCCGTATCTTTCTCCTTTGCTGAAAATCACACTACAAGTTTTCTGATTCTCCAACCGCTCTGTCACTACGTCACTGCCTCCGAGGACCATCTCGTTGCCCTGCTGGCTTTTACCACATCAAGCTCCTTTCCCTTCTTGTTTGGCTTCGGGAAGGGTCTAACTGCCCTTTTTTCCCCTACTTTCCCCTCAGAGCCCCGTTCCAAAGATGCCCCTGGATTCATCCCGTGACTCACAGCTCAGTTTCACTGGCCCAAACCTCCCAGAACTGAGCCACCCGAGAGATGTTGATGGTCACTACAGTCCCAGGGGGCTCACAGAGCTGTACTTGGCTGCTGGGCAGTGAACATCCCACAAGAGGAAGCTGTTTGCAAGAAAAGTTCTCAAGGCAATTTTAAATCAGTACAAATTCAATACAAATGGATGTTCTTACTTGGACTAGACGCCATCGCCCTGATTAGGTGAGAGTTTCCCCTGCCCATCTTGGGGGGTTATTTGGCTTGCTCAGTCCCTCATAGTAGCCTGGTATCTGTGGAAATAACAGAGAAAGCAGATAATATTTGGTGCTCGAAAAAGTATATACACGCATACAGATTTGTATACACATTTTTAATACCTAGAACTACACATTTGTGGGATATTTTATACATTTACATTATACATTTACATTAGTCAGACTGGAGTTATTTTCTCTACCTTGTGATATTTCTTACCTTTAGATTAGTTAAGAACAAAATAGTTGTAGTTCTGTGCAGTTTAAATTCCCCCCAGCACCTTTGTTTGCATCCATACCATGTAGTCATACATAATTCTGACTTGTAATTGAGCCTATTTAACCTTTCGTTTGTCTCAGTTTGATAACTTTACATTATGGGGACAACATTAAGGAAATTAAGTAATTTTGTTATTTCATTTGTATAATTGAATTCGTCTGAACTATAGCTGAACCGGAATCCAAACTCGAGTATGGAGGACTAATCTATGCCTGTAGACTTAGCGTGAGAAGGAATATTTTTGGGATGATAGGTTTAATTTGATGCCAAGACTACTGGGCAAAGATGATGGTCATAAAAGAAAAAGATGATGGGAACCTGAGGCTGCTGTTCCCAGAGGATGATCTCCAGCACAGGAGATGGTGAGAGTGAGTGCCGAGAGGAAGCACCGGACATTGGTTGCTCTTGCTCAAGGGGATAAGGAACCTGAAAGGATAAACCTTCCTGCACATCCCCAGGTTCCGTGTCTGCCTCAGGGTAGGATAAAATAAACAAGAGTTATGGCAGGATTGCAGCTTTTTTCCAGCGATGGCCCTACAAAGGGTGGGATTGAGGGCCTGCAGGCAGCATGTTCACGTGGTTCCTGAGAGCAGAGAGTAACGGTTTCAGCTTCGACGTGTTATCGCACATTCCTGGACTAATAGCCCCCCCCTTCATTTGAAACGAGGGAGCTTGGATCAGCGATGGCAAACCTTTTCAGGATCTGGTGAAAATGCCCTGTAGCTCGCTGCGGTGAATGCCCACCCTAATCTGTCAGTGCAAAGCTTGGCATGGGTACAACCACTGTGCCAGCGATGGTTTGGACAGGGGAAGGGCTCTTTGTAATTTGAGCTTGAACGCCTGTGCTATACAATGCTGTCAGCCGGGCTGCCATTGTCCTCCCAAAGGGATAGTTTTCTTCCTAAAATTCTGTGCTTGCTCCAAGAATTCAGCTCCAGAGAAGCATTTGATGTCCACTGCGTTTCTTTTCCCACTTGTAGAGGAGAAGAGAGCTCTTAAATTGCCCAAATCAGATCTCTATTCTCAGATCACTATTCTCTACATTCAATTTTCAGCCCAACAGTGACACGTTTCACTTGCTTCAGAAGAATGTGGATAAAGCTGTGCAGGGGGTTGTGTGGAATAACTTTCTATTCATGGAAGCTTCTTGCTGACCCCTGTTAGTCTGAGATTACTTTATGCCTTTAAATGTGATAGTTCTCATTCAGTCCAAAATTACTTTTTTAGTCGACAGTCATCCTTAATGAGAACAAGGGTTGGCTTAGAAGATTTATTTCACAGACAGGATTGCAAAAGACACTTCAATGAGAAGGACGCTGCATTGTCTGGCAATAGATCTTTGTATCTGAGTTCCAATTATTTGTTTATGCATTCTGAGGACTTGTTTGTCCTTTTTGTTTTGTTTTGTTTTGTTTTGAATGTAGACATACACTAAGCTTGATCCTGCCATTCAGTGGGAGTTTTTTTTAGTGCTTCATGACTTATCTATTTATGTATACTTGCTATTTTGGTTCCTTGTCCTCCAAATGCATGGAGTATATTTACACTAGAGTGCTGGTTGCATTTTTGACTGCTGAACAATTCACCTAAAAGCAGGATGTGAATTTAGAGGATGTAGATGAAATACTGGTCTTTTCCCTACAGTGAAAGGAGCGCAACTTAAAAGGATCAGACAATTCTGTTAATGGAATGTGTGCCATTCCAGGGTAGTGTAAGGGAATAGTGAGACATGCCCGCATCGTATCTAAAAGTCAGGTTTTGAGAATATTTGGACTAGTATTGGGGGCCACCAACAGGGGTAATAGAGCGAGTCAAAAACAGAGCACATCCTTTTCATTTCAAGAAAAGTGTTGTCCAAGTATGAATTTTTCATTATAGTCATTCCACACAATCTGGACGAGGCACCTTTTCTGTCCTTGTGCTTCCCTTCTCTCTTTTTTGGCTCTCATATTAACTTTCATACATCAGTTAACTCCATGTATCAGTTTCCCAGCAGCTTCTTTACTGGCATGTGTGACACTGCCCCTGTCCATTCACTCTACTTATAAAATTTACTGTGAAGGAACTGGTCAAGCATGAGACATGACAAAGCCTAAGCACGAAGAATGATTCAGATGCTCTTCAACTTCCATCACTGCCCTGATTTTCAGCAGAAGAACAACATTACAAATGAGGTTGTGACACCTTATCAGAAGGTGAGGACCCTGCTACTAGTTGGTTTAAGGCCATCACAGCAAGAAGTGTCCAATAAAATTAACAAAATATGAGAAATGGGGCATCAGGGGTACTGCTATGTTGATTAGCCTCCTGTGTATTCCTTTCTGAAATATGGTACAGATTTTTGATATTAGCTCAGTTTGAGGGGTGAGGTTTGATGTATATTCATTTTTCTCTTGCAAATTCAGACAGCCAAAAGAACAGTGTTTATTGCTGTTTTTCTGTAAAGCACAAAGACTAAACACTCGCCTTCTTAAAAAAGAAGTGTGTGTGAACATCTACTGCCTTTCCCACAGTTATCCTGAAAGGAACTAGGGAATCAAGTAGAGCTGATTTACTGCTCTTTGTTGTTATACTCAAAGCACATTTTTTTTGTTTTTTATAAAAGGCAACAATTGCCCAAAGTGGTAGGAGAGCCAATATTTTAGAGATAGTTAGCGCAATACAAACATTCCACACACAGTTGATTAAATGAAAAGCAACACTAAATAACACTCTATCTATAGTACATATTTCATTCATTGCGCAGACCTGGCCTGAGGCTTGTTTAAAAAAGCACCAGATGTTTCTCCAAGAAATGTATTTGTCTTTGTGTGATGACAGATGCTCTTTGAAATCACAAAGTATGTAATAGCAGAGTTTGCCATTTGAAATCAGGAAATTCAATTTGTTTTCTCAGAGGCACGACTGAAGGGCAAAGCCCAGTAAGAATTGCTGTGTAAACTAATGCTTTTTAACATTATGTACTCGTCTTGCTACTTTGAACCTCATTTCCAACGCTGTTCCCAGACAGAAATGGGAAAATCAGCTTCCAAACACAAAAGACCTCTGCCAATGGGAATTTTTCCTCTGTACTTTCCTAGTTTGTTGTTGTTCTTAAACGCAAGTTTACCTTTTGTATTAGTCACCTCATGTGGTCCTGTAGACTGTGCTTTAAATAAGCTAATCAAATGACTCATGGGAGGAAAATGTACTCAGCATAAACGAATTAAACAAAAGAAATTTCTATATACGATGTAACACATTCCTCTCAGTAATTCTCACATTGTAGCAAATTGAAATGATGCAATGCAGCAAAAGATGAATGCCTGCCTAAATTTGATAGTGGAATGCTTTTGTTTCAAAGTTTTCAAAGCAAACTTACATTAAAAAAAAAATCACCAATATGGTTAGTCCAGTGTATGAGTTTGTTGCTATGTGTTAATAATGCAGAGAAAGTGATGAGCAAGCAGAAAGAGGACTTTGACTGAAAATAAGTTTTCAACCAAACCTGCATCAAAAATTGTGGAAAGCAGGCCCAAGTTTACCCTGTTTGGACTTCTTTTACAAATTCAGAACTTCTGGCTGGTTCATGGCAAAGTTTGTTGAGGTTCAAAAGCTGGAAGATTTTCATGCATTCTTAGTTCATTAGTGGTATCGGATAATAACGTAAAAAACCAGTGTTTTGGGCAAATGTTAAGGCATGAATTTCAGCTCATGCATTCTTAAGAAGAGAAAGCAGTGGTTTGAAAACTGTCTCGAAGTAGATGTCCTGTAACATGTCTGAATATGCAGGACATAATTCCTCTCACATTGAGAGCAGCAGAGTTGTTTCAGGCTATAACAATTTAAATCTAGATTACTTTGAAGTGTGTAAATTTAAGGCAGTTTTTAAACTTTTATTTTTTTAATCCTTCAGTGGTGTCAGTGTTAAACATTTGTTTTGGAATAAGCTCTGAAAAAATGTAATGCTTCTACTAAAACTTTTCAAAACCTTTTTGCTAAGAAATAATATCCTTGTAAGATATTTGGCAACCTCTGGTTTGAGGTAGAAATAGCACACACACCTCCCCCCCCATTTCTTGACATATCCTAACTTTTGTGCTTCAAGTATGACATAAGCCGATGCGTTTGCATGGAAAAGTAAGATTTTTGTATCACAGTCCAGCTCCATTAATCTGTAATGATACAAATTATTCACAATTCTCTAATAATAAAGCTTACTATGGATTTTTCCACTGCTTTGAGTGGACATGGACAAGGTACACCTAATCCTTTTCTCACTTGTGTGACTGGGTGGGTCAATAACAATATCCAGGAGGAGAGGAAATTCAAGGCCAAGAATTGTTCACACGGGAAAATCAGTGCGAATAAAACGAGGACATACAATACAATGCCCCTGGAAAAGGCAATCCTGCCCTCCTGCTCCTCTCCACCTCTCCCTGCCCCGTGCCAACATCAACACCACGTTCTAAAGCAGATTCGTGAAGCAACATGAGTTGAAATCGAGCTGGCAAGAAGGAGGGAGGTTCACCTCTTTTAGGCTGGTGCAGTGGGTGAGGAGGGAAAGGGAGGGCTCTTCCCTCAGGCCTTACCCTTTGATAATATAGAAAGTCTTGGGCATCTCAGCTTCTTACCTTCCCTTTCTTTTCTTCCAGGCTCCTGCCAACACGTGCAGAAGGCAGGGTAGACCTCTTAGCTTTTAGGTTGCCACTGTGAGGACCAGGTCAGAAGAAACCACTGGACTGTATATCAGCCTCCTGGTTTACAGGACATTAACTTCCCCACCTCGAAAACATTCTCGAGAGAATAAAGCCTCCTTGCAATCCCTCACTGTAAAAATCAGGTCTTTCAGTTAAGTTGACTGGGTTTATATAAGTGCTGAATGAGTACAAAAGAAGTCAGAATCTGACTCAGAGGTTCAGATTGCAGAGCCAGTGCTGGGGAATTCCTGAATAGAGCACTTCTCCAGATTTTATAATACGTACAAATAGTGGTACATGTATGCCTACTTCCAGTAACAGCCTGCCCATTACTGAAAAAACCACACATTTTCTTAAATTATTTTAGGAAGTAATTATAGCGTCCTTAATGCCGCAGTAACTGTTACACAGGAGACCTGTCACTTCTGAGCACAGTACACTTCATGTCTCCATGACTTCCATTCATTTATGAGCTTTTCCTTTGTTTTTAATTATTGGCAACACTTGAAAGGTCTTTCACTGTAAAATCTAAATCCTCAAAATTAGATAATGTGCTATTTTTACCCGCTCTTTGATCATCACTTAGAAATACATCCTGGTAACTCACATGTTCAGATGTGGCACATCTGGCTTTGACGGCAATATTTCTCTTACCAAGTAGTATACTTCTGGGAGTATGTCTCCTGAGAGAGACACATAAGCCTGTGGATAAATCTTTGGAGCACTGGTGTCTTACAATTCACATTTTTTACACCAATGGTGTATTTTCTGCATATTTTTTTTTCCCAATAATATATCCAAAATTTGAGATCAAGTTTCTGTGTTTCAGACTTGAATTCAATGCTACATTCATTCTTTTAGCATCTGAGTCATGAAAACAGGGTTTGAATTCCATGTCTGAGACAATCCAGCCAATGGTTGCTGTGGTGCCACCTTACCTCTCATCCTCCATCAGATTACTTCTGCTTGTCCCTAGCACTGCAATTAGGCTCATCTCCTTAAACCAGCGGAAAAAACTCCACTGCCCAAAAAGTCGTTTCTTTACTCCTAATTTACCCTGCTAAAATGGTGTGGCAGAGGGTCTGGTGTGATAGCTCCTCCAGGGGCTGGCATGGGGTAGGTGTGATGTGGCCAGCAGGCTGGCTGTCTCAGGTCACCATGGAGCTGTCAGAGTCACCGGATGAACCTGAAGTCTGTGATCCCTGTAAAGCCGACTTAGCCTGTCCCACTAATGCTAGTTTTCATCACGTAACTAAGAAATCTGTCCCTCTCCACTGATTTTGGCATAAAAATGGTATGCTTTTGTGACCACCACATCCTTGTTTCTAACATCTAGCTCACCCGAGGAGCAGGGATGCAGGCAAGCAATTCCCACCAGCCTGCAAGACTCCTCTGTGAAAACTGTCTTTGACAAATCTTGCTGGCAAAGTCTGCTGGCTTGGCCATGGGTGCAGCAGGTTTCTGAAGTTAACGGCTGAGACCAGAGATTTGGACCCTGGAGAATTTCTGAGAAATGTGAAATGTAACCTCAGTGGAGGCAGGATTTCTCTTTATAGGACTCTATGCTTAAAGATAGCCACATGCTTGCACGTGACTGCAGCTGCTGAGCTGCAGCTTCAATAAAAGCAAGTTTTTTTCTCTGCATTTTGCTTCAGGTTTCCCATAACCACTTCAGGATAATGAGACTCTGAGACTGTGGTCCTGAAAGAGACATCCTGGTTCATAAACTCCCTTCTCCCACCACATCATAGAGTCCCTTTCATTAATTTATCCTCATCCACACATCCAAGACATTTTCTGTGAATTTAATTTTATCCTCAAAGCTTCCAAAATGAGTTAAGTTTATATTGTTTTATTCTTTTGATACTATATTTAAGCAAGATAATTCCATGTGCTCATACCAACTAGCATGTAGGAGCCATCAGCACAGAACAAATACGCACAAAATTGTTACCAAATGTTCTTAGTATATACTTTTCAGTAAAAGAGAAACAAAATACACGCATAGTCTGACTTCTCAACATGGCCACTTAATTACTTACTTGACAAACATTGAAAAATAAAATGCAAATGAATTCCTTCAAGGTTTTTAATTCTTTTAGCTGCAAGTTACAGAGTTTCAGTGAGTGGGTGGTCTAAGAATTTGCCTTTTGTTCAACAATTTTTCTTGATCTGTGAATAGTTCTGTGTTTTCCTAAGCGAATCAGTGCCACAGTGATATATTATCAGATAATTCACAAGGCAAATTGGTGGGGAAGGGGAGAAAACATGAATGAACATCTTTTTGCAAAAGATTGACTATTGAAAGTAGGAGCTACTGGTAATGAGCTCCAGACATATTGCTGTAGGAGCGATAAGAACAGGAAACGCTTTGGGCAACATTGTTCTACAAAAATAGCCCTTTTAAAATGCAACATGGCTGGCCTGTCTTTAGGAGCATAGCTGTTGAAAGGATTGCATTAAATGAATAGTACGATAGATGACTCCTGACATGCTGGGCTCCTCCTTGTTTCAGATTCTACTTTATGGATCTTGTTAAGCTCTGGGGCTGGAACAGCGGACTCTTTCAACAGATAGATAATACGAAGAAGTTCAGCTAATCTTCTCTGTAGCTTCCTTTTAACTAGCATTAATGAAAAGATTAAGAATATCAGCTTATTTTCATTTGATGGGAAAGGCTCTGGGTATTTTTTTCACAGCCATGAAAGGAGTGTCTGACACGATCTGGGAAAGCACTGGCATTCAAACAAGTATTCTTCTCAACCCAGACAGTTATATAAGTTTCACTGGGTGCCATTGCCAATTTACTGAAAGCATATTTTTTTTTTTTGATATTGCATATCATTTCAATGATGTTGTAAAAACACTGAAAACTGGAATATTTGCTACCTCTTGTTCTAAAGACTTTATTACTTTGGGAACATCAGATTCCAAACAACGTAATTATTCATCATTAACTTTTTTTCCACTCTTCCCGCTGGAATAAACTCCATTTCAGGCCAGGCTTGTTGGGAAACTTCAAATGAGGGAAAGAGAAACCAGACAGTAAACAAAGGCAGAAGTTCTGTTGTCATGGGTGCATTTATAAGTCATGTCCCAAAAGCGTTGCTCATATGAAGGTGTGCAGGTGTGTAAGCATGACTGTAGCTTATACAATACAGTAATGATCTAGGCTTAAGGGCTTTGTTGTTGGCAGAAGAAAAAAATCAGCAGTTTCAGTTAGCAGTCCACAATTTAGGCAGAGAAAATTCATAGCAGATGTTCCTTGCAAAAGCGTGGCTTTTTGTAGTGAGATAAGACTTTTCGATACACATTTCTACAAAATACCAACTAACACCTTTTCAAGGTGTTTGTTTGCTGCTACATCGGATGCTTTTCTTATCAGATACTTTTTCCTGCATCAGATGCTTTAATTAAAAGAGACATGGAATTAGATAATTACTTGATTTAATTATTGGCTCCTTGCAAAAGAATAGACTTACGTAACTTCTTGTGTTTTTCAAACCAATCTTGGTTTTAGGGCCTAGCCCCCAACAGTTGAGGTTGTTCTGAAGGGAATTCTCAAGCAGTGAGAAGTGAGGCACATGTTTTTCATACTTCTTTAACCCCAATGGCAGGCAGTTATTGCTTTATGAACTGTGCTGGCTCAGTAGGCTGCAGATATACAGAGTAATGAAGGGAGCTATCTTATTGCAAACATTTTATTTTTGTCTTAAAAATGGAAGTGAAATAGCTTCCTGATAAATAAAGTTAATTGTGTAATAAGTGGCTTTATGAAAACTCAGAAAAGACCATTTTTGGAAGTGCTGAAGATTGAAAAGGCATGAAGAATATATTCTTACCAAGTGAAATGACATGGCTCATGGTCAAGGAGGTGACACAGATGAGGTATGGCTATTCCCCGTTTCTCTCATGCCATCTGAAGCCTATGAGAAACAGAATATAATTCAAAGTGGTACAGATTTTACTCTAGTTGAAATCAGAAACCCATTGGCTTGAAGGTGTCATAATAGGAAATTGGTAGATGTGGTGTTGAATGATTTGATTAATCCTAGGAAACTTGCACAGACATTTTGAAATTCCTGGGAAAACAGAATTTGCAGACACCTTCAGAAAACATATAGAAGTGACTCAACAATAAGCAGTACAGTCCAGCAAACTATTTTTATTTTCTGACTTGAGGTTTCATCTTCTGGTCATAAGCAAAGTCTGCATTCTCACTTTTGCTAAAATGGGAAGCTATTTCTCTTGCTGTTTTTCAGAAGACATTACTGGTTCATGAGTGTCTGGTGCCATCGTAGATGCTTCAGCACATCCCATCTTTTCCTGAAGGCTGGGGGTCTCCCAAGTTGTCCGTTGTCATACTTTAAGTCCTGGGTTGATGAATCAGACACTCAGGGATGTATAAAAGGATGCCATATGCCTATATTTAAGCACTTGAAAACTTTTGGATGCATTTGGTGATCTAGGACTAGCAGGAGGTTGTGAATCCGCTTTAATGTCTGGTTGTACCAGGTCAATAGATATTGAGGACTCGTCTTCGCATCGGTGTTTAATATTTTTAAACCCCATTTTTAAAGCCCCATGGAAGGAATTTAAAGACACCAGGGAGAATCTAACAATACTCCTGTTCCGTTTAAGTTTTGAGTAGAGCAGAACCCAAACTATGATTGCAGTTAGAAATCCATTTTTATTTCTTCAATCATCTGACTCTCTTTTAATGAAAAAGGGAAGTAATTTTCTCCTCTAAAATCAATAATCTATTACTCTGATGAAGATCGTGCTTCAGCTACCAGCCAGTTCCATAAATTGCGGATTCTGCTCTGTAGTTTGCTACTAATTAGTGAGTAATACTCCATAAAAGCAATTGCGTGTGAACTCTTTCCTTTAAAAACACAACCCTCAAGGGGAGTTGACTTCCTTACTCTCTTTTGAAAATTCCATCCCTGGTATTTGTTATTATATTAGTAAGCAGTTATTATTCTGAAATTGTTACTGGCTAATTATATTAATTGGAGAAGGCAGATAAGGAGGAAACCTCATGATGGACTAATTACAGTAAATAGTATGCATGTCTTCTTAATGGTGGGGATACAATGAGTTCTGCAGGAGACTGCTCAGGAGCCGCACAGGGTGCAGAATTTAGCAATTTCTTCTTCTGAAGACAGGTACCCTGTTGAAAGAGCTTTCCATTTTTCACAGGTTTGCACTTGCATTTTGAATGCAGCTCGTCGTTCCCAAAGTCCTGCTCTATTGAGAGAGTGTGGCTTCTGAGCCCATCGCTGCTCTGAGGCTGCCACAATGAACAAAACTGCCAAATTTATACTCAGAATCGAGGTAAGCACGGGAAGAAGCAGTACTGCTTATATCGCACAGACATTTATTGAAGAAAACACTTTTTTCTCCCAAAACAAATACAAGTAGTCAGAACTACAAGTCGCTAAGGCATGGCAAATAGGCTCAGCCCGGTCAGGAGGGCTTGAAATGACTTTAAGAAGGTCGCTGAGTCCCAGACAACATAACAAACGGGTGCAAATGTGCATTACGCACTCTCTGAATATGCTTTAATGTTGTTGGTCCAAATGCCCGCTTGGATATTTTTCTGATTGTTTTTGGCAATTTCTCTTGGCATGAGACTACGATCTGTGCTGAAATGATAAAGGAGACATTGTTACAACGGAGTCAGTGGCTCTGAATCATAACCCCCTGCATAATTGTTTCTCTCTTTTACTAATACTGAGGATGCTTTTGGGTGTCTATTCCCTGTTACTGAGGTATTTCCTATGCCCTGTGGTAAGCATTCTCACGGAACAATGAGTCTGAGAAAAAGGTCTCTTTAAAGGACTGATCTGTGGTATGATGTGGTGGGATGATACAGAAATAAATTAACTCATACCTGCAAGTTGCAGTACACCTACAAACCAGTTAAATGCTGTCATTCATCTTAAATAATAGTTCATTGCAGTATTAACAAATGTACTAGAACTTAAGAGCCACTATTATAGGTCAGCAACTTGACGTGCTCTTTCCTGTTGTGGTCAATAACAAATGACATTACTCAAGAGTCTACAAAAGGGAAAATCATCAGATTTGAAAACCTAGGGGGCATTGTGCTATTTTGCAACAGGCAAAACTGAATGACATATTCTATATAAAAAGCTCTCCGATCTAGATCGTGTTGGAGCACGTGGTATCTTCAGCAAAGGCTGAAAAGGAAATAACTTCAACATGGTATCCCGGATCTGCACACCAAAAAAGTATGTCTGATTGGATTTGGGTGATAAGGGCACATTTAGGGATTTTTTTTCTCTTTCACTGTTTTTGAACCTGCCACAGGAATGTTAATGCCACGGAAGACTAAATTCAGAGCTCTGAATTTCCAGACTCCTTTTCTAATATAGGGATAATTTCCCTTCTCAATGTAGCACTACTATTCTGGCAATTATATTAAAATAGGAGAAGGCAATAAACAACCAGGCTTGATGTAAATTTATTGAAGGTGCACTCTTCCATGTCTTATCTTTTTGATATGTATATTTAAAAACATCTGGCTCACGCCAAAATCATTTAAAACTCAAACCAGAGAACACTCCCTTCCACAACTACCTTGTGCTCTTTGAAGGTATTCCCCAGTTGTTAAGAATAAAAAAAACCATAATCTGAATTTGGATATGGATGGAGGCATAAACTGCATAAAGTTTATATTTTGTTTACTCTAAGAAATAATAACCTGGGTTGTAAAAGATGTCAGCATTGTTGAACAAACAACTTAAAACTTGATGCTTCCAAGAAAAAACTAAAATTCCCCTACACAGAAGGAAATAATTTCTTGCAAAATTAATTTTGATGTGAAGATTCATAAACACTGTAGCTACAGGATATTGTAGGAGAATGTAAACACCACAGGCTTGCTACTCTAGTGATCAAAACATTTGCTGTAATACACAAAGTTCTTTATCTAAGTAGATTGCTTCTAATTTAAGGACTGATGCATATGAATAGGTCTTTATAGCACCCACAAAAGTCTACTTTCTCCTACATGGAAAGTATAATTTATCCTATTTTTGATCTATAACCTACACAAGTCAGGTTATGTTCACCTGCAAAACTCTTGAGCTCCCAGCGGTATCAAAGGTGAGAATACTGTTTGCCTCAATGTAAACTATATCAAAGATAATGAAAAGCACTTATTCTAAACAGTTAGTACCAAGCTTGGTGAAATTATATCAGAGTAAAATTCTCACTTCATTTTCAGTAAGTAGGTACCGACCTATTCTAGTGGCGTCATCTGCTTGCGTATCTCCTAGTGCCTAACAATATATCATACACTGTGCACATCTGGAGAAATCATTTGATTTCTGCTAGTGCAGATTAAAGCAGAATTTGACCCACTGTGTTTTAATATCTCTCCATTGGATCCAGAGTTACTCAGCATTGAAGAAAATATTAAATGCAGCTAAAGTGAATTAATAGTGTTCATGAGTGATTACGTGATTCACAGTACCTTAAACATGCAGGTTGATCTCTCTCAATTAAACAAACACAAACCCAAAATTTAGAAATGCAGTTCTCAAGGTTCGTCTTGGGCTGAGGCAGACTGATCAAATTCAGACCAAATCTGTTTTTCTCCCTGCATCTGCTCTCAGTTTACATGCAAGTACATGAATTTGAAATCAGTGGAATTACGTATGTGTAACTGAGAACAGAATTTGGCCCTTCAGCTGTCTCTGCACCTCTCCTTTCTCATAAAATTTTATTTTTCTTAGCAAATGATTTAAATATGTTCAGTTATGTTGTTGTCCAACATAGATATCTGCTCGTTAGGCATCTGTGTTGTGGAGTAAGCTGTGGATCAGCAGTTAAACATGAGAGTTTAAGCAGATCCCTATAAACCCTGGTTTGTTTCAAGTCCAGCACAGATGTAGAGCTGTTCATCTTCATTTAATAGCTAGTATATCCCTGAGGTTTTTGGTATTTAAATGGCATCATTTTCCCTTCTATGCCTCAGAATCTTCATATTGCACCTCTTCATTAAATATTACTTCCAGGCCATGATACTCAGCTTACCGCTATTTAATTTTCCTTAAATTTTTTTCCCACTACGGCTCTTTCTTCAGAGCCAAAATTGGAGTGTTCTTACAGGCTGAAATCCTGGTGAAACTCCCGCTGAAACTGATGTTGTTTTCATTCAGACAAACATCTTTTTGTGTCAGCTGGCACACATTTAGGGAAGCTCAAGGCACCCTTGCTCCCTGTTTTAGTCCCACTGATTAAGACAAGGAAAGGAACTCACTGAGTATTTTGCTGCTGCTCTTTTTGCTAAACCAGTTGCTCCCTATGAACATTTTTCTGCAAGTGCGGTATCCATTAGCACTCCATTCCCTCCCTATTGGTTCAAACCTGGTGACTGAGTTACTTTTCAGAGTGCCTTAATTACATTATAAACAGTGTTTACATTACATATTTGTAAAACGAGAATAAATTTCCATGACATCTATGCAAACTGCTGGTTTAGCTTGTGTAAATTGTACATCCCCTGGGCAAAAAGGATGGACTTTATTATAACAGTGAAAATAGGCTGAACAGTTTATAGAAAGCATTACTTCTTCCCACTCAATGTAAACATATAAGAAATCAAAATTAAAGATGATAATGTTCGGGTCTTGGGGATTAGGTGGAGGGAAAAAACAAACAGCATTAATGTGAAAAAAAGAGCAAGTTAACCTTAAATTCCCTGCTGGCATCCTTAGTTTGCACATGTGTTTGGCAAACGTGAAATACTTGAAATATGAGACCTGGCAGTGTCACGGTGTCAGACGTAGTTAGCATTAGAAATATTCTTCCAAATTATTAAAAGGTGCTCTGAAACTGCTGCATAAACACAGAGTTCCTAATCCTAAAATATACTCCTTACATCTAGCATATATATGCTTTACTCTCCTTCAACATTAAAAGAAACTGAGGTACGTTTATGCAGTCAGGATGGATTATCCTCCATCACATGCAACTTCTAGATGGCTCCAGGTTGCAAAATCCCTGGCAATTTGACTTTATAAAGCTTTCATTTTCCCCCCTGATGCCATCGTATAGACAACTGCTACAGGCTGTAGTCGCCAAACAAAGGCTCTGTGTCGCTCAACAAGTCCTCTCTGCTTTCTCTTGCTAGAACTGCTCTTTTCTTACATTGATCATAAGAAAGTGAGCGGGGTCAGAATCCATTCAATTTTCGTAATCTTACCAGGTTCTAAATGGCACAGATAGATAAGGTATATATCTTAAGTGATTAAAGTACTGTTATTATTTTATTTCAAGTTGAGATTGATGTCAGTTCCTCTAGAAAAGTGTGTCCATCCAGAATGTGGTGATCACATGGAAGGCTGAAGGTCACTTAGAGGTAAAGTTTCCTATTTTTGCACAGGATTGCACAGGATGGTACATACACCATCCCATTCGCCTTCTACAAGTATTGTACAGTCTAAGAGGAACTGTTGCTTAAAAAAATAAATCAAAAGGCTGGAGAACTGCAATGATTTGGATGAAAATTCACTTTGCTTTAAAAGCTGTAAGTCAGGTAATTTGCAAGAGACCAAATAGCTTTTTTTGGGCAATATCAGAAACAACCTTCTCTGATACCTTCATGGAATGATCCTTATTTGCTCTGGAATGACTTTTGTAATTAAGAAAACTAAATTTTTAATATTGAGAGTGGAAATGTTTAAAATGTTCAAATGGTGTTGTATTTTTTTTGAAATTAATTGCCTTAAAGTTATGGGTTTGGGCTTTTTTGTGGGGCATTCCTGCACTTTCAGTTTACAATTACCTTCAGAAAGCAACAGAAGAGGAGCTTGCCAACGAAATGGGCAAGCTGGTTCCCTGGTTCCCAGCCAGATTCATTAAAGTGTAACTAGAGATAGGCAAGCTAGATAACTTCCCAGCCTTTTACTGGTAATGTTTTACACACACTTAAGGAATTCTACAGCCAAAGCAGGGTGCAGAGAAGGATCCATAGTGTATTCTATAAGAAACTAGTAAGAAGAGCACCAGACTAATAAAAACCCACGTTAAGTTATACTGACAGTTTCCATAGTTGTAAGATCTTTTGTACAAAGAAATAACATGAGTTCTGATATAAAGACTGCTCAACGTGAATCAGAAATACATTTATTTTGAAATGGAAAGAAAGAAGAAAGAAATCTTTGGTGCTTTCCATAATTTCAACCTGCCCCTCCTTTGGCTCACTTTCTGGGCTTGCTTTGCCTGTGTTATGAACTCTCTCATGATTTTAATTCCCAGCTCTACTCAGCTTGGTCTTCTGACAAATGGCTGCAGCTGTAAATCTGTTTGCTCCCAGAAAGGGAGGGTGAGGACTGTGCTAACTAAAGGCTCTGCTGCCTGTATGACCGCACTATTATTATACGATAACACTGTATTTTCCTAAATCAAACTATGAGTGTCCCTTGGGGATGTAACTCCTCTCACTCCGGGGAATACATAAGTAACTGCTCACCTGCTGAGGCTGAATGATAGACTGTTATGGGTCCTCTTCTGTGGTTAAGCTGCTGTGATCTTGGCAACACCATTCTCCGGTCAGTGGACCACTGGCTGGATGACTCTTCTTGTTCCCAGAAGTATTTGTTCTATCCCGAAGGTGTGTTATTTTGCGTGTCTGTACAAGTTCTTTTGACATTCCTGCAGTCGTATGATCATCAGTACCTAATGCTTTATGTCGTGATGACGTGTCACGCTTTCAGTTTTGTTGAGTTTCTGAATGTTACAGTGGTCATTTACAGTTGTCAGCAAAGACGACAGCTCCTCACACTTGGTGTCTAGATGGAGTCAGGTTTGGAGGCAGAGCACTCCTCTAGAAAGACTAGGCACTTGCATTGTGCTGACATTTCTGAAGGAGGGAATGGATAGATGTTTGACTGTTTCTTTTCCATGGCTAGTATTTTATAAGCACGTATTTCACATCATGACGACACCAACAGCTTGTTGAACTTGACCAAGGTAAACCTGCTTCCTGTCACCCCAAAATTTTGCTGTGTTTTCACAGCTTTTAGTGCTGATAGGTAGGAAGCTACAAGCTAACACCTTTCAGCATACTGTTATTTTTTCTGGGGGCATATTGTAGGATGTTTTTTGCTGTGGCCCAAGGCAGGAGATTTTATCCTATCATCACGAGAAGCTCCACTTGCTCTGAAAGTTTCTTACCATCTATGACGCTGATTGGCTAAATTGTGCATGTTTACATCGCACAGCACAGCCCTATATAAAGATATTAAATGAGCTTACGGAGGCTGTATGACTGTATGGTCGTGTGACAGAAGTAGTATAACCACCATCAAGTGGATCGACTGCCCCAGTACCAAAATGTACTTGAAGTCATGCAGATCTATAGTAAAGAAGGTTAGCAGCACTTTTGTAAAACAGGGCTCTATCATCTCCCATAAGCTCAGATCCTTTCCATCAGGTAGGTTGAACATGAAAAATGCTGGACATTAGTGACCACCACTAACACTTGCAGCATGTAAACCCGGGCACTGAAGAAATAACCCATGCTTTACCCATGTGCTGCTGTCTGGCAAGGGCTAAGTGAAGACTATTGTGTGGTGTCATTCCTTTCACCAAAAAGAAATTTCTGAAAATATCTGTTTATGCTTGCAAGGCACGTGGGCCTTCAGTTGTCTTTAAATCTGCGAAAGCAGTCCTAAGAGGCAGGCAGTTTCTCTGTGTTTAAAAATTTTTCCCCAGTATTTTTGAAATAAGGTTGGGGCAGGGAGCTGTGGAAATGCACTGTTTGCCCTCTGTCCCTAAAAGAAACTAAACTTGCTCTAGGGAACAACAAATTTCTCTATTACAGTAACAGCTCTGGCTGCAACCCAATAAATTCTTCCCTGTTTAAAATCCTCTTTACCCCATGCCAGTAATAAATATGGTAGAAAGAATTTATCAGCTGAGAGTGTATTCCCTACCCTGACTTTTCTTCAGAAAACTACTCAAGGTTCTGACTGTCACCTGTCACTCGATGTAGTGATCCTGGTCAGTAGGTTAGTAAAGAGCCATTACACCCTGGGTTTGATCACTCTTTTTTCCCTAACTATTTTATTTTTAGAAGATCGGTTTGAGCAAGGCATAAGAGGAGAAACTGTGCACAGCCTGTCTGGGATGGTGTACATGGAAAATAAAGATTAAAAATTGAGTTTAGTGATATAAAGCTTTTGAAGTATAGAGGAAGAGAGGGGAACAGCAGAATCAGAAACATGAGGCCCAGAGAAGTTCTGGAAGGAGGGAAGGAGACACAAGCCTGGTTAACACCATGCTACATCAACACTGCAGGGCTGTCAGCCTAGCCCACAGAAGTACCCACACTTCCCAAATAAACTTATCTGCTCTACCCACTTCTGTGTACTCCTATAGCTGTGACGACTGGTGACAGACAGATGTGGTCACTGAATGCTAGAATCAACAAAACTTTAAGTATAGCCCAATTCTCACGTATCCTCTCTGTCCAGAGAGCAATGTTCAAGTCTCCTTCTCCTACAAGGGAATATGCTAATGTCAGACTGGATGTAGGTTAAAGGAGGAGACATGATATTCATGACCACTATATTTGTGCATCTGGGGTCAATAATCAACAATTATTCTATATGTAATTTATTATAAAGAGCAAGTAACTCTATAAAAGACATACAAAATAGCATCTCAGATTCCCTGTACTGCATGTTTTGCATTTGTAAATCTCTCTAAGACTGTAAAGCATCTGTTAGGTGGGTGTCTACAGTCTTGCTAATTTAACTGACATGAAGCCGGAACATAATCTGTGTAAAAAAAGTTGATGGTCTCTTTAATTTAAAATTTCTTACACCCTCCTGCTGCTACTTTTTCCTGTACACCTTTCTCTTCTAGTTCCTCAAAGCGTGATTTTCACCAGACAGATTTTTAACTAACTCAGATTTTAAGTTGCTTGGGGTAATGTGTGTGCTGAGAGTTGGAGAGAGGTTTAAGACCCTTTTATGCTTACCTAGGAACTTGGCACTGGGTTTTGAGGGCAGGTCCCCAACAAAGAGATCATGAAACACATCTGCTGCTTCCTCTTAATTCAATGACAGACTCTCAGACTCTGTGGAAATTGTTAGCTTTTAAAGACCAGTCTGCCTTTAATTATGCCAATAAAGCCTGTATGTCTATCTGTCTATTAGGGAAAACATTGCTGGTGTTGTTTTTAATACAATGTTTTTAATTTATTTAAAGGATAGGAAAATAGAGTTAAAACCATTGTCCTCCAAGCAGGACTTAGAGGAGAATGAAAAATAAGTGCTGGGTGGCTAAGAATGGATTTTCGGCAGCCTGACACAATTTTTTCCTTTTTTTCCTGCCAAAATAGTGTAATGAAAAGTAGAAACACAAATGAAACACATGCTAAAAGTAGCAGGTCATGGGCCACATACTAGAATTCCTATTAGTACCTAATAACTTCATAAAACTGGAAGCTGTGGTCATGGGGCACTTGGATAGGAGCTCACTGCAACCTTCAGGAAGTCCCAGGGAGGGTTTGGGGCTCCAGAGCAGGGAAAAATGAGCGTGAGGGGCCCACCATCAATGAAACTGTAATCTGGGTCTCCACAGAAGCCAAAGAAGGAGGTTTGTGTCATGTCTGTCCCCGTTGTGTCGTCATTGAGGAGCCCCAGTTGATTGGGCACACACTCCGAGTTTTGGGAGCCTGGTTCCCTGCCTGCACTGAGGGAGGGATAGGGACTGTTTTCCCAGTTGCCCTCCTTGCTTTCCTGACAAGGGACCTTCAGGGCTGGCTTGGGGCAGATCTTGGCAGGGTCTGTGTGTGTGTTTTGCATGGGAGAGAGATGAAGAGGAGAGCAGAGGAGAGAGCATGAAATTCTCAGGAGTCCACTATGCTACTCATAGATAGACCTTGCCTCTCCCAGCATGGACCAAACCTTCTGCTGCCCAACCCGCCCATATCCTGGGCTTCGTCTTGGAGAAATGACTGTTTGTCTTTCAGTTTACTGAAGTTCATAAGCAACAGTGACCGTTATACCTACTTACAGGGCAAGAGGCTGAGTGTCCCAAGCACCTCAGTTCCCAGACAGCTCAGGCACAGGTTAGAATCACAGAATCATAGAATAATTTTGGTTGGAATAGGCCCTTGGGATCATCGAGTTCAACTATCTACCCTACTCTACAAAGTTCTCCCCTACACCATATCTCCCAACACCACATCTAAATGACTCTTAAACACGTCCAGTGATGGTGACTCAACCACCTCCCTGGGCAGCCTATTCCAATGCCCAGTTTTATTGATTTTTCTTGCTCTTCCCCATTGGACTATTTTCTTTGTCATTATAGCCATTCCTTTTCCTTCTCATGTTTCTGATCTTTTAATTACATTGAAAATCTTTTACTCTGTGGAAATTTCAGGATTTTTTCTGTTCAAAACCTGATTTATCATTCGACAATTAGTTCTCAAGAGTTTATAGTTTTGTCTCAGCAGGGGCAGAGTATGCAAATGAAGTGTTGTAGTAACATTTCAGAAAAGATAGTTACTAAAGGGAACCTCTGGAAAGTTGAGTCCCTTGGAAGGTTATTCTGTTTGACACTAGTAAAAGGCAAAAGTCCCAGTTAAAATAAAATGACAGTTGTTTATATAAGCAGATCTTATTTATTTTAATTATTGCTTTTGGCAGGATCCTAGAAGTTTAATCTTTCTTAAATCCCACAGTAATGTCCGCTGGCTAAAGGATTTAGTTACCATGAAAAAATATTCAGCCACTACCTAACCTAAATGCAGCTATACACTTGGGCAATGTTACCCAAGATAGTTTCATTTGGATGAAATGGGAAGATTGTTCTAATTTACTAATTCAATTAGAAGTCTGAGGAACAACGGGATACTTATAAATCTAATTTCTTCAGCACAGCAATTTAAAAAGACTTTAGGTCTTTGAAGTTAAAAGATTTATTTATATTTCCTGATGTGGGTCAGTCATTGCAGCGCAATTTGCTCAGTCACCTTTTTTTGGGAAGCCAGTTTTATAAGAACAAAAAATAACACATTCACAATATGGATACAATAGTAAAAATGGTCTGTCAGTTGGGAAGGAACTATCCCAGTTTCCATCAAAGAAGATTTCACTGTAATTGCAGCTCCATGCCTTCAGCTGGTTATTGAAAACACCACACAAAGTAGGAGAAGCAGGGAGGTGCAATGGGCTGTGCTCCTGAGCTGCCCAGTGGGCACAGCTTCACGATAGAGAAGGTAAAAGCATCCTTTGAGTAAAGTGCTATTCAAGTCGACTCCAACCCTGGTGGCCAAAAGGAAATTCCACCTCACTTCAGAGAGGTTTCTTTGGAGCTCTGATCTATTACTTTGAAAATCTTTTGTGACTACAGAATTAGCTGAAATATCTAATTAGTTCTTGTACAAGGGATGACTTAAAGCTATAATTTGACAGTACCTTTTCTTGCACCCCATCAGTACCATCAGGTCTCAACAGCCTTTCCTGTTCTCCTGACCTTCCGATTCAATGCAGCCCCATTAATTTAAGAAAACCAGTGCTGTGATTTTTTTGGGTGGTAAAATTCCCTTTCATTTTTTATTACAACTTTAAGTGGGCTAGTTCTCCACTTCTAGCTCTCATAATCCAATTAAAATACTTCACTGAGAGTTTTAAGAAATAGTTACTTATACATTTAACTTCTATATTTTATTCCTTTCAGAATAGTGTTTGGTTTTTGCAAAGATAATTGAAATGTAAAGTGCAACTCAAGGCATAGTTCCACTTATTGTTAAAAATAAAATAAAAGTTTACATTCGACTTAAAAATATTATATCAGAATAAAATATGAGATTAAAAAAATCTAAATATTTCTCAAAAGATAAAACTTTTTCTGGTGAAAAGTTTCCCTAATGGGAAACCTCTCTCTTTTCAACTCAATGTTTCAGTCAAAAAGAATTGATCAGATCAAGTCACCACACTCTCAGGTTATCCAATCATTCAATCAGTGCCTGCACGTGGCCAAGCCACATTCACATGACGGTTCTGTTAGCAAGCAGAGCAGCTGGCCTGCATCCAGCCACGTTGTGTTGAGATCATATACCACCACCAAATAAGCATTTTATTAGTTTAATATAAAGATGGGTGGCGTCGGGAATAAATAAATGACTGCAAAATGTTTGACAGCGATCCTCTGTGAACAGCACTTTACCCCAAGAATGACTTAACCCCCTCCCTCGGTGTTACAGTGCTTTGTATCCTTGGGGGAGCTTTTCTTCATGTAAGGTATAAAACTCACATACTCATTGCTTGTGGTAACTGAGGATTCCGTGATAACATATCTTTTTATAAAAAGGCAGAAAAATAGAGGAAAAAAAACAGATTTTTTCTTAGATTAGGTTTTTCATGTTAAGAAAAAGTTTCCTTGAAAAAGATTATTTTGAAACAAAACAGTGGCTACCTATAGCTGCCTTCTAGTATGAGCAGGTGCAGTATATAGAAAAAAAATATGTTGTTACGTATACAACACATGCTACATTTTGCAAAAGCAGTTATTTCACCCACATCCAAGAAAAATTAATGTTTGCATCAAAACAGCAATTGACTGATATTTTTTTTTACATTTTTCTATCATCTAACATTGAGTAAAGCAGCCCATAAATATTACTTTTTTTTCCACTATGTGTTGCTTTGAGTGGATGTTTTTGGTTTTGAATCATTTTAGTGAGCTCTGGCATAAGACAGTGAAGAAATATAAAGCAAATATATTCAATGCACAGTTCTACACTGGGAGTTCATATGTGGTGTCAGAAATTATGCTGGAGATAGTGTTGACAGTGTTTTGGGTAATATAAGAGAAAAGGAGAATGTGTATGGATGTTAAATGGAATTAAAAAAATGGACTAAGCTATTTCTTTCACATTAAAAATCAAATCTAACATCTCAAAATGCCTTTTGGGCTATTGGATATAGATCTCCTGGCAGCCACAGATGTAGTCACAGCAGTATTAGGAAAATAGAGATTTTTTTCTTCCAAAGTTCAAGACCTGAGCACTGCCTAAAAAGGGAGACATGCCTTCGAGCATTGAACTTTTGATATTTTTCTGACTTTAATGCATACCAACACTTGGAGTTCAAAGCACGGATTTAGTAACCCAAGGAAAAAAAAACCCACAAAACAAAACATTAATTTCAACCGTGATTACATAACAATGCACAATACAACATAACTTTTATTTGGGAAACCTTGAAAATGCCGGGCTGTTGTTTTGTTTTAATTTTGCTTTTGAGATGAAAGTGGAGCAGGGAGACAAAAGAGGGTTAGTCAGAGTCATCTGAAACATTTCTGACGTGCAAAATTGGAGATGTGTAGCAGGTAGTGACATGAATGCCTCCAGTGACAATACTATGTGCTTCCATGCTGAGATGGATGTATATGTCCACCCAGAAATCCAGTCCATTTCTCTTGGGCCCCTGTAGCGACAGTCCATGAAAAGCCAAAGCCAGAGGTGTTTTCTGGCTGGGTGGCAGGTTGGACCTCAAACAGTTAACACCAGCTCTGCTGTGATTGCAGCTGTACTACTGCTTTCAGCCAGTTGCAGTGCAATTTGCTGGATTTGATTTGGTTTTGCCTTCACCAGGTCACTTTTCAGGCCGTCTGAATCCCCGTTCTCGTTCTTGGAGCAGCCACCTGAAGACCAGAGCTGGCATGGAGAAGGACACCAGCCTTCCCCTTTTCAGTGGCAGCGCAGATTGTTGTTGAATTGACAAGGCTGCACAAGTGGACTCCAACTTTTCCTGCCAGCGAGGATTTGGGAAGATGACAAGGGACCAAGGAAGAACCTCGTCTTTCAAGAAAAGAGTCAGGTGAAGGGCTTCTAGGTCTGACTGCAGCCACCAGGTATTTCTGCAGAAAAGAAAATGATAGTTAACATCATTTTAATATTCTTTACCCACTCTGAGCACACAAAAAAAAATATATTATGTGTAAAGTAGGGGATTATGAGATAACGATGGTACCTTAATGACAATCACGTTCTTAAAATTTCTTAAACATATGAGCAGCTTACAGCATTGAGGCGAATGTCACCTCATTGGCATAGTATCTATACATCGTCCTTAACTCAGAAAATTATCCTTAGGTCAGACTACAATAAATACATTATTTTGTGTTTTTAAGTTGGGCTTACAATAACTGATGCTTGGAAAGGGGAAAAAACCCCAAGGCATTCTTTCTAGCAGGAACTGAAGGAAAGTTTCACAACAAGGATGAGTTATTCAGCCTCCCTTCCGGGCATAAAAATATTATTGAGAAGACTCAGAAGACTGCAGCCTGTTCTCCCAGAAGCACCAGACCCAGTATTATCCTTTTTCCTATGGGTGAAAATCCCTTACTTCAGAAGAAATCAACAAGAAAACTTTACAAGTGACCTGAGGTCAAATGGAGTCCTTATCAAATGTAAGAAATGTTCTCAGGTCCTGGATTACTGTCAAGTCCTGGTCTCACTGAAGTCAGTAGAAGTTATATTGTTGGTTTCAAGTGAACACACAGTTACAGGAAGAGAGAAATAAGTATCCCTGGTTTTCACATGGCCTTCATGTTTCTTTTTAAAAAGATTTTAAATAATCAATAATTAGTATTTATTTTTAAAAATTAATATTTGAAAAATATTTTAAGATATTTAAAATTTTTTAAAATAAAATTTAACTATATTTAAAATATAGTTAAAAATCTGTACAGCTTCTTATTAACATGCAAATAGCTTTTCTACATACCCATATGTTTATGCATATGTACTTTTCATATTGCAAAAAGATATTGTATAATATGGTATTAAAAAGAAAACATGCATAAAATGGGAATACACTTGGCTGCCATGCTACTTGTATTGCAGAATTATTCTTTCTAGAGGAACTCAGCTTTGATAATAATTTAGGGAACTTTTAATTTTTAATTCTTGAGGAATGAGACAAACTATAAACAAAAAGTTTGAAAATATTTTCCCAGGTATTTTCTAATTGTTTTTGACAAATTAAACCAAAACACTGTAACCTTAATGATTTCCTAGAACATGTTACTCATGGTTATTTTGAACCGTAACAATATGTTTGCCTCAGAATATATTCTCATTAAGTTCCTGTCTTATTACAGCCCTAATATTAAAGGAACCCTCTACTTAATTTCAAGTATTTGGAACAATGGGAGCTAAGTCTTCGTTTAGAGTTAAAAGTGTAAGTGCTTTGCTGGACCAAAGCCACCATATTTAACACTAAATCTGGTTTGCCAAGACTTCTTTCTGCTACAACGCAATTTAGTAAAAACCAAAAAGTTTTGGTTTGGCAAAGAGAAATTAAAAAATGGTTAAGAAGAAGAAAAATTTCTAGTGAAAGTATGCCACAGAGCATAGATTAACCTGGAGAATAGGTTTTACGCTGTTGGTAGAAGACACAAGTTTAATTTACTTTTAAAGGCTCCCACGACAGATCCATCCAGCAAAGCCCAGACCCCAGTGAGCACAAGACCTCTAACAGGCAAAACACACGAGAAACCTTGCAATACTCTGATAAGGTAAATACTACGGTATGTAAAAAATAAACTTATTTTGTTGTTTCTTAAGAAACTGTTTTTCTTCAACCTTTCTTTTTCTTCTACAGTGATTGATGGAGATCTGTCTGAAGAAGGCAAAGGAGATCACTGAGTGATTCCACAGGTCAGTCTAGAGTCCATCTGGGATTTCTAAAAAGTTTTGAAATAATTTCAGGTGAAATGATTTACAAGTCAGAAAGCATAGGATCAGTCTAAAATATCTTTATCATACCAGGCTATAAAATCTTTAGCAAGATGTTTTCTTTGGAGAACAGTTTTTTGAGCCTAAAAAATGTCACTTATAATATGTTGGATGTCATTTCAGTTCCTTATCCTCACCCGGTGACAAGAATGCCAAGCTCACTGGCAGTGAATAAGATAAGGGAAGTGTTCAGTTAATTGAAAATATTGAAAAAGATTGATTTAATTTGTTTTGAATGTAAACCACATTTAAAAATACAAGACCAAAACACCCAGAGCATTTTTTATAAACCAGAAAACCACTTTCAAGTACCTCCAATCTTACTCTATTTTCTCTTCATGAAATGGTTTCAGCACTCAAGAAAATATTTCACTAAAAACCCATCAATCCCCTTGCACAATTAAGGATTAAGGGTTTACTATAGTTCAAATCACTTTGCAGAACCAATTTAAGGGTTTTGCAGAAGACAGATTGGAAGCAGCAGATTATATCGTTCTTTTCCGGTGTGATCTCTAGCTGGCCACTGATAGCTCTAAGCCATAAAACTTAATGATGATATTAAGAAAACCCATTTTACACGGTTATTTTTTACATGAAGTTGGCGTTTGGCAGTCATAAAGAGCAGCAAAGCCATATTGTGGCTTGACACTGTTTTAGTTGTAGCGATGATGTGGTAGGAAGTGGGTGTCAAGTTCCCTTGGCAACAAATAGAAGATAAATGACACACTCTGAATCACCAATGAATCATTAAGAGAGTTCTGCTTCTGATTTTTGGCTTTTATTTCCAGATTCTGAAATTATGATAGTTTTAAGATGGTGGATGAAGGTGGACGCTTCACAGCATTCACAAGTGCTTGGTAAGGATTAGATTGTTACTAAACCTTGTAATGCTGTGAAAACAGGAAGCTTTAACAATCAACATTTACTGTTTCTTTCAGATAATGTCACTTAGAGCGAAAGAGTGTCCAAGTTCTTTGTAGAACAGAGAGGATGAGGGTAGAAGCATGAACTCTCGGTGGTCAGGAGCAGAACCACCAAGTTCAGCACAGTTCAGGGAGCTCTGGGTTTCACTCACAAGTGAGTTCACAAGAACTGTAAGCACATACTGAACTACACACTGTCCTGGAAAATGAACCACAGTGTCTTCTACCGTGAATAAATGTATGGATGTTGATAACCAATCAAAACAAAGTGACAGCATACATTCGTTTGAGCAGCTGGGGTCTCCCTCAAACTTAAGACATGATGCCACAAGTGAAAGTAAGAAATGGCAAGCTGTTAAAGGGAACAAGGTTATCTACTTAGAGCATGTGTATACATGGGCATACATAGGTCCATTATGTGTCTGTGTAGTTCATTATCATCAGCATGAGCGTTGAAATTGTTTCAAACAGAAGTTGCGAAAACAATACCAGAGTTCAGACTGTGACTTTTGAATTGATTTAATTACATAAATTAAAATATTTATTATAAAGAAAGACATAAAGTTTATTCTGCACTGGTTCTTAATTCAATGAGAGTTCATTCAATGAGACCTGGACCAGCTGAAGGTCTAGGGTCTGTTGCCTTGACATACCAGTTGGAATTGGACAGCAACCAGGTCCACCCTCTCGGAAGCTTGTGGTTTTGTCTTGTTCAGTGCTATGGGACAAACTGCATTCACTGAGTAGGGAGGACCAGAAAGAGCCTGAGAATGTTTTAGTGAAGTGAAGCAAGTTCACAAGAAGAAGTTCACAGCAAGTGAAGAAATTTATCTTGCACGTTTTCCATCTCAAGATCTCTAGATGTGAATATTTCCAGCACCATTTGGGTATCTATTGCCAAAAACTGTATTGGCTGTGGTTTTGTTTTCTGTTATTGATTACATTGAGTTAGCAATAGTCTAGTAATATAATCTATCCAGGCCTTTGTGGTGGCTATCGCATACAATAAAACACTCCTGGGCTTATAGAATAGTTGAGTTACAATATGCAAATGATGCTTATTGGTAGAAAATTGCTTTAGGATTATCTAGGGCTATGACAAAGTGACAGTGTAGGGGCTATGATGAAAATGAAGTGTGCCTTATAGACTCATAACATTATGTGCTCTGTATTAACCTTTGCATTTCTACTGAGACAAGCTTTGCAGACGAGAAGCACCACACTGCATGTTATCTTTTTTATCATCTAAACTCTAATAACCCCTTTGCAAAATGTTTACCTCTGGTCAAAAGAAAATTAGCATATTCAAAACTGGTTCTGGCTGCCATGCCAGAGCACAATAAATAGTAGGACTTAATCAGTGTGTAGACCATTATCTTGGGAAGGCCACCACCACTACTTTTCTTGACTTTCGAGTTTTCTTGTGCATGCTTTAAATTACAGAAGCACATTCAACTGTGAAAGATCTTGTTTGGTTATTCCATACCCAGTTCTAAGTTGAATTAAATCATAAAGGTTTGCTTCCAGCAAAAGCTTTCAAAGCTTTTAAATAACACAATGCTATTAACTATTACTCTCTTTTTGTCTTATGAAATTGTATATACATTCTGCCAACTTGGAAATTGATGGATATTGATGTCTTTACTGGAGTTAAGTAGCTTCTTCTTCCATACCTATTGCATTGAATGGTGGTGAATGAATCTCTCTGCAGATCCAGGGATGAAAATTGAAGGCAAAGTCTTAAAAAAATTTCTCAGCTTTCAAAAATTGATTGTACAACAAATTTACATACCTGTGTTGGTGGACTCCCCTCTCCTGTAAAATAAAACTATGGCAAGTCAGCACTAAAATGAGACCCTGAGTCAGGAGAGTGATTTGCCCTAAGGATTTTTGCTGAAACTGGACACAAGTGGTACCTTCTGTCTCACCGTGCTGGTAGCCCACCTGAAGAAAGCTGGGGAGCACACAATTGCCCCATTCTGCATCCAATAAAGTTTCATTGATTCTGGATCAATGGTGAGAAAAATTCTGTAGGTTTTGATGAACTAACCCAAACATATATATTCAGCATTTACGTGTTTTCAAATATAGTAAGTGCCTATATTGACATTTACATTTCACAAGTACAAAGTTTCTGCTTTTACAGACTAATCTGATGCATCTCTAAAACAGATGTAGTCTTTCCTTAGTGATATTGTGCAATATTTTTTATTTTTTTGGCTTCTACTTCCTTAGTTAAGGAGCAAAATAAAAAGTATACCTTGGGAGTTTAGGAAGTTATTAAGAAGAGAAACTTATTTAGAAAAGGAACTTCTTGTTTCTCAGATACTAGACTCAGACAGATGCTGTTTCTTTTCTGTCTGTCTCTATTTTATTTTTTTTTTCAGCTACAACATACACTCTGATTGTTTGACTCATTATATTCCACCACAGAAAACATAACTAAACATTCTCCTTTTGTTTATCTTCTTCAAACAAAGTCCTATGTCTGAATACACAGCCTTCTCCAGACAGACGTGTTTATTTTACAGCTGCAACCTCTACAGCTTCACCTGGCCAGTTTCATCAGTGTCACAGGTGGAGATCGTTTGCAATGACTTCAAGGTTATTATTCTTTCTCTTTGCAGATGAGAGATAACAGATAAAGTATTATTGTCCCTGAGGGGAAATTTTTTGTACTCGCAGTGAGTCAGCAACATGTTATGATGCATGTGATCACTTCAGTGCATGAATTTTCAGGCAGCTATACACAGGGTGTTAGCTTGTTTGCTGTACCTTACCTGTTTCTTCTTGAAGTATTGCATTCAGAGAATCTACCTGGGTTGAAACAACAACATACATAAAATAGTACGAGAAAACAAAAAGAGCAGTTTTTATGCACAGCAGGAAATAGCATAATTCATTTTATCCAGACTCTGTCATATCTTTACCTTCTAAATGTGTTTTTTTGTAGATATAGGGTGCATGTCTGCTGTGTGTTTGACGTCCACCACTTTTTTTTTAATATCCTTGATACCTGTCCCACAGAGACAAGCAAAGCCTCCATTATCACCAGCATCACCAGAGAGCGACCCAGTACAGAAGAGGCTCCAGCTCTGGAGCCCACTGAGATCTACGAGGTGACCTTCCTTTTACTACTCGAAATTTCAGGGAAAATTGGAGCAGAGCATGGAACAAAGTGCCCATCTTTCAGATGTATCTCTGAAAACCAAATCAGGTGCTTTGCATTCAGATAATGTTGCTTGATTTGGCTAATTACTCTGTCCTGTGATTACTGTCTCTTTACCTCCCTGTTTTTTCCTCAGCTTCATTTTGCACTTTGATTCTTACCCTCTTTCCTTCAACATCCTCCCATAATTTTTTTTTTCCCATTTATTTTAGTCCTTTCTAGTCAATAAGGAAATTGGAAGTGATCAACATAGATTCACCAAGGGGAAATCATACTTGACCAATCTGATAGCCTTCTACGATAGAATGACTGGCTGGGTAGATGAGGGGAGGGCAGTGGACGGTGTCTACCTCGACTTTAGCAAGGCTTTTGACACTGTCTCCCATAACATTCTCACAGGTAAGTGTAGGAAGTGTGGGTTAGATGAGTGGACAATGAGGTGAACTGAGAACTGGCTGAGTGGCAGAGCTCAGAGGGTTGTCATCAGAGACACAGGGTCCAGCTGGAGGCCTGTAACAGCAACAAGGAACACCTTGTGGTGTTCCCCAGGGGTCAGCACTGGGTTCACTCTTATACAGCATTTTAATCGGTGAGGGGACAGAGTGTACCCTCAGTGAGTTTGCTGATGACACAAAACTGGGAGCATTGGCTGACAAACCAGAAGGCTGTGCTGCCATTCAGTGAGACCTGGACAGGTTAGAGAATTGGGCAGAGAGGAACCTAATGAAGTTCAACAGGGGCAAGTGTAAGGTCCTGTACTCAGGGAGAAATAGCCCAATGCACCAGTTGGAGGCTGAGCTGCTGGAGAGCAGCTCTGCAGAGAGAGCCCTGGGAATCTTGGTGGATAACAAGTTGACCATGAGCCAGCAATGGGCCCTTGTGGCCAAGAAGGCCAATGGTATCTTGGGGTGCATCAAAAGGTGTGTGGCAAGCGGGTCAAGGGAAGTCATCCTCCCCCTCTGCTCTGCCCTGGTGAGACCACATCTGGAGCACTGTGTCCAGTTCTGGGCTCCCCAGTTCAAGAAGGACAGAAGTACTGGAGAGAGCCCAGTGAAGTACGAAGATGATCAAGGGACTGGAACATCTCTCTTATGAGGAAAGGCTGAGAGACCTGGGTCTGTTTAGCCTGGATTAGAGAAGACTGAAAGGGGACCTGATTAATGCTCATAAATATCTAAAGGGTGGGTGTCAAGAGGATGGGGACAGAGTTCCATCTAACATAAGGAAAAACTTTCCTGTGAGGGTGCCAGAGCACTGGAATAGGCTGCCCAGAGAGGTGGTGGAGTATCCCATTCTGGAGAAATTCAAAACCCACCTGGATGCATTCCTGTCCAAACTGCTCTAGGTGAACTTGCTTGGGCAGAGGGGTTGGACTAGATGATCTCTGAAGGTCCCTTCCAATCTCTGCCATTCCGTGATTCTGAGATTCTGTGAAACAGACATGAAAATGCTGCCTTCACACAGCTCAAATACATAATTATTTTACCACTTCCTCTACCTTGAGTCTTCCCTTTCTATTTGCTTGATAAGCTTTACAGGAAACCAATGTGTCTATTTGTATAGGTGGTAGACAGAATCATGCAGGGCTCCATTTGATTCACCATCAAAAACTACCAAATAACATCCTAATATATGTTCTTAAATTAAGATCTATCCTTTGATGACAGAGAAACTCACCTGCAGAAGTGCTTCTTTCTTCTGTCTACTTTTCTCCCAGATCAACATGCAAACTTTTAAACTAAGGTTCTTCATCTGAAACCATGGAGTTATGTGTTTCACACTTAAACCCACATTTTGAAGGTGTTTTACTTTGCCTAGTTAATGACCAGATGAGAGTCAGGCACACAGTGTAATCACACCAGCATGTCAAAGCACTGCACGGCAGCAGAGACAAAGCAGGTCTTAGCCTGTGGAATGCTTAAGGGGAAGCAACCTGGAGTAACTTCTGCACTGGTGAGGCCACACCTTGAATACTGTGTCCAGTTTTGTGCCCTTCACTACAAGACAGACATTGAAGTACTAGAGAGAGTCCAGAGAAGGGCAACAAAGATGGTGAACAGTCTAGAGCACAAGTCTTATGAAGAGAGGCCAAGGGAGCTGGTGGTGTTCAGCCTGGAGAAAAGGAGGCTGAGGGGAGACCTCGCTCTCTACAGCTCCCTGAAAGGAGGGTGTAGGGAGGTGGAGGTTGATCTCTTCTCCCAAGTAACAAGTGATAGGACAAGAGGAAATGGCCTCAAGTTGTCCCATGCAAGGTTTAGATTGGATATTAGGAAAAATTCCTTCACTGAAAGGGTTATCAAGCATTGGAACAGGCTGTCCAGGGAAGTGGTTGACTCACCATCCCTGGAGGTATTTAAAAGATGTGTAGATGCGGTAACTTGGCAGTGCTGGGTGAAAGGTTGGACTTGATCATCTTAAAGGTCTTTTCAACCATGTTGATTCTATGACTCCACAACTTTAATTCTGTCAATGTTATATTTTTTTTGCAAGTATTTGCTCTCACCTTTTAAATGCTTGATGATAGTAGATTCTGAGGGGTTTTTTTGGGAAGGCTGTTTTAGACAGCTCATGTAATAAACCAGAGCAACCATGATCAGCCTTATCTTCATTTTTATCATTATTCACTGAATAAAGAAGGCAAATAAGTTTAGCCAACACTTTTTGAAGTATGCTTATGTTTTGGAAAGTTGTGAATGTAATAAATCAACCCAGATGTCTGAGACGACTGTATTTCACATAACTGCCACAGGATTTATCAGCAAAATAGCTAATAAGGGTTTGTTTTGTATAGTAAATGTAGGCCTTGAATTGCACTTATTTTTACTGCAAGAGTGTACATCAAGCCTTTAAAAAAACTGTAGGGTGTACTGGCAGCAGTGGAGGTTAGGGTGTAAGAAGAGAGACTGGAGAAGGAGACTTGACTGGATGAAGAGCTAGAGGAAGGGGTGGAGGTGGTCTCTGAGAAGTCACCTTTTAATTGTACTGTGCAGACATTAGGTTGTCTGGCACTCTAAAATTAAAAGAAAGAAGGAAAAAAGAAAAAAAAAAAGCAGAGGAATGGCATTTCCTTCAATCCTATGAAACAGAATAAGCACAGTTATTAAGGCCATCCTTTAATCTGAGTTATTTCAATGTGGACAGAATTACCTGCATGGACTGCTTGTCTCCGGAAGGAAAGAGCACAAAGGCAATAAAAAGCTGGGCAGCAGCTGGGCCCAGCCAGTGCCTGCCCTGAGCTGTTGGTGGGAACATCCCAGGCTTCACTAGGAGCTCCACTGAAAGTCTCAGACTGGTTTGCATAGTGAAACCGTAGCTATTAGTTTCTGCTGATTTTTTCGTTACCTACCTGTTCAGTTATACCTCAGGTTCCCTTCTGAGATGCAAAAGAAAACAGAGGAACTGGAAAGAATTTTCTTCAGTTAAAGGGGTTTGTGGGTTTGTTGGGGAGGAGATTAAGTTCAAACAATGTCAACTCACTGAGAGACTGTCATTGATGACAATTTAGATATATCTGAAAATAATTTCTTTTTTTTTTTTCACTCCATCCCTGAGGCACTGTGCTCTCGTGTCCCTTGGATACATTTGTAAAGCTTGTTGTCTTTTGTTATCAGTTCCCATTCTTTATATTTCCCCTTGGGGGAAGAAAACTTCTCTTCAAGTGAAGAGTGAGTCTTAAAACAACAGAAACAAAAAGCAGGTGGACAACTTATTTCAGTTAAAAGGACATATTTTTGAAAATAATTTGGTTTGTCTGTTTCTGTTGCTTATGTCAGACCTATTTACTTCACCTGCAGGAGTAATCTGACTTTGGTTATTTCCAAACTTTGGGCTGAAATTCTATCAAAAGACAAGAGCACAGATGTGTCTGCTACAACTCACACCTCACATTTGCAATAGGCTCAATAAAGCAGATGTGCTCAGCTTCAAAAATTAAATGTTTAGGACATTTACTATGTTAGGACTTTTTGAGGACAAAAGTTTCAAATTTTATTCTTAGATAGGAAGAATATATTTACAAAATAGGTAATTAAACCAAAATATACTCATAGAGCTTCCTTTCAAGGATGAGGATTGATTGTTTCTATTCTGGATTATTGTAGAGACATGATCATTATTTTGGGGTTCTTATTCCCAAGTAAAAGAAAACATTTTGCTATTTTTTTGCCTTCAATGGAAACATCCTCCAATAATGTAAAATACAGATCCTTACTTTCTTTTCTCAATATCTTAAATATAGGACCTGATCAAGGACTTGTTCCAAACAGTATTTGTGTCACTGACAAACATATTTCTGTGATGTTTTCTTTAATCATGTGTGCAGAATCTCCTGCTTCTCATCATTCTGGAGACTCTGCAGACAAATTACCTGCCTTTCATCTTTGTGCTAGAGGGGGGAAAAAAGATTACTAGAGGAAAAAAAAGGCTTAGTAAGAGCGTTTGTGTAATAGAGTTGGAATGTGAGACAATGATAACAATTTCAGGAAGACTTTTAAAAAAGCAGAATGAAAAAGGAAGATGAGAAGATAAGGTACTCTTGCTTTGACATTTACTTTCTCCCCTCTTTTATAAAATTCTTTAGTTTCTATTTAATAAAATATACTATTTTTAAATGTACTTTTATCAAATATACTATTGTTTGTCTCTATTAATTTTCTGATGGATGAATTCTTCTTAGGGAAGAATTTTAATTTGGCTGAAGAAGAAGGAGGGGAACATACTAATCTGTTTTCCTTTTCCTTTGAAGCAATGTTAGGAAGTAATGCTCAAGTAAATTAGAGAAGCGTGAAAATACAGCATTGGATCTAGTTCCTCTTCCTTGCAGCAAACTGGACTAGCCTTCTTATCAGACGTGATTACATAAGGAATTTCATAATAAAGTAGAGTGGAATCTGCCTGAATTATGCCCAAAAGAAAATCTGGGAACTTTAATTTTACTTCAAACATTTCAGGGACTGCCAGACTTTGAATATGATATCCTTAGGTTAAAAGTATCTGAATATTTCAGAATTTTCAGATCTTCCTTCCTTCTCCCCCCCACAACCCCCACCCCCTGCCCTCCCAACCCCCCCCAACACTTTCAGCATTTCAGGACATTTGCTCACAGCGGTTTGCCCTGGAGAGAGAGAGGGGCCCACCTCCTCTTCAGCGTTCCTGTGGGTGGAAAGCTGCTTCGTCAAAGTCTTGCAGGAAAACCTGAGCAGTCTGGTACGCGCGTGTGTGCAGTTAAGTCTGGTGGAGGTTGATGCTAACGTAGGAAGTGGGTAGTACTGGATGCTTCACACTGGAGAGAATTGAGCATGAGGTCCAGTATCTGTCTCCTAACCACAGGGCTGAGCAGAGTCCCCAGTGAGATGCTGCTCTGGTGGTTGAAGCTGATTCAGCCCTGCTTCCAGGAATGGAGGTGTCACGGGGTAAAAACGAAAGAAGGTGAAAGACAGCCTAGGCTAGCAGTTAGAGTATCCTGAGAAGGGAGGCAGCTAAAATGCCACGGCTATGGGTATGTATGCGTTTGTGTTAGATCATCACCGAATAAAAGCAAAAGCAGTCCTGGAAGAAGGGGCTACAGCCCCAACCTTTTGCTGAAATTATGTCTGAAATAAGCACATGAATTAGACAGAAGGATTTCCATCATCGTTGGTTTCTTAATAACTGTGTTCTTTGAAATCTTAAACAAATGCTATAAACATATCTAAGTATACCTATAAACATGCATGTATATAAAAGTAGTAATTTTCTAGCCAGTATCACCTGCTAAACCATTAAGTTTTCATTGGATAAAACAGGAAACAATCGGTCTGTGCTTTATATTCCTGTGACAACTCCAAGTTTTCTTGATAAAACAGTTGCCAGAAACCTGTGGTTTGCTTATATTTCAGAACTATATTGCTAGTTATTTTTATTACTCGACAATGTTTCATTTTGATGGTCAGATCCCAGCATCCCCTACTTCTGTGATTCACTTTTACTAAAAGGACTCACCACCCCCCCTCAAAAGTTGCTTAAAATCACTTGCCTGAATTATTAAGAAATGCAGTTCCACAATATCACACGACTTCCCAATTCTCTTTCTTCAAATACCATGTCCTGAAGCTCCTTTAATGTTGTTCCCAGAAACTGACTCATGATTCTTTATTAATTATGAAAGATGTTAACTTAATGACTGCACTAAAAATGTATTTTTCTCTTCTCACCATAGCTTGAAGGAAATATCATTGCCAAGGTATTATCTCTGACACTGATCTCGTACTAGTAGTGTACATGTAACCTTTTCATGATTGATTCTTTAAAGCCTGGCCAAATGGGTTTTTTTAACATGTTAATGCAGACCTGATTTCATTTTCAATAGACTACATCTTTAATTGCGTGAAAAACTGCAGAAATTTAAGGTTAAACATTAATTTAATTAAAACTGAGGGCAAAAGCTCTGACTGTAGGGTGGCCAGCATTTAGCTCTCTTCATGCATGAGTTTATTGCTGATAAGGCACACTGGGTTTTTTATTATTATTTTTTTTTGCCCTGTAAAAATCTGAATAATACTACGCTAGATGTAGCCTGATTTTGAGAGTTTGATGGATAGGTTATCCCCCTGTTAGGAAGCAAATGGGAATATTCCAGTGTTAGCTTCAGATACATTCTCCTTGTGTCATCAAGGGCACGTCTGGAGAAAAATCTTCTGTTTGTATAGAGCTGGTAAGTGGAGCAGTTCATATTCTTAGTTATGTTGTGCCCTCTGGCAAGCCTGCCAGGAGAGTGCTGTGCTTGTTTTGTGAAGAGAAACCTCCTCCACATTCCAGCTTGAGCACATCTATTGTTTTCAGACATAAACAGATGCGTTCCTTACCTAAGGGAAGCTCTCAAAAATATGGAAGTAAAACAGAAGAAACTGATGTGAAACACAGCAGTATTTGACCTGTCTGCATGCATTAATAATCCCAACTTTAGCTGAAGGCAGAGGTCTGTTGCATTCAGCTTTATTTATTTGCTTGGTTTCTGCCCTGCAGTATGTGAGAACAATGAAGGATATAAGTATTAACTTCATGTTTTTAATTTTAATTAGGATTTTGTTAAATACATAGATGCTTATTATGTCATTTCTAATTGTTAAATGAAGAATAATTCAGATTTGCTTTACAAGAGCTGGGGAAAGGAGTGTAAACCTATTTGTTCTGCCAAACCACCCTGTATTCCACAGCCCCAAAATCTCAAAACATGTGATGAGACCAAACTATAGATCCAGAATAGAGCTTTTTCTAATAATTTGGAGAGGGTGGATGAATTTTATTTGCTTGCATCTCTGCTGGTTTATTGCTAACAACAAAATGTATATTTGTCAACATTCAGATTTTCTTTTTTCACTTCTATAAATTTACTTTCTGCAACACACTGATCTGTGTCTTCTAACCTTAACCCACTGTCTGTAGGATGTTCAGAGATGTGTTATACTTTAGGTGTCTGTGGAAGGTAAAATAATAACCTGCCTGTGAGTCAGAGTCATGGCTCCTTCACAAAGACGGGACATGGGGACCTTGTGTAACTCCTGGGCGTGCACCTTCTCCTTTGAGCGTTGCGTCTCTCTCCTCTCCCTCCTCACCCATCTATGCCACAGTTGCAACACAGGCTGTATGATGAAATTAAAAAATTCTAATGTTGAGTAACTGCCATTAGTACTGAGGGAAAATACTCTGTGTTGGAGAAGGAGAGCAGGATGAGTGTATCAGGGAAGGGGAAGAAAGGGAAGCGTTGAACACAACGCAAGTACAATGGAAGGGGACAAATGTTGGAGGGGGGTGCAGTACCCCTTGGAGATCACTGTCCTAGAGCCAGCTCCAGGCATGTTGGGAACACAACAGGTCACAGCACAGCACCGATCCAGCATCTCTCCAGCACACCATCCTGCACTGATGCTGGTGCTGCCTTCAATATCCCTGTCCTATTGCAGAGTGGGGGGCAGCTGTCCCCAGTTAGAGACCTCCCCGCAAGGTTACATCCATTCACAGAATTAGCAGCTTGGGTGTAACAAACCTTATTTAAAAGCAAAGATGCCCAGAAATTCAGATTTTTTATTTATTATTTTTTTAATTCACAGGTATGAGGTGGTCAGAATAGAAGCAGGTTGTGACTCTCCAGTCCTGGAATGATGAAACTGTAGTGCTACAAGAAGAAAAGAATGACAATCTAGAAAACGGTATGGCAAAAAGTGATGGAACGATTCAAGAAATGGAAATTATTGTTAAATCTGTAAATTCCAAAGTACTCAATGTTAAAACTTAAGTGCAAGTAACATCTCAGTTTCATAAAACTCAGTCAGACATAATTTGAAATAGACTAAATATAAACTAGAAATACCTGCAAAAAAGGATAATTAATGGTTCAAAACCCTTTTACTCCGAGACGGAAGAATTTAATCAGTCTCATTCATAAGTAAACTGTAAAGTTTAATTTGTTCATAGAGCAAAGAAGATTTCCTGTAGAAATTCTTAAGAATGATAGTTATCATGACAGACTGCTATCTTTGTTCTTTATTTGTTATTTCTGAATGTGCATCATATTAAAACCTTGGTTTTCACGCTACTACAGTGTGATTCATATCTTGTGGTTAAAAAGACAGGCTTTTGTTTTCAAAATTTCTGCTGTGAGAAAACATCTGCTGAAATGTAGATATTTTGTGGTGTGTGGATGAAATATGTATTCTTTATAACCTCCTCCAGTAAGAATAGACTCATCACCAGACATGTGACAGCGCTATTTGCACAGTTGCAGTTGAGTTGGCACATACCCACTAATTGTACGATCAAACATTTTTTCTGTTTAGAATGAAAGGTTTCATGTGATGTGAAATTTGCACTGGTATGATTTGCATAATTTCCAGGTTGCAATTGTATACACCACTCTTGTTGCAGGAGAGACTATTTCTATCACTTAAAAAGATAAAATCAAAACTATTATTCCATAAAATATAACCATTTCTGTTACATAGAGAGAAAAGGCTCCTTAAAATACTATGAAACACTTGTTCAACTGGAAATACAGCTTTAAGTCCTAAGAGCAGAGAGTTTTTCTTATTCAGGTGCAGTTTATTGGGCTGTAATGGGAACTGTCTAACACGTCACAACATGAGTACTCATTGGCAGGAGCTACCTATGGCTGGTGGCATGTCCCAAGTGTCCAAACTCATATACTGAGAGCAGATAGCCACGCTTGTGTGTCCTTGGGCTTCTCTACCCACTTTCTCCATAATTCCCGGAAGGAGTAGAAGACCCCTGACCTTTCTGCTACGTGCTCCATGGTATCTACCAAGTAGCCACCTTACCCTCCTCCGTATCTGATGGCTTGGACAATTCTCTTGGATAAGAAATGCAACCTCTTATTCACCCAATTGAAGCCTCACCTCGTATTTCCAATCTCAAAGCAGCCCAGGCCTGTGCCAGCATCTTGAATGAGAAGTCTAGGACCACCTGCAGATTGCCTAGAAGTGTACTCATGCCACCTGGAGCGAGAGAAACAGCTCTTCCTTGCTCAGTACGTGCATAAAACTGAATTGTTTTGTTTCTCACCAGTAGAATTAGTACCACAGACCAACACTATCTTCCTGGAGAAACAGTGTTACTGTTTGCAATACAGGACAATGGATACTGATGGGCTTCCTGGAATCCCTCCATGGTCGAGAACAACAGTGTCATTGTGTATTTTAACATGGAGGAGAACTGGAATTCCACAGTTTTGGTGTGAGAATTTTCACATGAAAAAAAAATAAATTAATGTTTTGTAATGGAGAGGTAAACTTGTGAAGATTTTCAAATTCAGGCTGCCTTAATTGAGTCATCGTGTATTGGTATATCTACAGGAACTTCAAAATGTATTCAGTGCAAACACACGTAATGAAATTATTAATACACTAACATTTTTTTATGCAGAAGAATTTTAAAAAGATGAAACTGGTGGCTTTTTTTTTTTTTTTTTCATGTCACAGAATTTGGTATCATCAGTTGTTCATCCAGCTTCTATTACCTTCTCAGTTAAGAGCTCTGCCAGACTTTTGGATGCACCAGAATTACCATCAAAACATTCTTATTCTCTATTTCAGTCCTAATTTTGAATTACCAGAAATTTTTGCACCATGTAGGACCTTGTACTGCTTCTTTCTGTGCAACACCTGTTTTATAGAGAAAGAGGAGCCTGCAGTTTTCACCATGGGCAAGAGGTTCTGCTTGAGCGCACTCATCTTCATCCTGCTTGATATCCTGGTTGCAGCCACGCTGAAGAGGGTTGTCACTCTGGCAAAGAGAAAAGAAGAAACTCGTTACAGGATGCCACCACGACTGTAGTACTTCTTACCAATAGATTTCTTCTCCTACACATACATAGTCTTTGTGGCTGCGCATTGCTTCTTCTGAACAGATACTTTTATCTTAATGGCACAGATATTGTGTGGCTATCACACGGGAAGGCAGAGAGCATAATGAATTGCTTTCACATTATAATTTGTTCCAATGAAACTCGAGTGTTGTGGTTTAACTGCATTAGGGAAAGAACCACGTAGGTAGACTGGAAATGAAGGGAGGGAGAGGTTTGCTTCTCTTAAGTGATTATGGTCTAGAAAAATCTGTCAGAGTTTTCTGGTATTATATACCTTTATTGGCTGTAGCTATTTAAGCTGTTAAATAGCTATTAAGCTATTTAGTTTACTTATTTAATCAAAAGGCATCTAACGAAGAAGAAGAAATGTACTTCTTGCATAGTGAAAGTGAAAAGAAATACAGGGGGAAAAAGACAATTTGTATTTAAAGACTGTTATCTCCCTGCCTCAGACTCATTGGAAAAACAGCTGGCAGACGCTTAACCATCTCTAAGGGTAAAATATCTCTCTGCAGCCTTGCTTAAAGATAATAAGAAGATGAGCTCTTTGCAGGAGATTGTGTTCATCCCAGTCAGTAACAGCAGCCCTGTATAAACCAACCCTTCTGCTGCCTCAATGCATTCTCCAGGTTTAAAAAATTCAGTGGCCCCCTTCAGATTCTTCATGTGATCTAGCCCGACTGAATTCTCAGGAGAGAATAAATAGTGTGGTGGCTCCTCCTCTTCCAGGGCTCTGCCACCCTCAAAGTGAAGAATGAAGGAACTTCATTTCTTAATTATTAAAATTAAACTGCAAACTGCATTCTATATTTTAGAGAATATGGGAAATAAAAATATGTGTTCATAGATCCCGGCTGGTTCTTTAAAATATGTAAAAATGTATTCCCACAGCTAAGTAGTTAATGAAACAGATGTCTTATCTCCTCCTAGACTGATTTTTTTTCTTTGGCTGCTTCCTACTACTGAAAAGCAGAAGTATGTATTATGTTTAGTAAGCAGCGTGGTATTCAAAGACTGATGTGTTCAGCTATGATCCTAAGAAAGACTATTTCATCATTGGTTACAACTTTCCCCAGTGGCATTGTGCTATGTTTCTCTCAAACTATTTTTCTTCGGATTTCTTTGTTTTTACAGTTTGAAATGGAGCTCATTTGTGCAGCGGTTGTAGGAGTATCATATGTGCTTTCTTGATAATAGCCAGCACTGAAAGAACGCTTTTGGTTTGAGATGCTTGAAGAAAGGAGTGGTGGAGGGAAGTGGGTGTTTCCCTGTCCTCTGACATTTTAATAGGCTGAGCTAAACTTTACAATTGTATATGCCTGATACCTCCATGGGATTGTATGGAAGTGATCAGATGCTCTTAAGAGGGAGCCTCCCTTGGGCAGGGAACCGACGGTTTGACCAGCACTGTCTCTACATGCCACTGCGACCTCAGTCAGAGCCCTTTATGGAACTTATGGTATCAATGACATTTTGAGAAGTCATGTTTCCTTGATTTTCTCTCATTTTTATACACTTGACTGCTAAGAGTCTGGTTATTCAATTTTAAACATTTTTTTAAATTTTTTTTTATTTTTTGCTAGACATGGGGGAAGTCGTGGAGTAAAATGATTCATTTTGTTGCCGTGTGTGGGTGTGTGAGCCTATGGATTTAAAAAGCCACAGGAGCACAGAAAGACACAGTGGGAGGAGAAATTGTGCTGAAGATTTTGTCAACTTCAAAAGTAACGGGTGTAGTTTCAAATCTATATTTCTCTATTTGGCTGTATCAGTGAGAACTTGGTATTAGAATGAAAACATAATTTTTTCAGTCGTGGTTGGATTTCCGTCACGTTATCTGATTAACAAATATAGTAACCTCTTGTCTATAAAGTGGTTTAACATCTCTGTGGTATAAATGTCAAGAAATGGCAGAAATTTTCACCTCTGAGCTGATATGCCTGAGTGTTTAACTCGGCAAAAATGAGTGTGGGTACAACCGCTGTCTAAATTAGATGGATGAAGGGATCAGGAAAGTAAGCCTTAAAGCATTCCTAGGCTGCTTTGGTCTGAAATATATCCAGGCAAATGCCCTCCGTGCAGTGCCAGGGGCTGTATAAAAGGGAACGATGCAGTGGGGTGTCAGCCACCCTTTTGGAGATTTTTTTGGAGCCTACCGAGAATGCCCGATGGAAATGCTGACACTGAACCAAAAATGCTTTGCTGCAGTCCAGCAGATCTCAGCACCAAAGCGGCAGCACGGAATGCAAACCTGCCCTAAAGGACTAATGTCTTCTGCTCACCATTCAAATATAAATTTTAAATTAACAATAATAACCACCCTGCCCTCCCTCTCTCCCCCTCCCCTGCCCAGAACACTGCCAGCACATGTTTTTTTAAAGAAGCTTTAAAGAAGGACACTTTAGAGACAAACGCTGCTCTTTCTTGCCATGTTTGCCTAAACTGGGAGCAATGGGAGCTATTCCTGATCCCTGGCTCTGTCAAGAGACGAGGGAAGAATTCCCTTAATACTGAGGTAAGGTTCTGGCTTCTGAAGGAAGATCTGAACTTCTCCCTTATGAAGACGATGAAGTCCCCAGCAGAGGGAGCTTGCCTGGGTGCTAGGGGAGAGAAACCAGATTTCTGGATTATGATGGGATTCTGGCTGCAGGAAACACCTCACAAACATCAGCCAAGGGTAGTTTCTTCTCTCTGTGAGGTGTAAGCAGCCTCTAAGCTTTCCCCAGGGACCACAGGGGCTTCTGGTGCAAGCTAAACCTGACAACTTGAAAGCAGCAAAAAGCTCTGCTCTGAATCCTCTGACCTGGCTTCTGCACTACAACGTTCCAAGGAAAATTCCTATTTTCTTTGCCATCATTAAATGTTTACATTTCAAAAGTAGCTTGGAGGCTCTTACACTTGTACAGAAGCTGTGGGCTTGGAGAATGGCTGAAGAAGACTGTATCCCCACACTTGCCTTTTGATTTTTGTCTTTCTTGTCTATGTGAAGCCACCGAGTCTGACAGAAAGGAAATACCACCTTCTCCTTTACTCAGATAGAGGACTTCTGAGATCACCATTAACACCTGTTGAGGAACAATGTTCATGTGCTAATGTTCAGTGCCCACTTACGAATGTAGTAGACTTTTCAGTGAGAAGACAAAGAAAACATGAGCAATCATTTGGTTAAAAGGTTAACACTAAAATCAGAGGCTAAACTGAAAAACTGGAAGGCAAAAGAGTAGAGAACTTGTTCCTGCTAAAGGCCAAAGGAGCCTTGCAGGCCATAGTTAGATGTCCATCATCCTGTAGAGTGTGGTAGGGGAAAAAAACCATCAAAACCCCAAAACACAGGATTTAAAAAAGGGAATCTTGGACCTGGTTTGGTGCCCCAGGTCAGAGGTTCTCTAACAGAGATCTAGGAGCTCACAATTAATAGCAGGTCAGGCTCTGTAAATTTTCAGTGCTTGCAATTAGGGAAAATATAAGGTCATGCTTTCAATTTACAATGTGTTCCCTGCAGTCTGGCATTGCTGATGATACTTCAGTAATGGTTCTTAGAATAATTTACTCATCATGCTCAGATTTGGCTCAAGACTTCTTTTGTATTTGTATACATTCGGAGTCTCCCATGTCTAGAGTTTGTTAATTACAGCTTTTTAATTTGTTCTCCTCGACATTGCAGAGACCCTTTTATTTAAAATAACAGTAGGAACATAATAAACAAAGAGAGGAAAATAATCAAACACAACTGCCTTTAAGCTGATCCACATCATGTTATATTGGATACTCCACCAAAATAAAAAACACTTAGAAAAGAGTGATTCTTTTATGGCAGTGAAAACCAAATGCATTCAACTTCTTACTGGAAAGATTAATCAAATTGCATCATGTTGCTGCCTTAATCCCATTAGGTTTTAAAGAATATTACTTTATTCACAGCCTTCTTTCATCTAAGACCAGACAAAGCCCTATATTAAATCATTATTCAGAGTCCCTTTAATGTTGTAGATCCCAATTCCATGGTTCTCACTGGCACTGAAACTGGTTTGCTTTGAGAACTGACACGTTAACATTCATATTTCCAGCAAATTAAAAATAACTTTTTTTCCTATTGTCATGTAATTAATAATGCATTAATAATTTCAGTTGTTGTCTTTAATAAGAGAGATGTGTTTTTAGCTTATTTTCACACTAAGGCTTTGGAAAATGATACTTAATTCTGTCCAGTCATATTCCTAGCAATGTCTTTTTTGTGGTTCACCCTTTTCCCAGGAGCCTTGTATTTTAGCTTTTCCATATTGTTATCAACACAGAATCTTTCTCAGTCCCCAGAAGGCTTGGTTTTAAGCCACTTGTTTCCAGTTTGTTTCAAATCTTTGCCCACAATACCCTTCTGTGCCATACAGAGCAGCTATTCACCAGATGCCAGATGCATAAAGTGCTCTTCAGTTGGCTCCCTTCCTCAAAATTACTGATTTCTCTGCCAAGCTAATTTCTCATTTTTGGACTTCATAGCTGCTGATTGTGCTATTTCCTTGGGGCAGTTGTTACTGGAAACAGTCCCAGACATCAGTGACTATTGTCACAAAACTTCTGGAGAGGTATCTATGTATTCTCCTTCTCATATATTTTTCCTGGAACTTCTAAGGGTGAGCAACCAAACCTCGGCAGCAGTAGGTAGTTGTGTAACCCAGAACTTACTGCAGAGCAAGTCACTTATGAAAGTGTCACTTCCATAATCTGTGAGAGCTACATTTCAACAGCTGCTTTTACATCCTAAATAACATTCTTTTAGCATTTTTTCCCCAGACGTTACTTAAACATATATGACAAACAACGTAGGTATGTTCTATGGGAATGAATTTTTCTTGCCTACTCTATTAGGACTCTTGGATTTTTTTCTCAGACGACGAAAAGTGCAGTGAGGTGGATTGAGTCCTGGTTGTGTGACAGGACTCAGAGGGTTCTAATTAATGGAGCGGGGTCAAGTTGGAGGCCTGTGACCCGTGGTGTCCCTCAGGGGTCAATACTTGGCCCAGTCCCATTCAACATACTCATCAATGACCTGGATGAGGGAACAGAGTGTATTCTCAGCAAGTTTACTGATGATACCAAACTGGGAGGGCTGGCTGACACTCCAGAGGGCTGTGCCACCATCCAGCACGACCTGAACAGGCTGTGAAAACATGCATAAAACGACACCAAAGTGTCAAAGTTGCTCCACAGCTGACGTGTCCTACAGCTGACAGTTTGAGGGCTATCCCAAATTTTATGAGATGTTTGAAGAAATGACTGTTTCGTTAAATGGTCACATGCTTTCTTATTCCATAGCTTTCTATGTTTTTTTCTGATTTCTCAAGAATTACATAAGAAGGAAGACTTCAGGTTTCTCAGACTACTGTAAATCCCAGAATTTTTACTTTTTGCTTTAGATTAAGCTAACTTTGTTATATTTTTATGTGTGATAAATGGTACATATGACAGAATATCTTTGGTAGCTTACAAAACTACATTCAAGAAGCAAGTTAATACTGCAAATCCATTTTCTAGGATTCATCTTCCCTCTCGTTCTTCTTTAGGCCTATCAAAAACCTATTTTTCTAACTACCTGATACCCTACAGCAGATATTTTGCTGATCCTTTTCTCAGAGAAAGAAAAGAACATAAAAGAGAACACAATCTGATCCCTTTAAAGGCTTACTTTAAGCTTCCCATCTGAAGGATTTTGTGGGAAAGCACCTAAGTGGAGTGAATACTTCTGATTTTCAGGGAGCTGCTTTCTCTGGAGAAGTGATGATTACAGTGAGATTGAGGTGACGGTCTTGCCTCCCACTGTTCCCATTACAGGAACAACACAGAACCACAAAATAAAGGCCAGAATAGCATATTTGACAATGTTTACATAGTGAAAAGCACATGCAGAAGCCCCATAGGTGATTTACCTGTGTTAAGTAAATCATTGAATAATCCCTAACAAAAGGATCAAGGTACACATTGCCAAAATAACTATTGTTCATATTTCTTTCTGCATTTTAATTCACTTTACAGGAGATACTCTTCTTGTATGAAATATATTTTACAGTATCTCAGGTATCTTATATTTTTTATCTGCTGCAACCTCTGTCTGGTGACTATACCATACAGTAGCATAGTGTTGGATTCTCCAATCTATAACCTGTTACTATGATAAAATAAAGTTCCTTTAGTTTATGTGCTGGCTATTCTGCTTTAGGGTGTAGCTTCCTCCGTGCTAATGGGATGGTTACAGCCCCAGTCTCCTCACTGCCAGTCCTGCAAGATTAAATACATCCAATCACCTTGGACACAGATGAGGACAAAGAGAATTCAGCTTCCTTTTTGCATGGTTTCTTATCAAAAAGCAGGTTGCTCTTGGATGATGGTTAAATAATGTCTGTTTTATATGTTCCCTGGTGTGACAGACAAGTTAAATGGCACACTAATAGAGACATTGCGTTTGCTGGAGAAAATCTTGAGAGTCTTCTGAAATCAATCCCTGTTTGGGAAAGTGTGGGTTCAAATGTGATTGTTGGAGTTTTTTTATTATTTTTTTTTCCCCAGAGGGAAATGCACACATACTCAGTATTCTTAAGTGGACGTGCTGTCCTCATTCAGGACTTCAGAAGGGTCTCCTGCAAAGAAAGAAGGTTAACACTTTAGCCTATCAAAGCTATAATAAATACCATTAAATACAGGCAGACCTTAGCCATCAGTTTGCATTGTACATATCAGCTTCTTTTGAGCAAGTGTTTAGCTTAGGGTCCATAGACATCCAGGGATTTTCATGCCTGGATTTGGACGTTTTCAGATCCTGAGAGTGTTTGAATAGCAGGTTTGGATCTCAGCCTTCCATCTTTTCCTGTCTTCCTAAGTAGCTGTTTCATATTGCTGCACAATAAAAAAAAAAAAAAAAAACAAAAAACCAGAACAAACATCTTTTTCAACCACTGAAGCTATAGTAGAAATCTTTTCAAGGTTAGGAAAAGGCTATAATTTAACAGTGCATTTCTCACTTTTTGTTTTGAACACACCAGCCACAGATACTTGCTGAATTTCTTGTGAAACTGGTGGACTGGGACATCTTTGTTATTGTTGTTACCATTCTTACTACGTTAAAGGGAAAAGGGAAGTAAACCTGAAGTGAGTAGACTTGTCAGCACTGCCAGTGTGTTTCTGTGTGGACTCTGTGTGACAAAAAGAAAAAGAAATTCTGAGAATAAAGAAGTCTGACAAAATTCGGGAAACACCTTACCTCAGTATTCTTCCTCTTTTTTTTTTTTATTTTCTTTTTAAATCTTTGCTTGGTTTCCCTTGTTTTGGTAAAAATAATGAAAAAAGCAAATGTATCAAGTTGAATGAAGGAATGACTATTTCTAGTCACACCTTTTTTTTTTTTTCCCCTTTTTTCCACTCTCTCTTGCTAAGCAAAGCAGTGAAGAGAACTGGAGCCTTACAACAATTAGCAGCATTTGTTTGACATTATAGGCTCTTTAGATGAAATACAGAAGTATTATGATGGATACTAAAGCGGGACAGGCCAAATTTTCCCTTTGAAGAAGAGGTGGAAGCCTCTTCTGGGTGGAAGCCTTTGGTTCTTTTGCTTTAATCCTCAAGAGAGCTGACACCCTTTCCTATGACATTACCCTTACACCCTCATGTTGGCCTCAGGACGATATTCTGGTTAAAAATGACCTTTTTTTCAGTATCTTTCCAACTGTCTAATGCAAAGAGGGATTCAATGTCTCTGCTACTCTGTCTGGAGCAACCTTTAAACTCAGTATTTCACCATGTTAGTGCCCAGTTGCTATACAGGCAGTAAAAGGAGACACAACTGGTGTCTTATTTGGGGATGGGAAGTGGTTGAACTTTGTCACACCTCCTAGTCAACTCAGAAGGTCTGCAAAGGTTTCTTTTCTCATGCACTGTGGGGCTCCAGAAGTTTTCCCCAGAATAGGAGCCAATATGAGTCAAATGTATTTTTCAAATGTCAGCTCAGCATGTTGCATAAGCATGAAAACCATACAAATGGCTTTCACTTTTCTGCAGAATAATTCACACATGCAAAACTGTACAATTATATCATGACATGAAATCCTGAAATGTTCAGGTCTGCTCACAACTCTGGTATTTTCTATTCTATTAAGCAAAGGAAGCAGCTTAAGGAAAAAAAAAAAAGTAAAAAAAAAAGTAAGAGAAAGCAAATACTGGGGAAGGTGCACTGGAATACAAAATATACCTTCAGTTCTAATAATCCAAAGTATTTTCGCTACCTACCATAGGCAGCAATTCCTGCTATTGATATTTGAAATAGTCCTACTGGAACGGGTCTTTTATTGTAGCAGAGAAGAAGAGACTCTCAATTTAAGGATATTTAAGAGAACTTTTTAGGAAAAGAACTCCAGATTCAAAAGATGTTGTCAACATATCTTAATAATAGTAGGTCTACTCCAAAAATAAATGGCTAGTTTAACCAGCCAAATGTTGATCCTTGTGGCTAAACAAGATTTTAAATATATATTTATACATATAAGATTTTTCTTTTAAATAATACTACCTGCTTTTTCACAGGAGGCTTTCCGATATACTTAGAAGTCACTTGGGGTTTAAAAAAGAGATAAACAGACCTAATGATACTTTGTGTTTTTATACACCGCATACCAGCTACAGATAGCCTTCAGCATTATGATAAAAATTTATCCATGAGCTGTCTATCTTCCCCCATTTTCCTCCCAGAAAGCGTTACTACTGAGAAACGTGCACAGGTGGGAAGAGAGTAAGGAACTGTTTGAGGGTTTTTATTTTCAAGTCATTGATAACTTATTTTAACTCAAACATTTCTGAAAATGCCCCTGGGCATTTAGTGTGTGTGAAGTGCAGTACATACTGGGCTGTGCAGTGGAGTCTTGGAAAAAGGAAAAAAAAATGCATCATGCTTTGTAAATATATCTTTAGTGCCTGAAAATTTCTCTTGCACAAATAGTTTTGTGTCATGCCACATGCTGACACCTTTGAAATCCTGCTTGAAGTCGTTTATGGCTTTGTCTAAATTGAGGTGTTTGCACATGATGGTTTATACGATGACGAATTACTCTTGGCGTGTACAGGACTCTGTTGTCAGGTTTAGTGCTGCTATATAAAGCATTAAGCTTATTATGCCCAAAAGAATTAAATTATGCTGAGGCAATTTGATTAGTTGTGTCCAAAAGAAGACACAACTGTAATGAGCTAAAAGCTTGAAGGGAAAATTGTCAACAGTAATACAACATAATTAAAGAAAAATATTTTCTTTACTGTTTTCATTGCATCTATTTTCCTTTTTATTTGGTCCATTTGCTGTTCTTGTAAAAATGTTATTTGCCTTCCAGAGGGTTCAAACCATGAAAGTTGATTGACCTTTCTAGCCTTATTTCAGTGTTTATACACACTACACACAATCTTGGGTCCTCAATCTGTATCAGAAATTCTGGATTTGTTGGATTTCTTTCAAAATGTTAAGTTATAGGCATCTCGATTTAAATTTTCTTGAAACATCCAGGCCTTTATATCACCTCTGATATGAAAATTAAATAGCACCTACATATTTCAGTCTGGCAAACTTAGACCAGTCGTGAATGAAAGCTAGTTGATATTTCCTTAATGTTGTTCTTAGCTGAAGTAAATGGGAAACCTAGGGCCCTCATGGTGGTCTGCTAAACACTGAAGAAGAGAGAAGAACACACTGAGCAAATCAATAGATTCCTGCAGAAGCAGGTTATTCAAAATCAGCACCTTGCCTTCGGAAGCAGGTGGTAATGCAGTAATGGCAAGTGTTGTCCCACGGGCAGCCTTCTCAGCACAGCTATTTGCAGCAAAATATGATTTGATAAGCATTTTCATCTCAGCACAATTTAGCATATTTATTCCTTCATAAGTTTTAATTCCTCTTAAGAGGAATAATCCCATTTTATCAACATAAAGGGGTCATGAGGATTGCTGCATGATCAGATTATCCTCCCCTCTACTTCATTGCCTCCAAGATTTAGATCAGTTCAGCTTGATTTTGGAAATAGTTTGTGTGCTGTTTCCAGGCTACTCTTTCCATTTCATTTTCATGATACTATATTTATTTCTTTCTAGCTATTACTCTATTTATTTATATTAATATTTATTGGCCCATTCCTACCATATAGCCTGATTCTATGAGGATTATGTATCAGCACTATGTTTTAGGACTTTTTTATATATTCACCTTTATGACTTTTTTTTTGTAACTAGCTGGTTTTACCATACATATAACATGGATTTACACTGATATGACTAATATTCTCTTTCCTCCTGCACAAACTGAGGTGAACAAGCACCTGTTAATAATAAGAGTTTGCAGTATTTATGCTGAAATCTCAGAGCCATTGGAACTTCACCTAGAGGCAAGGGTTACATGGATTTATGAATTTTAGCTCACTCCTATAGAGGTTTTTAAATGCTTGCTGTGGTGGTTGATAGGATAGATGCAGATTTCATACTGTGGTTGCCATCTGAAGTTGCTTACAACAACCCCGAAAATCCCGTGTTCTCTCAGTGCCTCTGTTGAGCCTGAAACGCCTGATTCCTGGAGGTTCTACGTGGAGAACTGAGAGAGGAGGCTGACTTGGTTTCCCTCCAAGGTGAAAACATGGAATGAAGGTGAACAGGCATGACTCAGGGTTTTGCCTAGTCAGGGTTTGTGCAATATGTTTATGGCTCAGGAACTATTATTTATTTAAATTATTATTATCCATATGATTGCTTGTAGCATAACCCGTTCAAAGTGATGATTCCCTAAAAACAACATTTCCCTGGGAAATTTTTTACCACTTTTCATTGTTTTTAATCCAATAACAATAGCTTTTGAGGAGAAATTTGGCAATGGCGCATCAATATATTGCTACTGGGGTTTTATTTTGGTTCTATCATTGCCTGTATTGCGTGTTAATTGTGTTATTTTTATTTGTAAAGTGGATGCTACAGAATGCAAGGTATTTCATTTTTGTTAGATTTCAGGCAGGATGTTCAGTTGAATTCTGACTTTTCAAGACTCTACTTCCCAGGATAATTCAAATTAATTTTTGATACAGAATATAAACTAAGGCCTATTTATTTCAGCTTGGTAGCTCCAAATGGAATAGGTAACACATGGAAAGTGTGGCTGAGAGTCCATTCAAAATCTGGACTTGAACCATGTTGCGTTCATTGTGTATGGTATTTTATAAACCCATAGCAAAAAGTAGATTTGCATCCATTTTGAGTAGAGCTGGATCCGAGTAGTTTATTTATTTTGTGAATGAGAGTCACTTATTTCAGCATATCCACTGTGCATTAATCCTGACTTTGTTTCAACTGACATTGAAAAAAAAACAAAAAAGAAAGAATATTGCAGTGCTTTTTAGTGTTTACTCCAAAGGCTGGACACATTAACCCATGCCTAAACGAAGGAATTTTCTTTTGGAAAAGAAACTTGGAGATAAGGATGTGTTAATTTTTCTAGCAAGTCTGAATTATTCCTGTTTCAGTTCAACCCAAATCAATCTCTTTTCTGATTCTCTCCCACTCAACCCCTTTTTCCTCAAAATGCATAATTGAATCTATGTCATAAGAATAGGTCTCAACTTACACACTACAACTGTAATTTTCCATTGTGTTTACAAGTCAGTATTATTGATTTCACCCTCTGTATTTGTCACAGTATGTAAAACTGCATGTAAACATTGCCTTAAGAGCTATTAAAAAATAAGTTTTTATTTCAACTACATGTAATATCACTTCCCATGTATTTAATTTAGACACCTTAAGCATTCGTTCTTGAAGAATACAGTTTAATTTCAGTAAGAAAGCAATTAAAGAAGATATTTCTACTCCTGAGAGGGGTTTGGGGTTGGGTTTTTTTTGCTTATTTTGGTCTTGTTGCTTGTTTTCCCCATGCCTTCAAAATAACCAAAGTTGTGTCTCATGAATGTGTCTTTGTGCAGCCTACAGCTGCAGAAGAAACAAAACACATTCTGATGAAGGGTGATGGAGGTACTTTCAATGACTAATGTGTTTAGCTTTGTATTGTTGCCTAAGCTAAGAGTTAGATTAAAAAAAAAAAAAAAAAAAGATAAAAAGAGTTAGATAAAAAGAAAGCAATAAAGGAAGAGTTTAAAAAGTGAGAAAGAAGGGATAATAATGGTGCTGGTAAAATCTCCCCATACCTCTTCAAAGCTATAGAGAAAAGTGTTTGCAGATTGGGTATATTGGGATAAGAGTATTTGTGAGGAATAAAACAGAGATAAGTCAGTAATCCTTGGATCAGGGGAAACAAAAAATCTACAGAATCCTTCAAACAGGAGGAAGTTTGAAAAGAAAAGAGAAGCTATGAAAAATGTACCATTGATATCTGTTCAAAACAACAAAGAGACTTTTTGTTTTCTTTTCGGTGGTGGGATTTGCTCACAAAGGGGATTTATTTATTTATTACTTTTCCTAAAGGCTTTTTACCTTGCAAGAAGTAATATAAATTACTCCCTTTCTAAAGCCCCCTGTCAGCACAAGCATGCCATGACAAGTTCCCCCGAGGAAAGTCCTGTAGGGTCCAAATCCCAGCTGAAATTCCTGCGTGAGCCGTGCCGGGTGTGTGAGACTGTTACCTGGTTGCTGGTCGGAGGGGCTGGATTGCAGAATGCTGACTTGGAAAGGCACAAAAGCCTGAGGAGCTGTACCTCTGGCAGTACAGGTGGCTGCTCATCAAACCATAGATGAGCACCACCAGGGTGGGTTTTTTTTCCTGAATCTTATCACTCCTTAGAAAAGCATGATGAAATTGCAAAATCACTGGTTAAGCTTCTGTTAACTTTGTATATTCAGTAATATCGCTCCCTGGACTGGAGCATTTTGGAACTGATCCTGCAGTTCAGCTACCCTGATGCACTACACACACTGATTTTCCTTCTTGTTGGCATTTCTCCCAGTGTAAACTGGAATATAGGAAATAAGGGAAGACAAAAGAAGAGAGAAAATAATATTCACGGCAGCTCGCCTCATCCCACCTGCACCCAGGCTCAGGGACTAGCAGCACCCATGGTTTGGATGAACCATTAATTTCAAAAGAAGCCCTTGCAAAGCAGCACGCTGCTCAGAGTCGATGAGGAGAGACACTTGTTCTCTTAAACTGAAGTGGTTTCTGAGAACAAGATAGGCTGGGTATTAGATAACCCACACGGAAGCCAAAGTTTTCTAGACATTGATATGATTTTTCTTCCTCTATCATCATTGCAATAGTTTCAGTTATGAGAGAAGACAGGAAAAGTCTCATCAGCTTGCTGTCCTGATTATTTCCTTGAACAACAAGCTTGGAAAGGACTGATTTGTTTCCATCTGTGTGCCTCTGTACATCTGTTAAGCTAAATAGGTTGAAGGGATTGGGAAATACTACCACTAAACACTGAATTCTGTGCTTTTTAAGAGATAGAAATGACTTAGCTACTCAAAAATGTTTTCTTTCGTAAAGAAGGCACAGGTGAGATAGAATATGGAGTACTGTTCAAAGCTGATTCTGTAAGTTGCCGCATTCTTACCAAGTATTTCTGAAAACGTAGTAACTGTTGTTTGCATACATGCAAATGCAATATCAGCATGAAAGAGGCTCAATTAAATGAGCACAATTATTACCAATATTGGTGTTCTTACACCGTGTGAATACCAAGAAT
>JAOQGH010000012.1:29118333-29174808 GCA_025769975.1 Gallinago jamesoni
AATCTAAATCTCCCCTCTTCCAATTTAAAACTGTTGCCCCTTGTCCTGTCACTGCACTTCCTGACAAAGAGTCCCTCTTCTCTCTGGCTCTCCTGTAGCTCCCTTCAGATATTGGAAGGCTACTATGAGGTCTCCCCGTGACCTTCTCTTCTTGAGGCTGAACAACCCCAGCTCTCTCAGCCTGTCCTCATAGAGGAGGTGCTCCATCTCTCTGATCATCTTCATGGCCTTCCGCTGGACCCGTTCCTACAGGTCCATGTCTTTCCTGTGTTGAGGACTCCAAAGTTGGACACAGCACTCCAGGTGGGGTCTCACGAGTGCAAAGTAGAGGGGCAGAAACACCTCCCGTGACCTGCTGGCCATGCTTCTCTTGATGCAGCCCAGGATGCGGTTGGCTTTCTGGGCTGCCAGGGCACATTGCCGGCTCATGTTAAGCTTCTCATGCACCAACACCCCCAAGTCTTTCTCTTCAGGGCTCCTTTCTAGCCATTCTCTGCCCAGATACCTGCTCCCATTACCCTTCCTACAGTGGTTGCTCTATGCAATGTGGTAGCTCTCTAGATTCATGCTGGCTTTAATTCTCCAGAGACAGTTGTTTCCTTACTTTCCTGCCCTAACAGACTCACTGTCCTCCCTCTTCTCTTCAGTTCCTCAGGTGTCTCAGTCAGAGCTGAAATCAAAGAAAACTTAATTGTTGGAAGGATGGAAAGCTGTAGTCACTCTGGGTGGGAAAAGATGTTAGCGGTCTAAATCACAATACCTATGAAAATTACAATCGCTCGTTGAGAAACATCCCCCAGGAGTAAGCCCTGGAGAGGGGAGGATGTATTCTCCCTGTGACAGAAGGCTGTAAATGATGAGTGTAAACAATTAGCTGTCAGGCGTGACACGGGTGCAGCTCACTATGGTTTCGAGAACTACAGACTCATTGAACAATGGCATCTTATATCACGTCACTGAAAACATTTTGAAAGGAACTAACTCATACCACATTTTTGTTCTCAAGCAGGCAATTTCCTGAGTAGGTATTAAAACCACTGTGTTTGGGCTTTCTTGTTTGTGTGTTCTTTTTTATTATTAATTGTACATTATGGGCATGGAAATCTCTCTGTGTAATTATACAGATTTTGTATTGCTGTTAGCCTCGGTCTTTGGACTTCAGACATCTGTGTATCTATTTGTTATTTTTTCATATTCTTCTCTATGTAGACCTACTAGATTTAATAGGAAGTCCCATTAAAAAGAGAGAGGATACAATTGCCATTAATACAGTACCTGTAGCATGTCTTAATCACAGAAAGGTTTTATAAGGCTAAATTTAGCTATATTTAGCTAATATAATTTAGCTATATTTATTAAAATTAGCTCAGGTTTGTCGGTACAGAAATATAACTCTGGCTTGGTAACTGCATTGTCACTTCTAATTTAGATAATTTTTTTTACTCATTAGTCTTACTTTGTGCATACCCTTTTCTCCTAATGAGAGCAGAAAGAGACTTTGCAGCCTACTGAGTTAGCCATCATAACTGTAAGCTCGTTTCAGCCCCTCTCAAACCACAGGTTTGGTTAATATTATAAGCCAATTTAGCAACAAAGCCCTGTTAATAAATATGGTGCAGCAGTGGTTTTAAAGCAGAAGTGAAATGGCCAGCGAGCGCTTTGTGTGTTTGTTCAGGGTGTAGCAGCACAGAAGGTCCTGGTGCAGCAAGATGGTGTGTTGGTGTAGCTGGATCATCTGCTGCCCACATTTGCTGATTGCCATGGTGATTTACTGTTGCGATCAAAACTTTCCTGCTCCTGCATACTAATAATTGCAGGCTATTTGTAACGTTTATGGCCAAAAGCATTGGAAATGTACTCTAAGGTTATCTCTGTACTAGTGAATTTAATGAGTGCTATGGAACTTCCTGGACATTAAAACTCAATCACTGGTAGTATCCAACAGTCAGAGTCATCCTTTACGCAGTTTTGGCATGTTCCCACGTCATTCCCAGGGGCAGTTCAGGGGTTAGCATGCAGCCACCTTACTTTGGAAACTAAGAAAATATAGTAATATGGATCTGATTCATTGTGTGCCAGTGAATCTCGGTGGCAAGGAAGAGTCCTGGGAACAGAAGGTACTTCTTTATCCTGATAGTCTGACTATAAGAAATATTGCACAACATGTGGAGAAACAGTATTTTTCTTTTTCTTTTTTCTTTGTAGTTGCAGACATAACTCTGTATATACATGTAACAAACATAAATATACCCCTTCAACAAGAAAGGAGAGGAGAAGGAAGGGGTAGTAGTTGGTCATACAGGTGTCTAACTGCTGGTTAAGAGGCTATACCGAGTCCTCCTGACTTCCCCTTGGGAAGAGATGACTTGTTCTTCTGCTCATTTCTGCATATGAGAGAAAATCTGAAAATAGTAAGCGATGTCCTGATTTTTTATACTTACTCTGTAATGATATTGTTCCTTTATTCCTGTGCTTACTGATGAAAAATGCTTTTCATTTTACGTATCATAGGCTTCGAGCAGAATCATGATCTTGCCTCAAAATGATGTTTATTAATTTCTCAAATTTTCTCAAAGTGGAAAAAAAAATAATTGAACACTGTCTCTAAATGTGGTTTTTGTCTACTCAGGATTTTTTTCTAGCCCCTGTTGGAACAATTAAGACTATAGATTTCATTGGATTAGCGCAAATCAATGAAATTTAAATAATTAAAATACCATTATTAACACAGACCTTTCAGCACTAACCATTAAGTAAGGATCATTGTCTACTAGCCCAAATATTAGTTATGTTTCATATATTTAATCTTTTAAATGGCTCTTTGAGTTCTGAAAATGGTCCCCAAGTTAAACACTCGGTAGAAACTCAAGTGACATTTTAAACACTGGTACATCAGGAGCACCTCTAAGGGTAGTGGGAGTGGGGAGCCAGGTGGGGGACAGGAGAAGATAAAAAGAATGTGCTGCTTCTGTCTGGTATTGACATATCCACAAACGACAGGAAAAAAGTATAAAAAGTTTCTTGTCAATCTAATACTCATTAAAACTGTGTCCAGTTCGACTAGTACCTGCAAATGAGGCTTCTGTAAGAGAGATCATCAAAAAGCAGTGTACTGTAAGTCCCACTACCAAGTTTCTTTTTTGTAGATATAATTATTTCTGTTTAAGTTTTAAGAAGTGGGGCAGAATTTCCATCAATGTTTCTGGTTCCTCACAGAAAAATGTTTGAGACCTTCCCGGGTCTCACAAGCTGATTCTGATTAAAGAATTAGTATGTTGGCTATTCACTGCCTCTAATTTAAATTCCCTAGATTATTAGTTACCTGAAACAAGTATGATGAGTGAGTTACCTCTGAGTTACCATATATATTCCTCTTTAGCAGAACAAAGCTACATGGAAAATAATGCCTAAATCAATGGTAGTTCTGTATATCCCCAAAATTTGAACTGAATAAATCACAATTTAAAATCACAATCCTCTTTCTTTGCCTCCAGGGAAGGAGAAAAGAAATCACAGATAACAAAACCAGATTTCTTCTGCATTATTTGCACTGGGAGCAGCTAGAAGAGTCAGCATACAGAATTAAGATGAGGGAAGTAGAATTTTGGCCATGGACAGAAAGAGTAGGATAAAGACTAGAAATGAGTCAGAGATGACCCTAAGATAACTAGCAGTGTTTGTAATTCTTACAAATTCCTCCCAAATGACAAGATTTTCATTGGTCTCGTGACAATCCTGTGAAACCCCAGCCCACTCAGGAATTTCTGTCTGTTTAGTAAAAGTCTCCCCTTCCAAACAGCTCATACCTTGTTAAATGAGGGAGGAACCAGGAGACAGAGCTGCGGAGGAGACTGTGCAGGGCAGGAGAAGCAGAGATGGGGCAGAAGGGATGTGTGGAGCAAAAGAACATCACTCAATTTTGGAGACAGGGCAGCAGAGGTGGCTGCAGACAAGTGAGAGGTCTGGAAGCTTCAGAGGATGATAAGCACAAAGCATACTGGATACAGAAGAGTGTGTTCTTTAATGTGGCACCTCACACACGCCAGGGATAGGGAAAGGCGAGGTTCTCTCATCATTGTGATGGCATCACAATTCATGATTGTAAAGGCAAAAATACCTGGAGCTGAGCAATGAGGAGAAAAGTGATCCACTAGTGGTTCTAGGGAATTTATTAAGGGAAGATGTGGTCGTTAGTTTAGACCTAGTAAAGTCACCTGGGTAGCAGCCTAGAGACAAAATGAGAAGGGACTAGTTAGAGCAGTACAATACACATGGAAGTGATCTGCAGAGGAATTAAAACCTTTTAATTGTCCACATGACATCAGCTCCAGTCATCTTTTGCAAGATCAAACATGTTGTTAAACCTGACAAAATATTACTTTAAAAAAAGAATAATAATAAGAAGAAGAAGAAGAAAAGCCCAACCAAAAACTTACACTGTAAAGAAGGCTCTAGGATTTCTGAATCGCTGTATAGTTTTTGCTTGTTTTACACTGAATATGAGGCAATATCTCTATTGCACACAAATTATCAAATAGAAAAGAACATAAGACAGTAAGAACATCAGGTAAGGACAGATTTGCAAAAGCTGCAGATAATGTGATGTAGAAATTTTTAGGTAACCATGTCTGGGAGGCCCCAGTGACACATAAGGAAGCTCTCCAGGCATTCTGTGATTCTCCATGTGCTGAACATCTGAAATGTCATGTTTGCTGTTAAATAGGTGGCTGATCCATAGGAGTGGATTTCCGATAGCAGGCAGCTGATTGCAAATGTACAGAAGAAGTGGTTTCTGCGCAGCAACATGAGTTTTCCTTACTCTCTCTTCCCAAATTTGGGAGTTGAAGAGTAAGCACAGTACTTCACTGGTACCGCGCGAGTTCCTGTGGCCCCAGAATGGAACCAGGAGATGAAGTCCATCATGGGAGGCTAAAGCTATGCTTCCTTCTTCGTGTAGCCCTCAGCAGATCTGGACCTGGCTGATGAGAGGGCGTAAGTATGGGCGTCTCTGACAGCATCTAAGTAGAACAAAAGGTCAAGAAAGAGTTGAGATCTTGAGGTTCAGTAAAGAATAAGAAAGTTGCTACAGATTTTGTTCATTCTCAGTGAGGGAGTAAAAGGCAGACTGGAAGCAATTAAACTAAAAATTAGAAGAAGAGGAGCCTTAAACAATGTCTGCAAGCTTTCAACACAAAGATAATGCAGCTGAGGAGAAGAATGAAAGCAGAGCAGCAATTTATGTTGTGTATGGAGTCATCACAGCACACTTGTGATGACAGAGGAAGAAACCAGTAAGCAGGGAGAGACTAGGGATGAAAGGAGTACTGAAAGGGACTGGGATGTTTAGGCTGGAAGAAACTCAGTGCTTGGACAGATGGAGGGGTTTGGAGTGAAGAAAGTGCATTCGTTCCCAGTTTCAGCCCTAAAATTGAAAGAAGAAAGGGGCTGGAGAAGAAAAGAAAGTAAGACATGATGTACAGTATTGCCCACTTTTTTTTCCAGGATGCTGGTAAGACCTTGTGAAGAGAGAGGAGAGTGAAGAGGGAAGGGATTGAGGAGAGACAGAAGCTACTGAATAGCTGATGTCCTCTGCAAAGGCGTTTGGCCAGGAATGTGGCAGGAATGTGACTGCAAGGCACCGACCCCATAAGGTGTACAGTTCTTTTGCTACATTTTTTTTCATGAATGTTGTTTGCTGGAGACATATTTTTCAGAACATCATTTGATCAGCTCCTGGTGCACTAACAAGCGCCCTAGCATCGTTAAGGTTTAGTCTAATTAATTTTATCTGCATATTGTGGCTTCAGCGTACTCTGCATCTGGCATAGCTTCCCAGGCAATTATACCCGAGCAATTAAGCTGGTAAACAAGCGCGGGTTATGCTGCCTAATCCCAGCCGCGGGCACCCGAGGAGGAGAAGGAGGAGGAGGAGGAGGCCGGGGCGGCGGGACGACCGGGTTTTGCCCAATCTCACGGTTTTTTTCCCCGCGGGGTAATCCCTGGCCCAGCGCTCAACAGGAGAGGAGCAGGAACGCTCCTCTAACCGGGGCTCCCGCATCCAGCGGAGGAAGGTGCGGGCTGCCAGCCGCCTGTTAGGATGCTGGGCCAGCCCTGGAGGGCGGACAGACGGACACCAGCACCACGGACACTGCCGCAGCCTCCCGGCACCGGCGGCTGCGGGGCCACCGAGCGCCGGGGCCGGGGCTGCCGTGGGTCTGCGGGACGCGGGTGCGTGGGGAAGGGAGAAAGCCGGGGAGGGGGGAGCAGTTTGCGGGCTCCCCGTCTCCGCCGTGACCGCGGACAACCCGTGTTTACCCCGGGCGACTCCCCGGCTCCCGACTTTAGCTATGAGACACAATTTAGTGCGGTTATTCCGGGGGAAGGGCTCTGCTGATGAAGATGCTGCTGCGAAGGGAAGGACCGAGGAAGAAAAACGGGCGGGAGAGGCGGCGGGGGGTCAGACACGCACCGGGGGCTCTTCTCGGATGGTTTTATTTGGCAGCACTTTGGCAGCGCCTCTTTTATTATTTTTTTTTTTTTTTGGCGATGCCATAAAATAAGTGTTTAGCTTAAAAATGTCAGCGCAGCAACTCAGGGGTTTACCCCGCAGCGAGACGCGCCCAGGAAGCCCCCCCGGTCCCCTCGGTGCTCGCCTGGGTGGCCACCCCCGGTGACCTCCTTTCTCTCCCCACAGGTGTCCCTCTGTCCTTGTCCCCGGTGCCTCCCCCCGCTCCTGGGTACCCCCCAGGGCTCCCCGCACCCCGATTTAGGGCGGCTGAGCCCTGTTATTCCTGGTTTCTCTGCTAGCCCGCCCGCCGCCGCCGCGGTTGCCGCCCGGGGAGGTGGCAGTCCTGGGGGTGGGAGGTGTGTGTGTGTGAAGGGGGGGGTGACAGACACGTCCCTCACCGTGCCACTGCGGTACTGTCATTTTTCTTACACACACACACACGCACGCACACACGCGGTTATTTTCTATTATTATTATTATTAGGGCTACACGGGGCGCTCGGAGCGCACCTTCCTCCTCACTTTGCCGCGGGGGCACCCCTCCCCGGGCACCCCAGGCTTTCCCCCTCCCCCGCCCGCTTCTCCGCCGCCGCCCCCGGTCCTCCCTCCCTCCCCTCGCCTGACCTTCCCAACATGGCGGCACGGCCACCCCCCTCGCTTCCTCCCTCCGCCCCGCCGCCGCCAGGGGCCTCCTCGGCGAAGGGGCGGCGGCGGTTCTCAGCCGGGCGGGGCGGGACCCGGCCGGGAGAGAGCTCGGCGGCAGGAGGAGGAGCGGTGGTGGGGCTGGGCCGGGCGGGGCGGTACGGTGCGGTGCGGTGCGGTGCGGACCGGCCGGGCGCCGCGCACACTGACAGGCGCTGGGGCCGGCAGACGGCGGCCGCGCCGGGGTGTGAGAGACCGCCGCCGCGCGCCCGCCCGCCCGCCGCCTCCGCTGAGGGAACCGGCCGCGGAGCGTGGGGGGGGGGGGGGAGTCGGCGCGGTAGACGGCGGGGCTTGAGCGGCGCTTGGAAAGCCCCCGCCGCCCCCACACCTGTGCCCTGCGGGGGCGGTGAGTGGGTGTAGCCGCCGCCGCCGCCGATCACCTGGGATCCCCGCCCCGCAGCGCCTCCGCCTCCCGTCCTCACCCGGCCGGGGACGGCGCCACCGCCGCTGCTAGAGACCTAGCGCGCTGCGGGCAGCAGAAGCCGGGGCCGGCAGGCGAAGCGAGGCGAGTGCTGCGTGTGGGGCTCGCCCCTTCCCTACAGCCGGGCCCGAGGCGGGCAGGAGGGCGGCCGCGTCCCCGTCCCCCCACCCCGCCCCGGCCGGCTGGGGTGCGGGGCGCTGGAGCGGCGGCAGGATGAACCCCAATGTCACCTACGCCAGTCGCAAGCGGCGGAAACCTGTGCAGAAAATGTAAGCGGCGGGGCGGGAGGGGAGGGAGAGGCGGGGAGGGAGGGAGGGACCGGCTCCCCCGGCGGCTCGCCGTCCTGCCGCGCACCGCGCCGGGGAGGCCCGCTGGGGGCGGCCGGTGGCGCGGCGCGGTGCGGGGTCAGGGGCGCCCGGGGGAGGGGGTGCCTGGAGGGTGCCGGCAGGGATTTTTATTGCTTTTTTAAAAAAATTTTTTTTTTTTTTTTTTCATTAAGAGAAAGCGAGGGGGGATCGGGGCGGCGGGAGGAGGGAGCGGTGCCGGCGGCGCAGCCGGCTGACCTAGATTGGGAGGCATCTGAGGTGACGGCTCCCCAGCGGCGGCCGCGCTCGCCCTACCGGGCGGCCCCGGGTCCGGACGGGGGGTGCCGTGTCACGCCGTCCCCGGCGGGACCCCCGAGCCGTGGCCGCCGCTCCTTTGCGCACCCCTCCGCGGCTGCCGGCGGCTCAGGTGTCTCTGCGGGGAGCCCGGGGGGAGGGGAACCGGGAAAGCCTCGTCCCGTTCTCACTGTCGAGGGTTGTTTTTAGCCGGTCCGGGAGGGCTGAACCAGCTTTCACCCCCCGGGATTACATTAGATGTTCTCATTTGTTCGGCTCCAAACAAACCCGAGGGCTGCAGAGCGGTCGGAAGAGGGGAAAGCAAACAAACAAACCAACCAAAAAGAAGCCTGGCCGTGCGGTGGCTTTTTGTTTAGTAATTCCTCTTTTGGAAACTCTGGGAACAGCGTAGTACCCGAGTAATTCCATATTATGCACCTGCCGTAGGTTTGGCTCCTAGGCTTCGCATGCTCTGCTAGAAGGCTGGTCGCATGAGAGCGATTTTTTTTCAGGATGGAGGAGATGCTTAACTTGCACATTCAACTAAAAGTCGAGAGAATGTATAGGTCAGGAAAAGTAGCAAAGCTAGACCACGGAGTTGCAAGGAAAATAAGCTAACCACGGTGCAAAGCTCAAAAAAATCCCAGTGCGTTTCTGCGGTCTACTTCTATAGATGTGAAATAACTGCCAAGGCTACAAAAGCATTAAAGAAGAGAATGACAAACATTTAATGAAATACTATCGTGAATGATATGTTTTTAGATTTATAGCAGACAACTGTCTTGGGGGCAGGGGAGTTAGCTTGAGTGCTTGTTTCTTTACGGTTGCAGTTGTGAGAATGAATGCATATTGCGTAGCTGGGGTTTCACCCTATGGATTAACACAGAAAGTCTAAAAACGCATTAAAAAAAATAAATTCCTTGCTAGAAGGTGCATTCATTATGAAAATATCAATGTTTGCTTTTCTGACCATTCATTTCCAGACAAAAACGTAGAGGTACTGAATTGAATTCATGCTGTAGATCTGGACTATAAGAATGAAATTAGTGGGTTTTTAGTGAAGATAAAAAAATGTATTGGTGTTGGTTTTAGACTGTTAATTACGAAAGACAAATCTTAAGTTCTGGTTGTGAAAGGGTGAAGCGTTCTGCCTTTCTGGTAAGATTGGTTAATGTCTGGTTTACTACTAAATTCTGGTTAGTCTTGATAAAAGGATGTGAAATCTTCTCCTTTATGTTACTATAGTATCTAAGTAAGCAAGCCTTTTCTAAGTATCTCCTCTTTATGTAAGTTGGCTGAGCTTCTCTGATTAGTTGAGCTTGAAGCCTTTTTCTATTATTAATGGGAACCATTAATCTATTGAGAGACTTTGCCCTTTAGGACTGAGGGAGATGCCAGTGTTTCTTCTTAAAATAAAAGTATTCATGTTAAAATAGTTTGCTTACCCGTAAACTGAAGTGGAGGCTGATTATTAACCCACCTTGCTTGGGTTACTAGAAATTACTTCTACGCAAGACAAATCTTCGGTTGCTTCTCCTATTAGACCAACCTTATAGAACATCGCTAGTGGGTCAGAGGGCTCTGATTTCTCACATAACTAATTACAGACTATACTTTAGGTCAAAAAAAAAAAAGTGAGAGAGGCAATAAGCTTTTGTAACTGATTGGGGGAGGGAAGGAAGATATACTTCCTGCTGGTTAATAAAGATTTTAAACTTTATGAACAGTTCCACTGTTGCATTTTGTTGTCCTATGATTTGACGCTACTGTGATTTTAATCTGTTTGAAGTTGGTATTTCCTCCCCCAAGTAGAATTCATAGCTCTTCAGGGGGAAGAAAAAAAAAGGGGGGGGGAGGGGTGACACATTGTTGGGACTAGTATCTTTTATAGAAGAGATTGTTCCTGAAGATAGTACTTCTAATGTATTATTTGTCATATATCTATAACTCTGAATGGAGCATGATAATTGGTTACCTGTGGCAATGGACAGCTATTCATATAATGCCGTAGTTGCCATGGGGAAGGAAAAATGAAGTAGAAGAAATACTTCTTGCTTCAGGTGCAAATAACTCATTAAAGCCATGGTGGTCACTCAAAACTAGTTTAAGAAACTTCCCCCCTGCAATTCCCTATTTTTATTATGTGCCAAGTAAAGAACTGAACTTGAAGGAGTCTTGGGCTATTGCCTGATAGTGCCGAGTGTTGAAATGTGCTTTTTTTTGATTCAGTAGGGAAATACAGTATCCCAGCTAAAAAAAGAGAAGCAATCATGAGGGAACTTAATAGGCAACTATTTCTACAGTTCATCTTGTTATCTTGTCATCTGAAAAAAAAAAAAAGCCTGCTAAACCATGTGTACTGCAGTTGCATGTAATAAGCTACAGAAATCACTCTTAAAAATGTTGGAGCCTCTCAATTTCTTCCTCGTTTAATGTTTGAACACTGTGAGTCCCCCTGGTGGCAGCACGTCCGGGGGGTGTTTCACTCCCCACTGAAACTTGGGGAGCAATAGGTGACCCCTGCTTTTTCTTATTTTATTTTTTTTTAAAGTCTTGAATTCCTTTTTTCTAGTGATTAACTGAACTGCTGAATTAATATACTGGTATTGGAGTAGGAAAGATAAAATGCAAATATTATGGAAGTGGGTTTTACTATATATAGGTTCTAACATTAGGTGAAGGATATTATATAAATGTAGCTCCACCTTGTAGTTTTTATATTTTTCTGCCTTGGTTTTGTTTATTTCAGTGTTTGCATAGGAATTGCTTTCCATAACTGTATAAATGTTATAGACAAGGAAGGACATAAATGTTATAGACAAGGAATGGGGGGAGGAGTTCTAAATGTTTGTACCATACTATGCAGGCACAAAAAGCATAATGATGTGTTTCTTTAGCAGACTAAACAAGAAGTTATGATATGTTTTTTTTTCTGTTAGCTTAAAGGTATTCATGATGTTAAATACTCCAGAGAAGTACATTTGACTAGTTGATTCTTAATTATGAGTAGACATAGTAACTTCAGAAAGCAGTGTAGAGATAATTTAATTTAAAAAATTAAACTATTTATGGATTCTTTAAAGGCAAACAAACAAAAAGCCCCAGGACGAGCTTTCAAAATGAAAGTTTATCAGAAAAGAAAATCATTATGAAAGGGTTCCTCTGTGTAAAGCATTATCTGCTACAAACAGCAGTTTGTACCTCTTATATGAAATAGAGGCAGTAAAGCTTCTGTTATACATAGAATAAGTTTTATATATAAATGATAACCTTGTGAGTCTTGGGGTACCTGTGTGTTACACGTAGGCTGCAACTTAATTTTAAGGTCTGTGGGTTTTTTCTGTTGGTTGTGTTTTGGTCAACGTTTCTTGCAAAAGTAAACTTTCTAGAAAGAGAATCTGGAGCAAAATGGGGATACACATATGTACATAACATAGTAGTTAGGAACGTTTTTTGTTATGTGTAGGGTTTTTTGTTTTGTTTTGTTTTTTCTTTCCAAATAGCCTTGGCTTGTCATCTTAAACAGTAATGAAATATTAAATTAAAACTGAGTGTGAAACTTTCATTCTTGGTTGGTGTTCTGGCTGTCGCTCTTGTGGAGTCCTTTGTGTAGCGAAACACCATAAGGAACCTAAAACTCTGCTTATTGCTGGAGGACAAACCGTTGCCCAGCTTCAGAGGAGTAGCACACCGCTGGCTGAGATTTTTTTAGTAAAAACAACTGTATTCTTTCGGCGGTCTAAATCTTTGCTGGTTTCGTTGCCTGCTGAAGTAGCCACTGGAAGGGTCTCTTGCCCATTCAGGATAGGTTGACAACAAGTTTTGATCAAAGAAGTCAATAGTCCGTTGCTTCCAAAAGAACAGTCAGCTGAATTTTCAGTAATTGTAATTTTGGTGTGGGAATCAAAGGAGTAAATACTTAGAAGTATTTTTCAGTTGCTAAAGTAAATAGAGAATTTTGGAGCATGTCACCTATTGTAATAAGTGCTTAGTGGTAACTGATGCTTTTTATACATCTGACCTGCATTGAATTAGTATGCATAAGAATAATATATCTTATTGCATGTACTATTAAATACGATATGAAAAATATATGTAGCTGAAAAGATTAAATCCATTAGCCAGGTGACATGTAAAACTTCCTTACCTCCTTTTTTCCTAAGCAATGACACAGTTCTGATGAGCTTTTAATTAGTTAAAATGTTTAAAATGCCACAATATTTTAAAATTACTTTAAAATGCCACTGCATCTTCTTGCACATTCTTTTATTTCCTGATTTCATTTCACACTTCAATCTGGTTAGTAAGGTATTGTGCTTTTCAGTGCTAAGTTTCTGGATTTTTTTCTCTCTTCAAAATTTTTGTTGTCATACTATGAAGAAAATAAATTTGTGCTTTCTTTTCATTTTCTCAAAGAATTTGCTTCAATTTCCATTAAAAAAAATACCAGGTAGCATTTAAATATTGAAACTTACTTTGGCCTTTTGGTACTAATTAAGACTCAGGCACTTGTGCGCTTTCTTCTTAATAATTTGGGGTTGTTAATGTCTGTGAGGGCAGACATGGTAAGTGTGTGCTTCTGATTAAGTAGCCTGTAGTGGACCTGTGAGAACAGCAGTCAGCTAATGTCATGATGGCAAATCCTTTGGAATTGTTAAAGCAAAAATTAAGAGTGCTTGCTTGTCTTGCAGCTGTTGGGGGTAAGGATTGTAGCTCAGTTCGGAGACACTGAGTGTACAGAGACCTCTGGCCTTTGATTAGGGAATTCAAATTTCCTGTGAAAGGTAAAAGATCAAGAACTGAAAGATCAGCTTAAAATCCATTCCCTTCTTTGGTCTTTTTTTTTTTTTCCTTTTTTTTTGCGTGGATTTAGTCTTAACATAGCATGTTAATATTCCTTGAAGATAGTTTTCTGCAGCACAGCTAGGGCTGTCTTCAGCAGCGAGGGTTTACATAAGGGGATGGAAAAAGGTTTAGCTTCCTACTAACATGCCTGGCATTTCCACTTTTACTCCCTTTGTCACTAAAGGATCCATTTTTATATAATGGATTTTAGTTGGGTGACAATAGGGAAGATTTGGGAAAATCAGTGCTTGGTTTGGAGGGGGAGAACATGGTAAGGTTTACGCTGTGAATGCCAGTAATTTAGTATACAGAAATGTTGTATGCTTTATTTAGAAAAAAAAAACCTTATGCTTTGAACTAGTTGGAAATAAGAAAGAGATATCATTAATAAGTAAAGCAAAAACAATTAGGTCTAACTAACAACTTGACGAGGTAACTGTGCAGTTGCATATAGTTACAACTACCTTGTCAAAGTGCTTATAGACATTTTAAGCAAAGTGCAGGACAGTTGTGAAAATGGAAAAGGTGGTATTTAGTGCTGATTTACTTGGAAAAGATTGTGTGTTTTGAATGGTTTCCATGAGGACCTCTGCTTTTTGGAAGCAGACCTGTTTGATTCAATAGTAGTGAGCTGTTCACTGATTGTTATGTGACTGTTATCTGCTTAAACTTTGGAATTTATTATTCTCTCTCTACATTTATGGCAGTTGAATGCATAAAAATATTTATAAAGTAGCTTTTAATGTTACTTGTAATGTTTGGTGATTTTGAACTTTATTTCGTAAGGGTTATTCAAATGGGTTGTACTAACGAATATTCTGCTAGAATAAGAGAATATGAAGAAAGCTGTACTAAATTATTTTAAATTTAATATTCACTTAGGGATATGCTGAGCTGCAGGTCTCATCAAGGTCTGTGATGAAAGCACATATCTGGCCAAATATTTAGTTTTTCATGCATTGTGGTTGATGATAAACCTAGGGTTTTTTTTCAAGAGAGAGAATTTTCATGTTTCCTGATTAGTTTTTCTTACTTTTCCAATGTTTTTAGGATAAAGCTGTGCTACAACTGTGTCCTAGATAATCTTTACCCCCAGCAAGCTTAACTTTATCCATCTGGGGAGTAAGTAGTAGCTGCTCACGTATTCTATTTCTGTGTGTTAACAACACATTGTATTATGGCCTCTTCAAGTTCCCAAGCTCCGCGTAAGGAGCCTCCTGTAACGCACAGAGGGGCAGCCGGGGTGTTGGGAACACACAGCCAGGCTTAAGTGCAAGGTTGTGACAAGGGACACTTGAGTAAGTGATGCCTCGGAAAAAAAAAAAGGCTCGAATTTAACTAACAAGAAGTGTAATTGAAACATGGAGTAAAAACAAGCTAACAATGGGGATGTTTACTCTGTCCCTACTTATTTGGCTGGAAATACAGAATGAAATTATTTTTCAGTATGGTTTCCTTTCAGCAGTGGCAAAACTCACCGTTGGAGCTTTTGCAGTTTCTCATCGTAAAATTGATGTAAGGATGAAGCTTGGAAGCAGACTCAATGAAATGCTGAAAAAATTAACTGCTAAAAGTCTTTATGCTCATTATTTTTTGTGAGTGATATATCCTGCAGAACCAATATTCTGCAGCATAAATTGATATGTGCTGCAGGTCTCCAGTAGAACTACAATACTGGAATAGTGGGAATGAATCACTCTTTAATTAGAGAACTGTTTAATAAATATCATGAAATCTACTATGGCTTGTGCAGATAAATTATTTGATTTCAGTATTGGCTTGTAATGACTAATTATAATTCAAATGAGTAGGGGTTCAAACCTGTTCCGAGATTTCTGCGTGCATGGGAAGGTGTGCATATCCAAGTATCTGGAATTGGAGCTCAGGGTGGATATGAATGGAAAATAGCCAGTTTGCAAAAACTTCATTATGTAGTTCATAACAGAAAGCTTTTAAAATTGTACTTTGGAAGGTCCGAAGCCTTGCCTTTGTTATGCCGTACTCGCATGAAGTGCCTTCAGCTGAGAGGTGACTTAAAGGATGACTTGAATAGTGTTTGGTACCAAGATTTTACCCGCTGACTGAGCTCTGTCTCTTCTCTTCTTGTACGGTTTGGGATGCTTCGTTGTCTAACAAATTACTAAAACTTTTGTTGTATTCAGCTGACAGTAGCCTCTTCCAAATATTGAAACCTGTCCTTCCAAATTAAGGACACCTGTGAAAAATTGTATTTGAAAAACTGTACTGTCAAATGCATTTGTACACAAATATTACTAAAAGTTATTGACTTATTTGTGATATGAACATTTGGAAGAACTCAAGTGACATTTGAGTGAAAGTGTAGGAAGCTTTTTATAAAAAACGTTGAATCTCAAAGGTTTATTACCTGTTCAAATAGCCGTTGTAGCTCTAACTGCTTTATTTAGCTCCGTGTGTGTTGGAGGGGGTTGTTAAACCGTCTTAGATATTTATTACATTTTTTTCCCAATGGGAAACAGAAGTCACTGGGCTAAAACATTTTGCTCGTTAAAAAGATAATTTGTAACATTAGGTTTGGCAAATATTTACCTTCATTTTGGGAAGGAACTTCTATTTATATTGTGTTGTTTTGGTGTTTATTTATTAATTTTTTTTTGCCACAGAGTAAAGCCATCCCCAGCTGAAGGAGTCAAGTCCAATCCATCCAAGAGGCACAGGGACCGCTTGAATGCGGAGTTGGACCGCCTGGCCAGCCTCCTGCCTTTCCCTCAAGATGTTATCGCCAAATTGGATAAGCTGTCTGTGCTTCGGCTTAGTGTCAGTTACCTGAGAGCCAAAAGTTTTTTTGACGGTAAGAGCTGGGAATTTATTTGGGTTTGGACCACTTGTAAAACTCTGTTCGTGCTGTATGTTGATTTCAGCTGTTTAAGTACTTAAAACTGTTAATTTATCTGTATCTTAATGGAACATCCAGTTGCGTGGGTATATACAATGTAACTGTATAAAGTAAGCTTTCCAGTTTCTTGAAAACCAAATGTAACTACTTATATTTCACTTAAATCACCAGTCTTTCAAAGCTTTGCATTTGGAAGTAATATTGCCCTTAATGAATCTTCCAGTCCTTTTACTTAGGCTTTCAAAGACACTGAAAAGATTTACTCCTTTCCCCTCTGAAAACTGACTTCATAAAACCATTACTGTTCAAAACATGTCATATGAGTTCCCATCAGCTTTATGTTTTGCTTAATGATGCATGAAAAATGACTTTGTTTTGCTATAATGTAATTGCTAGTGCCCCTTCCTATAGTTTATTGCAAAGGTGACTTGTAAAGAAATGGAGGCAAAGTCTTTCCTGCGCTCAAGCCCTGATTAATTGTAGGGCATGAGGCATTAAGATGACAGCTGAGGTTCTCCAGTGGCTTATCCTTCCTTTTATCAGCCGGTGAAGTTTTACAGTGTTGTACTGAAGATGAAATTGTATTGGTCAGCTGTAGCTAAGGAATCTTGCTTGCAATGGAGTTGATAGTAAATTGCAAGTGTGGTGTGTGCTTTGTTTTGTATTCTGGTTTAGTTTTTAATGTTCAAAAACCTTAGTAAAAAAAAAAGTAACCCCAGTCCTCATCAGTTTAAGATTTAGTGTTTTAACTTCTTGATAGTGACTCCATACTGTGGATGAAAGGATGGAAGAAACCAAACTGCCTAAGATAGTTCCACTTTTTCCTGGAGGCATACAGAATGCTTTTTTTCATTTACTGTGTCTAGTGGCTTCACTTTAGTAGCGCTCATAAATCTAAATCCTCTGTGTTTTATTGCTTGAAGAATATATGCAAGTGCCTTGATTTCTGTGCTTGTTCAGAACAATTCTTAGTATGGAATCTACTTGGATTGGTCAAATATTTCTAGCAGTGTTTTTTCAGATGAAAATATTTGCTCCCATGATATAAAAGAATTCTCTTGGTGCATCAGTTTCATCAAAGTCTTTTGTAAGACATTATCTCGGGTTGGCTGCTGTAAAACAAATGATTTGGCTTGTCTGCACTCTCTTGGTGAATTGAAGATGACGCTCTACTCTCCATGAAACTTTTTTTGAAAAATTATGGATTCTGAAACAAATACAAAATTGCAATTTTTTTTGCCTTACTTGGGATGGGGTGATAATAGCAAATCTCAATTTTTTTTTATGCAATGGAAGTGCCTGTGTTTTGGTTCACCCCCACTCAAGAGAAAAAAAATGTGCTTGAAGGTCATGGAATAAAGGGATTTAAGACTGTGATTTCTATACAGGAAAAAAAAAATGCAGGCTTTGGCTGTAAAGAGACAGCCAGAATCACTTCACACCAAAATTTACATCAGTGGCTCATTTCTAATTTGAATGAGAAGGTAGCTTTCAGCCATTTAGAGTGGTGATGATGGGTGTGTGGTGGTGGCAGAGAAGTTATATTTGCATTTCAGGTTGCAATTAAAATACTCTGGATCAGAAGTGAAGCAAATTTAACCTGTATTTTCAGCTCAGTAGCATACTATTAGGATGGTATCCACATCAGTCTAACATACGTAGCTAATGCTACCGTACTGCACCACAGCTGTAAAGTATAGGGTATTTAATTGTGTTATAACAAATTAAGTAGCAGAATTTTGATTTGCAACAAGTGTGTATTCTAGGCGTGTTACAGCAGAATATTATTCCTATAAAATAAAATAGCCTGGTGAATAAGAAAAGATAAATAATTTGATGTTGCTTATCTTGTGCAAGATACTTTGAAAAGTGTAAGAGGAAGCAAGTTTAATTTATACCTTCAGATAAATAGCTTCAGTAGAAGCTGCCTTAACCTTTTTTTAGCAGAAAAAGGATTTTTGCTACTACTTTTCAGACCTTTGAACTGTAAGACTAAATGAGGTTAGTAATCAGTATCTATCTGAAGGTGTTTCAAGGCTAACATCAATGACTAAAGATAAACAAGAGTAACCAGATTTAGTATTAAATTTAAGGTCTTTTCTACTTTTTTAATGTACTTAAATAACATGGAATCTCTTTCAGTTGAAACTTAATCTCCAAGAGAGAAATCAGCACTTTGAAATACAGAAGTAAGAAAAATACCCTGAAAACCCCTAGGTCAGAGTTTCACGTTCTGTCTATGTAGGGCTTCTCACAAAAGTGCTTTTCTGAAGGAATGATTTGTGTGGTTAAATGTCTTGCAATCTGACGAATGCAAGAGTGAGCACTTATTGTCACCTTGAGTGCCTGGGCTGAGCCGACAGGTCCAGTTTATTAACGCAGCATGCTGAAGTAAAGGGAAACGCTAAATGAATAACAGGATGCAAATGGGGGGTGTGTACATTCCTGCGGAAAGTAAAATATAAACGCGTAATCATATGATCTTGCTTGAAAGGAAACCCAAGTTTTTGCTGTAACAATAGATATTTTTTCAAAGAAAACACTTGCATTTTTCCAAGTTTAAATAATCCAGAGTGAATGTCTGTTTTCTGAAGGAGGAAGTCTGGGGGAAGGGGAGAAAACCTTGTGAAAGACATCTCGAAGTTACATCAATTTGAATAAATGTATTGCAGCTAGATACCTATAATGGATATTTTTGTTAGTTTAAAATCCAGGTGTGTGTATTTGAATATATATATACATATACACACACCAAACCTAAACAAAAAAGCATCTTCCCCTCCCCCCAGCCATTAAGATGGTACAGAATTGTCTCCACAGCTAATGACAGATGAGTTTTTCCATAGCATCAGCTGAAACATGGTGGACTTAAGCATGCTTACCATATTTCAGGTTGTAGGAAATAGCTGTATGGGGTTTTTTTTTCCCTCTTCCACAACTTCAGAACATCTTACTTCTATTGGTGACTGTATTCTAAGTGAAGCAGTTGCTTTTGACTGTTGCAGTTCATTAGTGAAGTTATTGTGCTCCTAAGTGATCTTTCTGGATCGCTGCCCTTTCGATACACCCATTCTGTGGGGTCAGGTTAGTCTCAAGTCCATATGGTGTCAGAAGGGCTTTCTTTATCCCCACGTCGAGCACTCTGGCATGCTTTTGTGTGTATGAATTTGACCTTGTAGTCAAGAAGGAAGTTTCAGTAGTGGCTTAAAATAATGTCTCAAGTATAAAGTCAAAGTTCTTGTGTGGTGAGTCAAAGCTAGGAAGGGATTTAAGGTGGTGTCACTCCTCAGCTGTGTGGTGCTACCTGCCTGTACTGAAGTGGATTAGCAGTCCTCAAAGTCAAGCAGGTTAGCTTAAATCACTGCTGGAGTGTTTATTTTGTGCATGTAAGATACTTTCTGAAAGTGGCTTAAGGCAAGCTTTTTATTTTTAAAAGACTGGGATAAATCAGGCAGGTGTCTGCTGACAGTCAGGAACAAAAGACTTTATATGTTGTCCTGGCATTATTTCACTCCATTTTGATGTGTGCAATCAGTGGTGAAAAAATATAAAGTGGAATATGGGACAACAGCTCTTTGTGTGGGTGCAGGTTAGTGTGAGTTCAGCATCTGGAGTGCAACTGGATGATCATTTAGGCATAGCCTGTGTTCCCCATGCATATAGAAAGGGAAAAGCCCTTTTGCCTATAGCTTTGGTCTTGATATGATAAATTAATAATCATTTAAATACTTTTCTGCTGTAAGGAAGAACATTTATAATGCGTCTTCTCGGGGTTTTTGTGAAGTGGTTAGATTAAAGGATAAAAGTAGAGTTTGTATGATTGATCACTTTTTTATGTTAGAAGCATGATTTTTCATTTTAAAGGTATACTGAGAATTATGGAGAGATTTGCAGAATCTAAAATGAAGTAGCTGTGCTGTGTGTGTATCTATATATCAGGAACAAAATTTAACATGTTGCTTATTAATTATCCTTTCATCCATTTCACTAAGAATTCCTGTGGTTTAAAGTATGTGTTTTTTCCCCCTCTTGCTTATTGGACAGTATTCTGCAATTACAGAAGAAAGTTTCTGCTCAAAATTAGTTTAGAATTGGTTTCTTATGTTGTATGCAAGTGATTCTGGCAAGCACAGCAATAACAAAATAATTAAGAATTTTTCCAGTAAGTTTGCATTGCCTAATTTTACTTTGTAATATAATTAACACACATTCCTTGGCATAACATAGCTTAAATTTGCAACGCACCCATTGTCATCACATACATTATATCAAAGAATAGATTTTATTTTTCCTGTGATGCCCGCTGTTCTATCATACTGTGTGTTGGAGAGAACAGGCTGCACGTGGTCTCTGCTCTGGAGAGTATAGCTGAAGATAAGATGTGCAGATGGGAAAGACAGGCGGAGTGGGAGACAATGTATGTATTCTGGCACATTTGAGAAGGGCTGCAACGTATCTACAGTCTAGTGGATATAGATAGCCCTTCTGCTAAGTGTTAGGTGGTGGTCTGAAACACAAACCTGGAAGCACAAAAACAACTGATTAAAACACAACTTACTAATGCCAGGATAATACAGGAGATCTGGCCTGACTTGCTTTGAGTTCAGACTGTTACTGTGTTTTCTTGCCTTGTTTCTCTAATGCAGCTTTCCTCCTGTAATTTTATTTTGGTTTTGAAAGTGGGACTTCCCTTTCCTGTTACCCTCTTTCCCTGCTCCTCTTGCTGCATCCATACACACTCCCGACTCCCACGTCGGGAAAAGCCAAAGCCCTCCAGGATGGAGCAGTGGAGTCAGGCTGCTCTTACTGCTTTCAAGTGTTTATGTTGATGCCATATAGGAATTTGCTGTTGCCAGCAGCTTCTGGTGAGCTTGAATACTCTTATTTGATTTATGGCTCTGTCGTGAGCTGGTTTTCTACTTCCACGCAGAAAACTCCTCCTAGTTTGGGAGAGATAGTTTGCATTTTTTGTAGAACACCATCCGATTTTGCTGTGAAGTAGTTAAATGGAGAATATGCTGTGTCTCTTGGCAATTCTTGTAGCAGATATATCATCTTGTGAAACATTGCTCAGATTTAAATTTGCTTGGTTTCCTGCCTTGGAAGTTATATCATTCTCTGCCTAATTAGCTTTTCTGTATTCAGTATTTCTACCCTGCATATGAATTCATTTTCATATTTTTAAATGAGCTGCTTTGAATCTTATCTGAGAATTGGAGGAAAAAAAATAACTGAGAAAAACCCCAAACAAACCAACTGTGTTTCCTTTTGTACTGTCTTCCCCCCGGCCCCAATCCAAAATTATTACAAAATGTTAACCTCGGAGTTGTATGGTTATTTCAGTATCAGACCGTCCATCCATTCAAGTTATTTCCTAATCCATGCTTGTTCTTCCACACTGCTGTGCTTGTACTTGTACTCTTTTTTTGTTCTAACCATTTCCCTGTCTGCCCCCAATCCCCCGAGAATCGCACTGAGCATTTGGGACTGTCTGCTACAGGCTATTTTAGCCTCTATTTTACATAACATAAGTAGGGATTTAGACTTTGCGGTCCTAAATTCTGATCCTCAAAACTGATGATTAGAGCCATGTAGCTGTGACATCACCTTAAATCTTAAAATGTGTATGTTTTCATTGTTACATGCTCATTCTTAACTTGCTCAGAAACGTTTTATTTTAAGGAGTGCTGCATCACTAGGCATGTCATGCAGCAAAGCAGCCCTATACCCCTATGGATTGATATAATTGATTGTTAATGTATATCCCAAGCCAAACATCTAAAATTGAAAATTTTTTTATAGCACAAATAGGATCTTTAATATATCAATATATTTGTAGGATAAAGAGGAGAAACTGGGCACAAATAGTGATAGTTACTGTATTCTTTGGATTTTCTTTTCCTGTTGCAGTATAGTATTTCAGTGATTAATGTTAATCATTGATAGAAGTCCCTTTACAAGGAAGAGAAATAAACTTTTATCTTTTCTTCTCTGCTCTGTATGTATTATTTAATCAAAGGCATATGGAAAGTCAACGTAGGAGCCTCTTAAGTTCCACAAAGCTGTTGTAAAATGTCTTGAAAACCCTGTCCCAGTACGCAGAGCATTTGTCTTTTCTCTGTAGCCCTTGTTAATAGGGAGATTAGTTTTAAGCATAGTGTCCCGGGCTTTACTCTGGATATCTGTTGCAGTGAATATTCTCTCATTTGCAAGGTCAGAGCCTAAAATATAACTAATCCTGTGCTAACCGTGCAAGTGTTCTGGGGATTGGCATTGTTAGGGTTAGAATGGTATTCAAACCTGGAATGGGTAGCAAGATAAAAAGCCTTAGCCTCAGGAAGTACTGCTGCTTCTCTGACTCTTGTAACCCTTAACTTTATTACTATACTGTTGCACCTAAAGATAACGAGGTTTGGAGTTTTTTGGTATACAAACTGCAAAAACTGTTGATCCTTCCTCTGAAGACAGTTTGAGTGGAGAAGTATAATTAGAAGTAGCATCAGGGTCTCAACATCTGTCTTCCACGGACTTCAGAATTCATTATTTGTACAAATATCATTTGTTTGACTGCAACCTTAAAAATACGTCCTGGTAATTAAAGACTGCAGTGTGAATACACTTCCAAAATGTGTATAAATAATCTATCAGTACTGGAACAGCTTTTAATGCTGTGTGTGCCTTTATGACTCAGGAGTTTTCCTCCCTTGTGTGTTTGTTGGTAGGAGAAATGCCCTAGCTTTTCCTGTTTGACTTTATATGTTTTCTGATAAGGAAATAGGACTTGCTTGTATGATTAAGCTCTGTAGATATTTACAGTTCTAGCCAGTAATAACACTTTATTTTTCCTGAGTAAACAAAAACTTTAGCTCTGTTAAACCAGTTTTTGCTCCATACATGCTTTGGTAGAGCACTAACTGGTTAAAGAATGATTACTTAGTGACTCATTTTGGAAATCTAGCTAGAAGTTAGTTCTAGTTACCAGAGCTCAGTGGTTGTAATGAATTAATTTGTAATTTCTTTTTAAGAGACTCTGAAAAAGACAAAAGAAATAGATAATTTAAAAAGATGCTCTTCAGAGTCTTGGATGATGTGTTGATAAATGTTTCCTGGGAAAAGCCTCCCAGGTGTTCCTGCCCCTCAGTGCGGTAACAGACTTTAACAGGGCATTATGTTAATGATAAACCTTATCGTAGTTATTCTAGAAACTTAAATGAAGCAAACTGTAAGGACCAGAATAGACTTACATGAAACTGCCTTCAGAAAATGTAGGTTTGCTGTTTGCCAGCTGTGAACATTAAAGGGGATATACAAATAGGAATTAGTCGCCTTCAGTGATGCATGCTAAACTCTGTTTTTTAATTGAACAAAGAGATGCTCGTTTTTTTTCCACTGAATAATTGCCTCTTGAAATTCAACCCATGTGCCTTTTGAATTGCTCGGTACTGCACACTTTATGCGTGGCATCATATAACATCTAACAAGCTGAAAGGCATACATACTTGGCCCCTCAAGACAAATTCTAACTGATTGCATAAAGTAGGAATTTACTGGAGCAAGTCCATGGCCTGGCTGGTCAAATACTCTGACTCCCCCATCAGATTCCATTGTTATGTCTTCAGTGGTACAATTCCTGTGGGCCGGCACAAGACACCAGCTTTTCATGCTGAAGTATTCGGTTTGAGTGAATTAGTTTTGGCCTGTTGGCGTCTACATCAGGGTTATAACCTAAAGGATAGTGTCTTTCCTTTATTGGCAAACAAGTCAGTGGAGCATGCAAATATTTCTTACGTTGGGAGGGAAAGATAAGGGTCGCCCCAGTCTCCCCCTTCCTTATACCATTTGTTGTTTGGTGCGCTGCCATTAGACGATGGTAAGAGATGCATCTAGAACAAACAATCCCAGTCTTTCCTTCTTGTCCTTCATACTCTCTCTTAATTCTCTCTTAACTTCACACTCAGCTCTTAATTCTGCTTTGATATGGTCAAGCTCTGTATGGCGCTATGCATATTATCTTACCAGAGACCAGGCTGTTGATTTGATCACGTTAATGGATGCATCTGGTACCACACAGCACACTGATCCCAAAGGCTTTCGTTATATTCTTTCTTGACCTATTTAATGAGAATCTTTTTTCCTCAATTTAAATAAAAGATACTTATGTCAGAAAGTGCTTATTCATTAATAGCCTTGTATAGCAAGGGTTGGACTTAAATGGTCTTCTAGAGAAACCTTCCAAACCCACCTCCATACCATTTTAATGTAATAGTGGCAAAACTCAACATCACATTTACTAGTAGAATAATTGAACTGTCCTGTTTCACACAGGAAATGTAATTGACTCTTTTGGGTTTTTTTAGTTAAAATCAGGCAAAAATTCTATGCAATTGAGCCACCAGTTGGGTGAAGCTAAAGTTAAGGCATTGTTTCAGTAGTACCAGGTCCAAATTTGAGTGAGATGAGTTCCTCACTGAAACTGATATTACCTGAACTGAACTGGAAAGATAATTTAAAAATCACTTTAGATTCCTAGGCTTTATAATAAAAAATTACTATTGATGTCTAAAACTGAGAGAACAGTTATTTTGATAAGGTGTATTTTTAGCGAGGAGTTTAACCATGTGTTTCAGAACTAGTGATTTAATTTAAAAAAAGTCTGATAGTAAGTCGTTTTCTACTTGATATTAACCTGTCTTTTCCACAAATGACAAACATGACAAATGGATGATGATTTTTAAATAACATGTATTGTCTGATTAGCTTTATGCATATAAGCTTTCTGCATTGTTTTAATGTATTGAAAAATGAAGTTATAGGAAAAGAAAACTCTGCTTTAGGAACCAAAGGTTTGAAAAAAATAAAAATATGACAGGTAGGTACCTTCATGCATCTAGGCTCAAGTTCCCATAGATGTCATTTTGCAAGGAAGCAAATCACTTCCCACACCTCAAAAAATTTAGCAAGCTTTTTTTTCCCCCCTCCCCTTTTGGTGGATAAAGCAGCATCGTATTAATAGGTCTGATAGTAAGTTACGGTTTAGAAGGATGTACCTCTCACTTGCTTTTTTTTCTGTACAAGCAAGGAAGATGTACCCAGACAAGCAATTGAATGGGAAATACCTCAGACGAAATGTGGGTGTGCCAGGATATGGTTTTGGTGATTCAGCAGGTGACTGTCATCTCTGTGATAGTTATGGAACCAGAGTTCATTGCCTCTAAGTTTTGAAACCACAAGCAGAATACGGTTTGGTATGTGGTTGTTAAGCTTCAAAGCCCAAGTGAGAGCTGACAAATGTGAAGATTTACTTTTCTGTTTTAAAGTAAATGATAAGAGCAAAAGTATGGTTATATTCCATACATGTGTTTGGAAAAAAATAAATAAATTCCTGAACTAAAATTGTGGTGTAAGGTGAGCAGGTACAACTGGTGAGCTGTAAAAGCATTGTGCACTCTAATTGCTCTTCTGCTGCATCATGTAGAGTTCTTCCTTGGGGTTGCTTTTTCTTAACTCCAGGCTGTACTTTAAGTTGAAGAGAACTACCACTGGTTTATTAGAAGCTCAGAAACTTCCAGGTAGCATATAGAAACCATTGACCCTCTCGGACGAAGGCATGTTAGTTTATTCCTGATCCTACGCTTCATGGTCTTACAATCTTCTGCCTATTTCTTGCTCTCAAAAGTGGCTGCTTGCCTTTCAGCTCCCATATAAATCTAATTCTGTCTCTCTCCTACATTCTCCCAATCTGGGAGGCCGATGGTGGTTTTCTGAGCAAGGAGCACACACATGCTTGTAGGCTTTAAGGGAACGAGCTTTTATTGCATAGTCGCTGTGTTGGCTTCTGACTTTCTTTTTTTTTTTTTCTTTATTTCTCTCCCCTGCCCTGCTCAGGACTGGGGCTCCTAACGCCTGCCACGCACATAAAATAGCTTCGAAGTGTCTTGGATGGTGCAGTTTAGGAACATGTGCTTTAGGTAGTGCAAGCGTTTGTGTGAACAAAGACTTGAGTCTTCCAAATGCAATGACTGACGTCTCATTTTTTGGAGGTAGGCACATATTGACTTAGTGTGGTGTTTCTGGAGTGATTAATTAGCCACTGTGAACTAAGTTCAGCATCACTCAGTCACTTAAGAAAAAAAAAATACACAACTTGGTTGTTGGTTTTTCCTTCTACTTAAGAAAACATAGCAGTGTGTTAAGTACCACTTTGTGGCAACTGAAGATATGTCCCCCATTTAAGGGAGACAACTGCATAAACACTTAACATTCCACACTTGATGCTGTTACTCTTTTAATGTTGCTTTTTAAAGAAAGATAAGAACATATAGAAAAACTGAGTTCAGCTGTCCTGTTTAGCAGAGTTTGAGTAGGTTTTAATCTATGTTGTGGGCAATTCAGTGGTATATAATGGTTTTTCAGATCTTTAACAGTTTTTTTTTAAATTTATTTATTTTAATCTTTGAATGGTTGTAAGAGAAACACCAATCTGCTTCAACAAACAGTTCAGGGCTTGTTGAGCTGCACTTTGGGTAAAAAAAAAAAAGTATCTTATGAAAGTTGAGGAAAGCATAATACACAGTCTGGTTTAAACTTGAAGTTCTTGGGTTATGTGAATGTTTTATGGTATATATTTTAGGCAAGTCTAGTAAGATCTGATGTCTTCATTCTGCAAAGTGCTTTAAAAATCAGTAAATGTTTCTTCAGTGTCATAACTTCAGCCATGTTTAAGAATGCCATAGCTACTGCTAGTGCTTTTAAAAGAAACACCGACTCTACGTGCCTGCGATATTGTAGGGAAAAGAATTCAATTTCTCTGTAGCTTCCATTTAGCAAAGCATTTTGCTCTAAGCACACAGCCAGCATTTTTGTATAAGCCAGTAGGGTCAATTGACATCCTCTGCCACGTAACTAACTTGATAAACTGTCCCTCCTCTGTCTCACATAAAGGACTATACTATTATACAAGGTATTAAAAATAGAATAATCTTACTGATGTGTGTGGGGGGGAAACCCCATGATTCATTACTCTTGGTCATAATTTTTCTGTAGTTGCTAATACAGCTGTACTGTTTGGTAGCAGTAAACTTTATAGATGGTAGCAGCGGTGACTTCAGGAGTGGGATTTAGCCAACGGGTTGTAGATATTTCGGGTGGGAGGAGAAAATGGGCAGTAAGTGCTCAGGCATTAAACTGCTGATGCTCCTGCTAGCTTTCCATTTCAGTGGATCTAGCACTAGAATGTTGGGGTTTGTTGTTAGTTTGGTTTTGTGTTTGTTTTTCCCCAGACTTTTGATGTTTCTGGGACCTCAAAAGTCAAGAGATCTCTGTCAAGAAATTTTGGAGGATAAACTGCTGATATTATGAGATTTGTGTACTTGAGCTGAATTAGGAAAAGTTTAGCAGGACACTGTCAACAGGCTTTCCAATTGCATCTAGTCTAATTTGTGTATTTTGAAAACATTTCAAAACCAGCACTTAAATATTTAAGTCACTTCAGAATTCAAGTGCGAAATAGACATTTGCTTGTCTCAAACCACATTGGAAGAAAAGGCTACCAGGCAGTTTCAGTTGATGATAAGTTATGGCATTTCTGTTGCTGTTTTATCATTTTTTGTGATAGTGATACAGAAAGAAAGACTGAAAAATGTTTAAAAAAAACCCAAAAGAAATGTGGCTACTTGCCTGGACTCTCAAGTATTATGTTGTGCAAGGTGGTTTTCTTCTCAGACACAACTTCTGCTTGCTTAATTGAAAGTACTTGCAGTAGTGGGAACAGGCTTAAAAAAAAATACTTGGCCTGTACAGCAAAACAAGATCAGAGTAAATGTTAACTTTTGTAAACAATAACAGGCCTCGATTGTAAGGGAAAAAAAAATAAATTTGTCCAAGCAGATCACCCTTCACCAAATGGATCTGAGCTGCCTGCTTATAAAAATGTGGCTTAGAATCAAAAACTGGGGCAAAATTTCAAGAAGTGATGGATGCATGACATGGATTATTTGGTGTGTTTCTGACCTCTTCAGCAGATTCTTTTCCAGTAAAATATAGATTGAAAAAAAGAGGAGGGGAAAAAAAAGGAATTGGAGGCAAGACTGGATAAAAGCAGAGGACACTTGTACAAAAAGTAATTAGGATGCTTGGTCCGAGAATTAAATAAGACACCGGGTAAAAGAAGGGGAAGGCTATAAAATTTGTGTATACAAATGAAGTTCAAAAGCACAGTTAGTCTAACAAAGAAGAACATCTTAAGGAATAAGAAAGCCTGGAAAAAGATGGAATGGTGGAATAGTATAATTATTATAAGCTATATAGGAAAAAAAATTTAAAATATTTGGATTACTAATAACCTAAAAAATGTAGTGAGCCTTAGACTGCCTCTTCTAACTTAACGTATTAGAGATATTAATGACAGAAGAGGAAGTTCCTGAGCAGGCAAACTTGTAAAAATAGTATGATATCAGGCTCTACCTGTTACACGTGCACACGAGTGTTGTTCTTGCAGGATTTGAACCTGTCTGAATTAGACTGAAACAGAATAATATGACAAAAAACTTGCATAAAATGGGGGAAAATGACTGTGTTTTGAGAAGAACCTTCTCAAGTCTTTATATTTCACACCTCCCAACTTCAAATTAACTTCCTGACATTTTATTTCACTTGCAGCATCCATTCATGTCCTATATTTGTCTCGTGCAAGGGAGGCATGTTTCTGGTGCTACCATTTACCTGCGTTTCCATTTAGCAGTTTGAGTAGCAGTGCCGAGGAGCAGCTTGGGTTATGAAATACCTGGAAGTATGGCTCAAATGAGTTGCTACATCTATGTAGACATGGTTTTGGGAAGGCTATTACATTTTATAGGTTGTCTTTTAATGGAGAGAGATACTATCTGAAGTGCAAGGGTGGGGACAGATTATCTAGTGTCTTTTTGTGCCGCCTTCTAACTGATGTCTCATACCTGACTTCATGACGAGCCTGGTGAGGAATAACTAAGACTCTCCCTCATTTTTAGCCCTTCACCTTATTTTCCCAGTTTAAGGTGCTAAATGTCCTAGGAAGGAATATAGCCATGTTCATTTTTGCGTCTTCTCTCCCAGGAAGCCCATATGGAAATTACTTTCTAATCTCTCGGAGACTTGTCTGATTAAGGGACATAAATGGAAAGGAACAGGAAGGGCAGGTGATACCAGGTGGAAGGGGGCAGATGGTTTTAACTGTTCAGAAAACACTTCTGCTTTAGACCCGTCTTGGAGAAAATGGCCTTTGCAGAATCTCTGTGTTGTTCAAAATCATGTGTTGTTTGAAACTTTATGGGATCTTATCTTTGTGAAGTCATACGGGGAAAGATCTGTCTCCCTGCTGGTAAAGGCCGTCAAACCTACAGTTGCTCTCTTGCATAAAGTGGGTCACATTCCTTTCAGGATGAAAATAAAACATGGGAATTTACACTGTATATAAATATTTTCATACTTGAGTTACCTTTCAAGTAGTTTGAAGATTCTTTGGCTGCATTAGCCAACTCCATACCCACAGCTATATTAAAGCAAATGTCAAATTAGAGTCATATTAAATGGAAAGCACAAAAGACTTTTGGAGGAATTGCCTTACTTTCTCTCTTTTTTTTTTTTTTTTTTTTTAAATTTTCTTTACCAAGCTTCAACAGTGTGAACACAGCTGGCTTTCAGACATGTTCATATTTTCTAACTCAGGGCACTGTCTGCACAGCTACGTGATTCTTACAGGCAGCCTTCCTCAGGCTCTGTGGTCTTCCCCGGAGAGAATTCCTGTCTTTATATAGGTTTTTACTGACTATGTTGTGACTAGATTTTCTTCTATCTGTTCACCTTCTCTGACAGAAGAAGCCAGTAGTTGCTATTAGGGCCCTTCCTAGCATCAAGATCTTGAACTCCATGTTTGAGGGACTTTTAATGTGCAAGCCATACCATTCAATGCTCACAGGTGTACTTCAGACCTAGAGAAATGTGGAAGGTTCTCTGGGAATTTACACAGTCAAGATTATTGCTTTCAGTGTTACCACCATGATGTGACACAGGAGGATTTAATCTCCCTTAATTAGAAACTTAATGCTTAACAGAGGGTGTAGCTCTTTTGGCAGCATCTGCAAGATGTCTAGGGAATCAGTTCTGTATTTTAATAGCTTTATATTTTTATTTGTGATTTCATCATTCCAATCAGTAGGAATCAAAGCACTAAAACACAAGCTGAACTCTTTTCCTCTCCATGTATTGATAATAGCCTTAACTGGTTTACACTTAAATGATACTTGTATAAGTTCTGTATATAATGTATAATGTTCTTGTATAAGGAACTCAAAAATTAATATCAACCTTGTAAATTGTTAGCTGATGCAGTAAGTTCAAATATAACATTGCTACAATGTCATCTTTTCCATGTACGTCTCCAAAAATAAATGTTGCTGTCTTCTTTCTGAATGTTATAGTGGACTGCATGTTTCTCTAATTGAATTTAAAGATGAATCGTCACCTCGCTTAAAGGCTCGGTGAAAGGAATTTACATACATAAGATAAATTGAGCTAAGAGATGCAAATAATAAATAATTTTATAAAAACTGGAGTGTTTTTTATTTTTCTGCTGTGCAACAATGAAAGTCGTAATCAGCCGTGATGCCCAAGTTTTATTTTTAGTTTTATGAGCTGGATGAATTGTTTATAGCAGAAGCTTTTGCTGTCTTGCTTGCAGACTAAGTTGCTTCCAGGAATCAGGTTGGATGTCAAGTATTTTGTCACTTGAATTTATTCTGCAAAGCTGGCAGCTCTATGCTTATGCACGCATAGTCAGTGTAATACTGCTAAATGTTTGGAATGAAAGAGTAGATTTCTTGGCACTAGGATCTAAGGGTAGAAATGCCTTTTGGTACATAAAAGCAGAAGGCTGTAAATTACTACACTACTAACTAGACTAAACACCCATAGTTCCTTAAGAAGTACATTACTGAACTCAGTCTAGTTTATTTATAATTCACATTCAATTATGCCAGTTATGCTTGAGGAGAGAGACAAGTATTGGTAGTTTTCACAGCCTCCCATGTCTGAAGAGCAGGAAAACAAATCTGATACTATAGACACTGCTTTTTTTTTTTAATAACTTCTTTTGTTGCTAAAGCTAGAAGTAGGCTATGGAAGTTCATAGCTACATAGTAACTTCTTGTCTGCCCTGGGAAGCCAGGCTGTCCTGAAAAAGCAGCGCTTGGCAATTTTTGTTTCTGTATTTTATGAGACTGAACAAGATCAGTTCCATCTCGAGGTTCTGGATGTGCTTTGTGCAAAAAAGACCATGTATATTTCTGCTTTGTACAGGTTGGTACCTTCCTCTGCTCCTGCATTAGTATAGTTATCGCAAAGAAACGCGGCTTTTTGATTCCCTTTTGCAGTTTAACTTTTCTGTTTAAACATACCTGAGAGACCAGTCAGAAGTTACACTTCTGGGTGACTTTTTTTGCCTGCTGAGTACTTGGTAGACATGTACCACAAAACTAGAGACAGCACAGGTTCATTTCACTTTCCCTAAATTGGTAAAATAACAGAAATCACTAACTTTTTCCAGGAGCCTTGCACTGCTTAGTTTCAATTGAATATGCTTGGGTCAGAGAGAGTTAAGAGCTGTTTATGGAATATTAGTACTCATAGGGAAAAGATAGTAGTAACATCTGCTCTCTTTGATAATATTGATGATGATAAATGTAGTATTGGATTCAGTGATGTTTAATATTTGGCCATCACACTTGCAAATATCATTTAGTGTATGCAAAGGGGTTTTACAAAATTGGATGTTGCAGCTGATGTTACTAAATGTGCTTTGTTAAACTTTAGTCTTGGAGTTCAGAATCTTCCTGCACAAAGGCTTGTGATTCAGGAAGGAAATGTCACCGTCTGAATCCTGGGGACAGCTCCGTGTCATCCTGTAATCTGTTCTGTTTCCCTCACTAACATATTAAAACTAATTATAGTTTCTCATTCTGTTTTATCAAAGCTAATCTTTAATCAGATGGATTAATTTTAGAACTAAAGCAAATGTCTTGAATTGTAAATATGGGCATAAAACTTAGTTTCTATTAAAAGATTAAACAGAGATGGTGAATAGTTGCAACTGTGCTGGATTGTTTTATATAAAAATATATCTTCTCATTAATGACAGTTGTCAAAGGAATACATTTATAAATGTGTTAATAATTTAAAAGGCCTAGTAAAGCAGATGGAGTCAATTGAGTGAAACTGTCAATAAAGTATTTCAAAGTATTTTTCTACAGTTTTCCTTAATTTTAAACTGTTCAGCTAAATGCATATATTTCTAGAGTTATGTGGGTTTTTTTCTGATGAACATAATGAACAGAAATAGTTAATATGAATCTTCTTTATCTAAGAATCAATTTTGCAAGGATAACTTGATGCACGTTTTGAGGAGGAACTGTTCAACTACCAGAAGTGCTTTTGCTTTTCTTCCTGGCTAAATTCCAAATATTCTAAGCATATGGAACAATTTAGCAGAAAATACATAATTATGAAACAGATCTGTCTTTGCCACCTTGAACATTATTTCTTGTGGCAGAGTAAGTGAAACCTCATGTTTAGATTTTATTTCATTTGATCTTCCGCTGTATTGGCAGAAGATTACAAAAAAAAATGACAGATGGCACCATTAAAATATGAGTTGATTTGTGCTTACTCTAATATGAATCTGAATATACTTGATAAAGGCATGGCACAAACTTCTAACTGAGATTTTGAAGCAAAGAAACCAAAGTAAATTTATCTTGGTAAGAACCTGAACAATCTATGTAACTGTAAAAACAAGTTTAATTTCATGCAGGTGTTCTACAAGCAAATGTATGCACGTTATTACTTTTATTATAAATAAAGCGGCCATCAGACTTTGACTCTAATGTTGTTTGTTTTTCTTTTCTATGCAGAGGCCAAAATCCATTAATGCTAATTCTCCATTGCAGTGTCCACTCAGTGGGCCGATGTCCTTACCCATGCAGCCTTATCTGCAAGAAAACACTTTTTACATTGTAAGAAATGTGCTGCCAAGATTAATTCAGTATGCTCCCTGTTAAATGACTTTTGATTTCTCTTAATTAACTTACTTTATATTGTGTCCTTTCAAAACTAAGTTTTCTGGACTAGATGACGCATTTCCCATGAAGCATCCATCCCATGAGAGTGGAATGGCCCTTTCAGTGGGGACTGGACCAGGGACTGAAATTGGCCTTTGTGGTCAGTGCCCCAGCTGGGAACCGGCTTCCTGATTTTTAACTTCCAAGCTTTGAGAAGCTTTTATTCTTTTCTGTATGATAGAAAGTTTTCAACAGAAAGAGTAGGTATTACCTGTACCCTCAGCTTTAAGACTTAATTCTACTGCAGTGGAAGAAAGAAGTGGGAACCACCTGTAGCAGAGGGGGAATGAAACCTGAGTTTAGCATATCCCGATAGTGTGAAAAAGGGCTGTATAATTTTCTCCAGACATATAAAAGAATCAGGGGTACCAGCTATCAGGAAAACCTGGATTTCAGGAGATGGAAAACCTGGATGTCAGGAGAACACTTAGTGGCTGGACCATGCTTGGAGTTGGGGTGGTTACCAAGCCATTTTTTCCCATCCAGAGGGCGGTATGGCAGGTCTACGTGGTGAGGCTTACCATGAAACATAGGAAACGGAATGATGCATGGTATTTAGATTATGAGGTTTCTAAATAATATCTTGGGTATAAACCCCCAAATTTCATGAATCAGGTTCTTTATATGGATCTGGCCCACTGGAGTCGTGTTATAGAGTACTCTGGCTTGGAGCCATATCAGTGTCTATTACAATTGTCCATGTTAAAACAGTATTTCCTATGACGTAACTGTTTTCAGAAGTCTGGGAGCCAGACAGTAACTGTTCAAACCACCTACTAAAATGTTAAGAATGTTTTTCTCTTCAGTAGCTACAGTTAATAAATAATAATGAAAAGTATTTTGATAAACTTGTAGTTGTTTTTGTTTCAGCTTTTCTGGTGGGAATTAAATACAGCAATGGGGAAGTCTGATCATTAAGTTGGACTATTTGTCTTTTGTTTCTTTCTTCTGAAGGCTTTGGTGGAGTCTTCTCAAGCAGTCTTGGAGACAGTGTTGGATGGTCTGTTCCCTTAACACGTGGTTACTCCATTTATCAAACTCTGTTCAAAACACCTGAGATTCTGTAGAAGATCCGAGAGAGAGGTGTTATTCAGTTTGTAAAAAATCAAGTTAGGGTCTTATGAATATAATTGGAACAGATGCAGAGAAGGCCCAGAGAGTGTCTGTTATTACAGGAGATGACTCTTGAGTTTGCTATGCTTAGCGTGGCAAAATTAAGGCTAGGGGTTATGATTGTTGTCTGTGAATATACCAGGTAGGGTGATGTTATCACAGGAGGACATAAGAATAAGCTGGACATGATAAAATGTGTACTGGAGATTTGAAGGTTTCTAGTAGCAAAATAAGCCTTACTAGAAATTCAGGGGGGGAAAGAAAGAGGGACTTGATTTAGCTTGATATTTATTGTGGTGATGTGGTCCCTCTCAAGTCTTAAATTCTTACAGCAGATACTGACTGAAAATGTTGCTTTGTCTCCTTTAAGACATTGTACCTTCCAGCTTAGCGTTCTAGTGGCATTTCAGGTGCAACAAAGTTTGAATATGATTCAGAAAGTATTTTGAGAGGAAATGGTAATGACTTGCATTCGCCCTTTCAAATGTCAAAGCTTCTTTAGAAATAAGAATATAGGGAATTCCCAAACAAGAAAGGAATGTGTGTGAGGAGTCAGTGAAATGAGCTGTTCTTTCTGTGCATCTAGCAAAGTCTTGTAGTTTCTGTAAAACTGGGGAACAAAGTTCTGCAGAAATGGATGGAAATACCTTTTAAATGGTGGCATAGAATTGTCAACTCCAGAGAGATAAGATACTGCAACAACTCATCATGGGTACCATACCAGCTCCATGGGCAGGCAGTGTCACAACTCTAGAAAGGTCCTTTGCACTGTCAGACTCTCATAGTGAATGTCGAAATAGTCTGAAAACAAACAAAAACCCCGCACAATGCAAACAGAAAACAAATAGAAAAACCCCTCAAAATCCATCAACCTCTCCCTCCTCCCCGCCTTCCCCCCCCCCAGCCAAAAAACCTCTGCAAGTCCACACAAGTCACGTAGCTCTTCTGAAAAGTGAAACTGCAACAAGAAAATGAAATCTTGTATTAGAAGTCTGAGATACTATCGCTCATCTTTTGTTTTTGTGTGGTTACCCTCCAGGGCAATCTTCTCAAGGCAGGAGCTTGCTTTATTTACGTGTATCAGTGGGTCAATTAAGTGGTGATGTTTAATGAATATCGTTTGAGTACCTGTCTTGATTTCTGATGCAGTTTATTAACAATAGAATGGAAGTATTGAAAATAGTTTTTGGTTTACTGAAAATCCTTGTGTTCTGAAAGGGATGTATCATTTCTGTGTTTAAAATTATTGGGAATAGAGCCTTAAATGGAGTGATTATTTAAATTGTAAGTAAAACTCTAAATTTTGAATCTTAAAACTACAAAATATGTTGAAATATTTAAGAAAAAAAAAAAAAAGGTTCTGTCTGTGAGGACTGCTAGGTGTGCCTGGCAACACACTAATCAAAGCAGCCTTTTGCGTTGTCTTTACTGTGGCTGTCTTTGTACACCTCCCACTCTATTGAGCAGTTACTTTTCTGAAAGTCTGCTAAATGAGTTGTCCAGTAGGAAGCGTGTGTTAACCCTAGCATTATGCATCTAGAGGATGTTTTAATTTTTTGGTATCGAATCATCTGATGCTAGAGTTAATGGAACAAGCTTTGCAAAACTTACGCCTGTGGTTTTGTCTGGGGATGGGCCCGTTCGCAGGTTGAGTGGTGGGTGGCCTCCTGCGGGAGAGAGCAGGCCTCAGGAGGCAGAGGTTCCTCTTCACCTTCAGTCCTCTTCTTCCAGAGTTTTGCCTGTTTGCTCCAGTTCCTCTCCGTCACAGCCCTGCCTGCCTTTCTCCTTCCCTTCTCCTTAGGGGTGTAATGAATAAAATATAGTTTCCCTTTGCATCACAGCCTAATCCTTAGCAACGTAACTTGGATAATGCTTGCTGCTGCTAATTCTGCTTTGATCCAACCTCAGACACTGTCCTGTGTGACCCTCCAGAGTCCTCCGTTAAAGTGCCTGGAGTGAAAGCCAGTCCAACCTTTTTTTTTTTTCCCCTTCTGCTCTCTGTGTAGAAAGCCATTGAATTTTTTACCTTGTTTGTTATATTTAGACTACAACCATTCATAAGTCTTAAAATCATAACCGTTACCGTTCAGTATAACAAACTAAAGTTGTCAGGAAAGATGATATTGAAATCCTGTGGAATCGTAAGCTTTCAATAATGTATTATCTATTATGTTCTTCATGTGAGGCACTAGAATCTCTCTCAGTTAGAGAATCTGAACTTCTAAATCTTTACTGCTTTTGTCCTTGCAGTGCTGCTGGAGGTAGAAGTACTCTTATTCTGGTTTCATAGTTAAGGAAATGAAGTGTATGGTGGTGCCTGTATGATTTCCACCACAGCGCGCAGGAAGACAGTGTTGGAACCACAAAACCATCCATCCTCTCAACTTTTAGACGTGTATCTGATAACTTCCTCCTGGTCTTCAGCCTCTCTGGCTTTCTTTTTCTTGCCCCCCCCCCCAACACACACACCTTGCCCATGTATATGCTGTGGTGTAGCATATACATAAAATCCTGTATTTGCTTGAAAAGTGTAACAGTGCCTGTTACCATGGGAAATATATACCCAAGGCACAGGTTCTGGCCTGTCTCATTTTTAGACAGTAGTTCTACTGTCTTAAAATGCTGCCATGACTCAAGCTGTGGGGAAAGACAGCTATCGCTTCTGGAGAGTCTTGCAGTTAAAACGTCATTCTTCTAGGATAGTTAACCATGAAGTTTGTGATGTTTCTCCCAAATCACGGTGGAAATCCAGTGTCTTGTCTGGATTCTGGCTCAGGAAGTTGTTGTACGTTTAGCCCATCACACATAAACTCATTAGGTAAGATCTAATTCCTGCCCTGGTTACCTGCTGTTGCCTATTCAGCTTTCCGTGGGAGAGAGAGGTTAAGGTTCATTTCTTCTAAGAGGCTTTTTGCTGGTATAAAAATAATGCCAGGGAGAGCCAGAGCTTTTTCTTAGAGGCTTTCTCATATTCCAGGTGCCAGAAAGAAAGGGTTTATGGTTTTCTTCTTCTTCCTGTTTAGTATTTACCCATGTAGGGACACACTTAGAAGAACAATGGATTGTCAGTACAACAAACTATTAAAATATACCTCCTGGTTTTATTATAAATGAGTTTTATGATTGAAATTGCATTTCAGTAAACGCGTAACTTTACATGCAGTAAAACGTCAAGGAAATGACTGACTTGTTGGTTCACCTTTGTTACTTTAAGACACTTTTAAAAGTTCCTGATGTTGTATGAAATGTTTTTTACAGATATACCATTTAATAAAATTATTTAAATGACAAAATGATGAACTTAAAAATCTATAGAAGATACATATTCATATACATACTGTGTTAATGTACAGCATATCAGAACCAGACTGAAGGAAGGGAAATGAAAATATTATGTTACAGTATTCCAGGATAAAGTGCTTTATTGACAAAAGCTGCACAGAAGGATTTTGAAAACTTTTCAAAGATTTTTCTGTTTTTGTTTGTTGGTAGTGTTAGTAAATTTTACCAAGCAGAAATATTAATTAAAAAAAAATATTTATTTTGCAGTAGAACAGTAAACTCATTTACTGTCTCATAAATAATCTTGTGATCCAGAAATGTAATTTCTGGGAAATTTGTGGCTCCCTTTGAGTCTTGGCCAGTGAAATTTGATTGAAGTTTAGATAGGAAAAAAAGGTGATACTTCTGCCAAGTTTTTGTCCATCTAATGATTTATAACTCTGAACATTGGAAATGTATCCTTGCCATAGACCTGAAAACCAAGAAGCACTGGTCTGAGCTCACAGACATGTCAGTTTTGAAAGGGCAAACAACAGACTTCCTTATGCCAAAAATACCTCTTGTGTTAAAGAATTTTAAGCATAGTATTTGATCACAGATAAACGGAAAATAATATTTTTGGATCTTTTTTATATCATGGGGGAAACTCAGGGTCATCTTAAAATTAGGTGGGTTTTCTTTGGTGAATGTGAAATATCACACATCCAAAAGCCATGTTACTTGGCATTGAGAAAAATGTTCTGTACAGTTTTTATTCCTTATGTATATTGGTTATATCTTGATTTCAGTTAAGAGACTATTTTAGACTCCTGCAGCAGCTGAAGTAATGTGTACCACTTCTGAGCTTCTCTGTTGTTGAGTGTAAAATATGTATAAAGATGTGTCTGAAATGTAAGTGCAATGGGCCCTTGGGAAGTTCTGGAGCTGTACCTTGAGTAATTTTGCTCCAATACTGACAAGATATTTACTGGTTTGTTTTTGGTTTTTAACTGTATATATTGGTTAGGACTGTCAGAAGAGTCATGTGGTTTTTTTACATTTTTATTAACATATTTACATCTTGGTGTTTTGATCCTGTTAGAAAATACATGTTGTTATACATCCATCCTTCCACCATTTACTGTAACTTACAAGCTGTAAACTTTAATAAAGCTTGTGACGAAGACTGCCCTTAAGTTGTTTCCTCTTCAGATATGTAGGAAATAAAAATATCTCAACTTTCAGATCTAATTGTTGATAGATGTCACAATAATTGGAGGCCAAGGTAATGAAATTAAAAGATGAAAATGTGGAACTCTTCAATATTAAAATCTTGTCAGCATTAAAAACAAGGATGTATCATGGGAAAACTGAGTGCACAAGAGCAAGAGCCAGCTGATGAAATAAATTTCAAAATTTTGCTAAATTGATGGAATTATTATAAATTTAATTGACTTACATGAATTTGTGTGAAGAGAGAAATTGTCTACCATACATTGCTTTTTCTTCTTTTTTTTTTTTTTAGTACTTTGCTGGAAATAGTTGCTCAGATGTTAGTAGGGTATCGATAAACAATATCTGGAAAATTATTCAGAAATCAAAAATGAAGGGATAGGAAATGTAAAACTTAAGTATGCAAATTATGGTTAAAACTTTTTTCCCCATAGGTAACATGTTTCACTTGTACGTGCAGCCTACACAGAAGTCTATGGTACCTCTTTGTGTAACATGACTAAAACTTCAGGGATACAGTTACGATAATGCTGAATTGTATTTATTTTCTCTTGTTCCTCTAAAGCACAGAGCAATCCTTAACAAGTTTTATTAATTAAATGTACAGCTTATGCTATCTAGTACAAGGGTACCTATTTACAAAATATGTAATCAGTGCATGTTTTATCGTTCTTCTTCAAAAAAAATCATTAATTGGGGTTTTTTTCTTTGTGTTACATAATTTTCATAAACATTTTTTACTTTATAGTCTTGGAGATAGCAGGTGCAAAATCTTTTATATAATCTCTAGTAATGGAGATGGCTAAGGTCACATATACATGGTTGTATATAATATTTTCTGCCACTTAAAATGGATCTTTCACCACTATGAAAGTGTAAGTTAATGATTTAGGCAAGAGTTTAATATTAAACTCTGTTTTCGCAGTAGTGCCCTCATTGTCTTGTTTTGGCTGGTGATCTTCATGTTAGAGGTTAGCATTTCTTGCTGAATCAAGTAAAACCACCCCCCCTCATGAGAATGGTTGTTTTTTTTAAAGTAATTTGGAGCAGACTAGTTGAATTTGTAATTCTACTGAAAAGGTTATGAAACAGTCTAAATTGGCTCTGACTACAAACTTTGACCTGTTTGGCCAAAAACTTGATAGAAAGCAGTTCTGGAAGCTCTTTACGATTAAATTCCAGAACTACATCACTGATTTGCTAACAATATGCTTGTGATATTAGGCAAGTGTTACTTCAGTGCAGTTGTAAGCTTGAACAGGTCATTCATCTAAAAGTAAAAACTGTCTCCAGCTTGATTTCAGTAATTTTCTGCCTCTCAATATAATTTTTTTAAGGCTCAGTTAAAATTTGACATCTTGATTTTCCTTTCTCTGCGGTGAGCTACCCTGGCCCCTCAAAAACTTTTTGCTGTGCTTTTTCTTTGGGGAAGAAAAGGTAGGAAAGAGTAAAAAGTTCTAAGGATTCCCATGAAGCCTTTCAGCTAGCAATTACTGAATCTGTTTGTATTCAGCACTGTGTAACACATGTCTGGTTTAGGCTAATTTTGAGATGGAAAGTCTGTTTAATCATACATTTCTTCTCCTCTTCGATAACAATAAGAGACATTTGGTGTGTGGATGCTCAGGTTTCAGTTGAGAATGATCTTTCCAGGCTCCATAGCAAATCTGGTGCTTTCCATAGCTCCAGCAAATCTGGTGTATTTCCTTCATTTACGTTAGAAAAACTTTTTTTATTCGCTCAACACAGAAAAAAGTACCTTTATTTATTTTCACTTGTTTATTTTGTTCTTTCAGATGCTGTGCAAAATGCACTTTTTTTTTTTTTTCAAATTAAGTAGTTTCTACATTTGAGGAAAACAGTATAATAGAACTTGGTTTGGCTGAGTTGAGTATTGCCAGTATCCTGATATACAGTACTAGGGGGGGTTCTTATCTCTTTCTAGGGCCAGACAATTGAATATTCCATAAGACAGTAGTCACATGCAGAATAAAGGTATTTTTATTAGATTTAATTTTTACTGATGTTCTTTTTGAATATTTGTCCAAATATTGTAGGTGTCCAGGACCTTACCGTCACTTCTTTCATGGAAAGGGGAACTGGAACTGTTTTTTTTGCCTGTCTTACTTTAAACAGTTTAACTGCCAATATTATTTTCCTAAATTAGAAGTAGACTAGTATTTGTATGTTAAATCAGGCTTCTGTATGAACGTCCATCAGAAAGTTGGCTGGAATAGTTGTTGACACATACCTTATGCTGAATTCTCTGCATCTCCGGTTACTTTATTGACTTTGCAACAATTAGTACAAGTAGTCTCCTCTCAGGCATGGCAGTAGAGTGTCTTTGTACTTGCTCTGTGACAATTTTACGGTATTCTGGTGTTGTAACTTCTGGTAAACAGAGTAAGGAGTCATGGGCTACAGGATTCCTGCTGAAGATGCTCTGGTAGCTACAGGTGACTGTGTGGTCATTGATTTTGCAAGATGAGGTGGATTAAATGGTGGAGATGGGATTCTCAATCAGGAAATGATGGCAAAGGTTTTTGCTGAGGACAGAAGTGACAACCCAGAAGGAGGACGACACCAGTTGTTGTGAGTTGCAGCTGGGAGGAACATACCTACCAAATAGAAAACCTGGAGATCAAGTGTTGGAAGGTGAGAGGCCTTTGTCACCTTGGTCAAGGGCTTCTCTTGGAGGGACAGCATGGAGATTGAATGAGTTGGTGGACAGACCAACCAGTTTTGCTCGTATTCTTTGCTATGCTTCTGTTGTTAGAGTTGTTATTATTATTATTATTGCATTACATAAAAGCTGTTAATTTGATCACCGCTCACAGCTAGCGGGGGAAGGACTTGAAGGTTTTCTGTCCAGCTGGATACGCTGAGTAGTCACAGTTGGTGTTAAGCGTGCCTTGGTTCAGGGACCTGGTTTGAAGAGAGAAAGAATTTGAGAATTTTCTTCCATGAAATGTAAAAGTGATAGGTCTAACGTTGAGAGAAATACATTTTAACAGGCCGACAACAATAACAGCCAATAAAAACCTAGATCTTTTGTTATTCCTACAACTCCAGCAGCTGCAAACTGTACCAATTTTCATAACAGAGTAATTCCTGAATATCTCAACAAATAGTTCATGAAATTAATCTGTCATGTATTACCAGTTGATTTAGCACACTGCTTATAACTCATGCAGGTTAGGATATATCCCAAAGCACTTTCTCATACTGAATGTTACTCCCTGGGAAGAAGGGAGACTGCTTGATACCTGCTCTCTTTGGGTATTGAAAATAATTTTTCATTGAATACTTACATGTGTTTAAAATAAAAGATGGCTTTTGGCAGTAGTTAGAACTCAGTTGCTTGAATTCTTTTCCAGACCTGAAGAAGTAGTTGTATGTCAGATTTTTTTTTTTCCCCCAGATATATTGTTAATCTAATCAAGTACACTACATCTTTGCATAAATATCTCATCACCTGAATGTAACAGAACCAGAGATAAGGAGCTGATGTTAACATTGTTTTTCATTTCTCTTTGTAAATATGATGTAAAAATTAACCTTTTTCATTTGCTGGTTTGGGTGCTAAAGGATTTCACAATTGTAAAACAAATGTACCAGAAACTATGATGTTGTTCTGTGTCTAGAAAACCTATTAAAGGTCACTGTCTAATTTTGTGGTCTTCGGGATCCAGCTTTTACTTCAAATCAGAAAAGTCCGGGCAGTGGAAATGATGCTTGTTGCTGGACATAAGATTAAGTGACAATCATTAATCTACTTGGAAAACATGTTCTTACAATCTAGCCTTCTTGATAAAACTGGGTAGCAGAAAATCGTTCTTTTTTTTTGTTTTTTCTTACTGGTATAAACAGGGTTGTTTTTTTTCTTTAATGTTATTCATGGGGAATTCTGAGAAGTGATTTCATTGTGTCTTTCATGTCTTTCAGAGTAATGAAGAGATTTATTTTTTTTTTCTATTGACTCTGTAGGAGTATTCATGTTTTAATTTCCTGTGGTTGAAAATTAAGAAGGGATAGGCTGATGTGTTGTACTTAATTCAGTGATTCATAGATTATAAAGCAGTGAACTACTGGGATTATTTAATCTGACTACGTGAGCGCCATAGACTATGAGAAGTGGCTGAATTTCAACTGGGTGATGTTGACTGTACTATTACCTTTGGATGAGTTACCCTCTTTAGGTTTAGTTTTCCTTATTTGTTGCTGTATCTCTGGCTGGTGTTTCTGAGGCCACAGCGTTGTGTGCCGTGACTGAGTTTTCAGAATGATTGCTTCGCAAGGTGTCCTTCCCACACTGTAAGGCCAGTTCTTGTTGGGATCTGGTAGCCTCTGGTTTGACTGTATGGAATCACACCTTGAGAGTTTGCAGCCAGGGTTGCTCAGTGTCAGGGACTGGTGTTGGCTCCCTTTGTTACTCCCATTGTATTAGTGTCAACCTAAAATCTTACTGTCTTTTTTTTTTTTTTTTATAATGTTTGCTGGAGGAGTATTGTTAAAGAAATTTAATCACACAGGGCTGGTAATTACCATAGCTTAATCATATTAACATTGTAAACTTTACAAGTTACATTTATAATTTCTTTAATAAAAGTTTATACTCAGTTTGAATACCGATTTATTTTTTTTTTTAATACTACCTTTGTTTAAATACTTCTTATTCAGAGTTCTGTAGCATCCATTCCATTGTCTTGTCTCCCCAGTAGGAAATTCAACAAGTGTTTCGAAAATCTTGAATAAAATAAATTTGATAAATCAAGTCTTGTTGATCTAAAGTATCCATATTCAGTCACTTTTTGTTTAACTCTGTTGGACTGAAAGGACTGTCATTGGGAAATGTGAATATCTCCCTTGTTATTCTCAGAAGTATTAAATAGAAATATTGTGTCATATTTCCTGTTGTTTTTTATTTCCTACAGTATTATTTATATTTTTCTCACTTCTACCTAACAACAAACCAAATTTGTTGCTGCAATTTTTATGTGCTTTTAGCCAACTTGATTTTTGCGAAATTGGTCTTTTCAGGACCAGCTAAACAAAACTTGGCTTTTACTTAATAAATGCAATTTAGTTTTGATGAAATCAAGGAAAGACCACACCTACTGAAGCAACATCTGCACTTCAGTTTTGATGCCCCTTTCTTAATTGTGAAGAGGGATGATAAAATTTTTCCATTCTATAGCTGGAACAGTTAACCTTTTTCCAACTTAGTCTTTAAAAGCACGTGGGTGTGTTAGAGCTGTCAGTCAGTGATGACTCTCCAAAGCCTCAGAATGTGAAGTCCTCTCTAATGCCATCTCTTCACCCTGCTGATGGGTGTTGAGGGAGAAGCTCCAGCAACTGGGTGGCTTGAAGCAGGCGCTAGGGGGCCTGGGATTTATCTGTGAGAACAAGGTAAATTTGCATTGGTTTTGTGTTTGTTTGTTTGTTTTTTTCCCCAAGAAAACCCATCCCATAATGCATAAAGCTGTAATTTCCACTGTGTCTTCCTTTTTACTTTTAACTCAGCAATTTTCCATCTGTCTCAGTTTACAGCAGCTTGACTTCATCCACATTGTGATTTCTGCAAAGGCGTAGGTTCCAATTTAGCAAAATATGTAATTTCACGTGTACCTATTGTAGGGCTTTGAAAATGAGGAGGAATATAGCCTCACCAGCGCGTAGGCTGTGGCTGAGCAGAATATCATTCACTAGTCAAGCACCTGTAATTCCTCCCCCTCATTTATTATTTGCACATTATAAAAGAAAAACACCAACCCACCTGTGTATATCTGTATATGATATTTTTCAGAGTGGTGTGTGTGATTAGGTATCGGTACTTGCAACTTCTAAAGCCGAATATGGGCTTTCTCAGTAATCATAAAGCAGAAATTAAAAGGATAATAAATTTTTTTTCTACTGCCGGTGGGCTTGAGGGGTTCTAGATATCCTTTTAAAATAATGCTTAGGGAAATAAAGCAAAACGAACATTGCTACATCTTGCACTCACTTGAATTTGAAATGAATTTGCAATTGCAACTCCGTGTTACAGGCTTATTACAGGGCTTTTTGGCTATCTGGTAGGAAGAAGAGCATTAAGGTTTTCATTTCAAAGCTCAGATGAATTCCTGACTGTTTAATCAGTTAATGTCTTTTTAGAATGTGCTTTTCCTCTGCGGTGCCTTTGAGGGATATTTTAATGAAAACTGTCTGGCTTGAAAGTTGTTAGCTGCAGTGATGGCTTAAAAAAAACCCTGAAAGGCATAATTTATCTTTCAGTTAATATACTCAGTGTAAAATATCATTTAACACCACTGAAAAGTGAGCGAGCAGGAGTTCCTTAGGATTCTTGACTAAAGTTCTGAGCGGCTGAAAAATGAAGGCTTTCAGCAGGTAGAAAAATCGTTTGGAATTTAGGGTGAATATCTCATACTTATGAGAGAAACCATTGTTACTTTACACAAGCGCAGTTGTTTCTATAAATTTCTCTCGCTTTGCAGTTTAGAAAATCTGGGTTTAGGAGGTTTGGGGGTTGGTGTTTAGTTTTTATGGTAAAGGTTTAAGGCACAGTTACTCTAGTAATTTTAAGCTGTTTAGACAATATAGACCCACTCAGACTCATTTGAGGTTTGGAGATTTTTTTTTTGGTTTTAGAGCTATGATGAAAGTAGATGAATTCTGAGTTATGGACAGTCTTTGAGTATCTAGTATTACGTGACAGCATCCTGTTTATTAGAAGACACAGTGCAGAGATGGAAGATAGTATGTTTTTCACTTACTTTGTAGCAATTTGGTCTGATTCTTCATCCTGTAATCACTGAGTAATTTTTTTTTCTTTCAATTTGTCAATAATGGTGATTCCTGGTTTTAGTACTTTATCTGAAATTGAAAAGTATGCTTAATTGTTAAAATGGTTAAAATTTAACTCCGGCAGGGGAAATAAAAAGCATTTTTGTTTGCAATACCTTTCTTTACTTTTTTTCTTTATTGTGTAATATACGTTTAGGGTTCCTGGTTCTTTCCCTCCTTTAGGTCTAGAGCGTGCTTATATCTGAGGTTACCATAGTTTGATGTCTGAAATTAGGTGGGATAAGAATAAGTGTAAGTGTTGTCATGCCGTAAGGCAGAGTCATCATTAGGTTGTAGGAGGTTGTTATATAAAAACAAAAATGTCCTTTATTATCACGAGTGACAAAGTGAGCCTTATAGTAAAGAGCGGGGGGGCGGGGAGGAATAAAATAATGAGTTTTGCATTGATTTCAATAATACTGACTCTTTAATGAAAGTATTATAATTTAGAAAGGAGATGTATGACAAATTCGGGGGTATCCCTAAAGGTAAGGAAAAAGTCTGACAATGAAACAGAAATCTTTCATTAGATTGACTTTGTAAGTATTTTAAAAATATAATCTTTTTTCTTACACAAAATAGCACATCAGCAGGTAAATGTCTAGTGGGCCTTTCAAAATTCTCTCAACTTTTTTCTTTCTTTTTTTCTAGTTGCATTAAAATCTTCTAACTCTACAAGACCAGAAAGAAATGGCATTCAGGAAAACTGTCGAACAGTAAAACGTGGAGACGGGATGCAGATCCTGGAAGGAGAACTCTTATTGCAGGTATGTGTTGCAGTGGATGTATTATACAAAGACTTACATTTTAAGAAATAATAATATCATATTTAATATACCAGTTATTCACTGATGAGACTGAAAAAGGAAGTTTTCCTACTATCAAATTCTTTCCTCATTTTCTTTAGGTTAATATTATGCAGCTCTTGCATCAAAGAGCAGAGGTTAGACTACAGGGTCCTCTGAACTCTGAGTCATTTCTTAGAGCTGTTTTTTCCCCATCTTTTTGCATCTATTGTTAAGAAAGATATTAATATATAGAAACAATTTTCCTAAAGGTTAAATAGGTTAGTCATCTACTGTAAATTTGATGACTAATTGTCTACAAGAACCAATTTCTCTTTAAAAGACCTTGGACTTGGCTGGAATGTCTTTTCTCAGTGGTTTGAAAGAACTCACAGTTTGTAGTATAGATTCGGGATGAATTTTAAAATACTGTCAATGATTTTTGGCAATGTGAACTAATGGAAAGTATTAATGAAAAATAGGGTTTTGAAATTCTATAATCTGTTTTAATGTCCCAGAGTGTCAAAGCATATGCAATTGTAGTGATGTAATACGAGGTCCAGATTAAATTTACAGGTATTCCAATGTTCCAATTAGTTTCACAAAATAGATTTTACTGTGACCTGCAGATCCACTTGAAATATGTTGATAATCTGTCTCGTACACAGGTTTCACACTGATGTATCTGTCAGAAGTGGCAAATCGTTAGGTCAGTCAGAGCTGATGTTTTGCTTAGAACAAGATTAATTTAACTGTTCAAAGGAATGAAAACAGGTTCTAAGAATCCTGCAAAAAACACTACTGTCAACTAATGCTAGTTGAAAATTGTTTCCTAGCTGACTAAAAAACTAATACGTAATGATACTAGTAAGTAAAAAACACTTATATAATTTTTCTAACATTAATAATGTATGACAATTGTTATGGAGTTATTGCAGGTGAACAGCTTTTAAATGGAAACTGTCTAAAAAGGTAGAATGTATGGTTTCTGTAGGAGGCATTGATTTGATGTCAAGTTTTGTGGTTTTTTTTTTTATCAGTTCTGAATGGAAGTTATATGAGGGGACTGCTATAGCAAAGTGCTTGCCAGTATGAAAATGAAATGGGTGATGTATTATTTACTGTAAATTCTGTGCCTCTTGGGAAGTCACTGAATTTTGCACATTAATTTTTTTTGTAAATATTTTATAGACATAAAAAGATTCGAATGGATATGTAGATAGAGCTTTCTTAGGGAATGTAAGAAATGCTGAGTGATGAAACTGGGAATTTTCTAGAAGATACTGAGCAGCAGTAAGATGTAAATATTAGTAAAATCCTTCCCTTGTGCCTAGGCTCAGAGGTCTTTCATGTCACACAGGTTTCCATCAATTATAACTGATGATGAACGCTTCCTTTTTATTCTGTCTCTATTTTTTGCAAAGGTGGTATGAATATATACCACATTGTTTATATTTATTATATTTATTTTTTATTTGTTCATCAGATGTTTTCTCTTGTTTCCTAACAAACAGAAAATTGTCTTTAATTTCCAGCATAGAAACTGTCTTACCAATTCAATAGATCGTGGAAGTAGAGATGAAATACATAGATGTGTCTTCATTAAAATAAGGCTACATCTGCAAAAATATTTAAATTATTTCAAATTCATATGTTAGATACATAATCTATTACAGTCTAAGCAAGTTTATCATACAAAGTGCAAGTCAAATGACAACCGCTAAGAAATTTTCATGACATCTTTTTAATTCTCACCAGTAATGAACAGTTTTGTAATTGCTCTTGTATTTGGAATATTGAGAGTATTTTTTTTTTTTTTTTTAGAATCACAAATATTGTCTCCAATGCTCCAGAAGAATAAACTCACAAAGAAATTTCATAAATCCTTTAAAGATAATTATGTTAGGATTGCATTTTGCCAAAATCTCTGTCGGAACCGATCTCCAATTTATTGGTCTATCATGGGTACCTGTGTGTTTTAAGGAACTTCCAGTAATTTGTTGCATTAGATTTTTGGGCAAAAAACCTTACATTTTTACAGAATAACTGGCTTAGAGAAAGCATCTGATTTCTGCAGTAACAATCCTTTTTCAAGATGGACTGTGTACCAGAGCCACTATAAAATGCGATTGAATTCCAGGTTCAAGAGCTGTAGCTTTGTATGAAACAGCAGAATAACCAATTTTAACACGTGGGCCAGAATTAGGTTCTGTGCAGTTTGCAGGCTTTTTATATCAGCCACTTATGGTGAAATGCCCTGCAGAGTAGGTCAGCAGAGGACATAAGAACCTGCCGTTGCGGCATTCTGCTCCCTTGGAATCACTGTGAACTTCATCAAAACCAAGGATTCTATGTAACTACTTAAGTTTTCTCAGATTGTCTATGCTATTTAGTTTCACATTATGATTAATTTTTTTTTTTTAACTTGTACTGTATTCAGGTAAAGTTCACAAAACTTTTATAAGGAGTTTTTATGGAGCTTTCAACTGTTTATGAGAAGAGATTAAGAAATGTCTCCATATTAATTAGGAGTGGTTCACAGCATTTAAAAAACAGTCATTGAACTGGATATTTAACTTGACTTTATTAGTAAAAGAAATAATAAAAACGTATCTCTGCAAAATATGGAAAAGCAGCTATGATGGTTACCGTAGTGTGGGGCCATGGGAGTTCATGTTTATGGAAGAATAATGCTTGCTTATAGTAAAAATACATTATTATGTTGTTACAGTAAGATATAGGATTCCTTCACTTACTTTACATTCTCTATGTTATAATAACTTTGCATAATAAAGAGTTTTTAAAAAAATGTGTTTAGTGCGCTGGCCAAATTTGACTTTGAATGCAGCTGAGGAAATTAAGTGGCACAATATACTTAATCCAGTCCCTCGAGACAGCCTTTTGTTAAATCTTGAATGAAATCCATAGAAGTAAATCAGCACCTTTCAGATGAGCTGCCAAGTCACAAATGTACTGTTTGCTATCACAACAATTGCCATGAACCCTATTGATTGGGAGTTCAGATAAATGCCCTTTGCGTGACTTTGAGTAAGGAGCCGCTTAGTCTGCTGCTTGGTGGAGGGGGAAATCTCTTCAAAAACATTGTTTACTTGCAACAGCCCGCTTGTGCAGAGGTCTTCTATTTTAAGTAAGCCATAAAATGTTTTCTTGGACCATATAGGGGATCTTGATGGCTTGATTTCCTGTCCACTTAGGCCCGTCTGGGCTATGAATAGAGCAGATTTGGGGAATGGGTTTGTGACGTGGCTCCCGTTTGTGCATAGCATTGTGAGCCGTGGTTGATATTAGATAAACTTATTTAGTTGTTTGTACTGACATCCCTCATCTCCTACAGTAATTAAGTCATCAAGAGGGTTTTGCTTCTCCCCTGAATTTTCCTAAATAACTTTTTTTTTTCATTAGATGCAGTTTTCTGCATTGTGCCATGTATACTCTAGAGGGGCAATGAGGAACCCTTCTGTTTATGCTGTTAGATGATGATATGCTTCTGCATGCTCACATTTCATTGGGAGAGTAGGCTATAGGTAGACTTACATCCGCAATAATTATCCAAAATTTTGTCTCTGAAGCTGACAGATTGGTGTGTTTTCTCCCCAGGCATTAAATGGTTTTGTATTAGTTGTTACGGCCGATGCTCTCGTTTTTTACGTCTCTTCTACTATTCAAGACTACTTGGGATTCCAACAAGTAAGTTTATTTTTTCCTCTAATTTTTGCTTTATTTCAGAGGGCATCACAGTTCATATTTAGGGTCTGCTAGTTTGTGTAATAAAAATCTCAGTTGAGGGACTTTGGGTTGGATTACTTTGAAACCATAATACTTTTTTTATCAGCTTACATAGCTGAAATGGGACCTCAGGCCAAGCACAACAGGAATATAATTTCCAAAGCTGAGTTAGGCAAGATAGGAAATTTTCACACTTAATTAGTCTTTACTGGAACAACTGTTTGAAATTTATACTGTGGTGTTACCCAGTTTATGATGCTGAGACAGACGTAATTCAATGGGAAGGTAATTATTTTAATAGAAACCTTTCATACAAAATTAACCCCATATGCCGTAGAGTTTTAAGCATCAACAGTGATTTTAGTATTTTTAGAATTTTAGTGTTCTTTCACTTGTATTTCCTTTATTTATTTCAAAACAAGTATTTTTTATTTATAATGTATGGTGCAGATCACATGTGGGTGACTTCCTTGGGTTTACAGGCCAGGTACGAGAGTAGTAAAGACCAAGACCCAGAGGGTACACGTTGCCTTCCATAGAAACTCTTCCACAGAAGCTTCCATAGAAAACTTCCATAGAAAACTCTTGGGATTAGTTTATGTTAAGATGATGGAAGTTTAGTTACAGTTATCGATGCGTGTCTTTGGGTACTGGATGATGATGGTTTCAGTTGGTGTCTAAAAATAGGGAGAAACTCTGCTTGGTCTGCAATTTTAGCTAACTGGTAAGAGGTTGGGGAATGTTTGTGTTAAAGATTCCAAAAAACACATTGTTACGCCTGGGGTTACAGGTTCTTTCAGTATTGGGGAATGAAGAAAAATAGCTTAGGAAACAATTTGGGCATAGAATTTGTCTGGTAGTGCCAATCAAAGTGCATGGTAGAGAAATGAAGTCTTAGAGTTACAAAAATTAGAATTTCTGGCAAATTGTTCTGTAAAATACTGGTTCTTTTCTGAAATTCATCAAAGCAAAATTTGGGCTAGGCTTCTGCTTTTGCCACCTCATCTTTTTTTCTTTAGATCTATGTTTTACTTAGAAAATATTTTCTGTTTTATATAATGGTTGGATTTTTGACCTATGCAGAAAAAAGGCATTTTAACTCCTCTTAGTTGACTGAGGCTTTTCTTGAATATTTTGGGTGGGGTTTATTTCCCCCCCTTAGTTTTCTTCCCACCTGGCTGTTGTAGCTTTGCCATTTAGATCACATTCCTGACTGTGCTGTTGGTGATGATATGGCAGCTTAATAATTACAGACTTTAATGCATCCTTAAGTAATGACAAAGCTTTCAGGCAAAGAAAAACGACGCTCATAGTTGAGTTGGCTTAGTTTTAGAAGTTGTTTGGTTCTGGGGCTTTGGCTTCTTTTGTATTCCTGTAGCACGTAGAACGGGTCAGGTCCAAGTACCAGCTGGCAAGGACTTTATCTACCAGTAAGTAAAATTAAATGATTTAAAGAAAATTTAAGCATAACAGTTCCAGGTTTGCTTAGGTAAAAGCAGGTAAAGAAATACCTGATGTAATGGATTTTGCTACATCCATACAACATACAGTGTTCTCAATCAGACAACTTATATCGTATTGATATATGTTTCTTATTCCCACCTTTTTCCTTTTTGTACGTAGTCAGATATTATACACCAGAGTGTGTTTGAACTGATTCACACAGAAGACAGACCTGAGTTTCAACGACAGCTACACTGGGCATTAAATCCTGCCCAGCCTGCAGATTCTGGACCAGGGGTACAAGGTGAGAATACAGCCAACTGATGCATTTGCCTGCCTGATTAGCTGGGTTTTTGTAACTTCTGTAGGTAAAAAAGTTCAGATTCTTTTGCATAAACAAAGGAAGAAATAACATCTTTTAAATTTGAATTTTATTGATATGTTTAACCAACGGTGGGAATTACTGTTTTTTTCACTTTAAATAAGGACTGCTATTCGTAGCCCAGCACCATTAAAATATTAATTTTGCTTTAAATGCTTTAATTTGGAGCATAAGTGTCTGAATGTCTTCCATGTGTGTTGATCAATCAGTAGTTCTGTGGTAAGTAGCACAGCAGGTAATCCCCCTGCATTGGTGTGTTGCGAACGGGGGAGTCAGAAGTGGATGGTTTCTTTTGGTGACATAAGAAACAAAGAAGTTTGATTTTAATATTTTTTTTTCTGTGTTTGCTCTCAATTATACAGCTCGTTTTTAATCGCTGTTTGAATGAGGAAGTAATTTCTCTGAAGTAATGGTCTCTCTTTTACATCTGCTACTCCCAGTCACAGATCACCTCCACAGATTTATTAGCTTAGGAAGGCCAGCAGACAGTTGGGTACTTCTTTAAGCTCTTCAGGCTGGTAGATCCATTCCATGTCTAAGAATGAGCTCCTTACAGTGTTAAATATATGGAATAGTGCATTCCCTGTCGTGGAAGAATTTTACTCTTCCACATTTGTCATTTCCACATGCAGGCAAGTACTTCTCCTGGGAGTGAAAAAGGAAGAGGAATAAAAGATTAAATAAATGATCCTTTAAGAAGACCAATAGTGTGCTTGTTAGAGCGTTAGGTTGTCATGTGTTATTTTCTGATGCCTAAGGGACACGGCGCTAACATATCGGTCCAGGGGAGTATTGGTACAGATAATTACGTGTTATATGGGAAGCATATGCCTGCCTGATGATGACAACTGTAATGCTCCATTTTGCACAACAGTTGTTAAAATATGTACGTAAACCTGTATGTTACTCTAAGTTACTTGGTTATAGATAAATTTTTTTTAATCTGTAAAAAGTCCATATTATTTTTTTAATAAAGCTCTCATTCATAAAGCAGCTTGATTTAAATCTCTAACAGTTTCCAATTTGATAATTTATAGTAAGGAAAGTGCCATAATTTGATACAGAAATAAAAAAACAGCAAATGTTATTTACTTGTTTGGCTCACAGCTCAGGATATTGCAGTTTTTCATTTAATGGTCGACATTGTTATATCATCTATGGATCAATCTGCACAATCCCGCTGAAAACGTGCTACAGAAGTAGTTAATATTTCAATTTTTTTTAGCAAACAGCTGCAGGCACTCAGAAATCAGGTTATTTTGTGATGGCTTACTGTTTGCTTTAGAGTGAAATGCTGTTCTATAGCTCTTAAGCAAGTGCATGTGAATTTACATAAGGTTGTGTTTGAAAAGTATGATGCCAGGTTGACTTGGCATCAGATTTGACTGAATGACGGGAAGTGCTGAGCAGGATTACAGAAAATCGTTTGTTTTAAATCTTGTGTTCCTAGCTTACCCAAAGCTGCTAATTATTTTTGGGCCTCAAGTAGTGTAAAGTGTTTGGAGGCTGAGCATTTTTAAACTGAATTGAGATTAAGAAGGATAAAGCTATGGTCATAAGGTTCCTCTCCATTTCCGCTAATTTAATCCATTTCCTTTTTAATACATTCAGCCAGCATTAGGTAGATATTAAGATATAATATATAGATACCTTTTTTTCTTAAAACATATATCTCCTGATTTTATCTGAAAAGCTGGATTACTCAGCATTCTTGTTGGATTTATATGGCCTTAGGTTGCAAGGCCTCTTGGTTGAGCCATCAGCAGTCTTCTTTTACTCCAGTTCCTTGAATTAATAGGAGATTAAATTGAACTGGCTTTTGGTCTAATTTGTTTTCTATTGGGCTTGATTCACCACTGTAAAAATCACCTAGTCTATCCGTAAGGTTTTCCAGCTGTCCAAGAGACAAAATTATGTTCCAAAGAAGATAATGTGGTGTGTGATTGTGTGAGCTGCTCTCCCTGACTTCACCTCCCGAGTCTGGAAGGTCAATATGGGTTCTTTCTTAAAATCTATATTCTTCCTTTGTGTGTACGTGGCAGCCAGTTCTCTCAGAGTGTATGGACTATTTTTTTAAATTACAGAGTATTTAACACTCTGAATAGTATTTTACACTGCTTTTTCTTCATTTTCTCTGTGTATGAATTCTTGGGAATGACCAATTTGTAAATTTTTTGTATGTATTACAAACAAGATCACTTTGCTAAATTTGTTCTGAGTAGGCATCCTCTGGTATCTCGGTATATGTAGTTTCATGCAGAACATGTGTATTCAATCAGAAGTTTATAGATTTACCTTCTGTTTTTACTTTATATTCCAAATGTTTAAGTCTGTTTTCTAAATGCCACTTAGCAGCAAATACTTGTCCTGAAGTTGCAGAAGAACATGAGGTTGTTATCCTAGTTGTCAATCATGTTTTTGGGTCTTTTTTAAAAAAATCCCAAGTGCTCCAGGTTCCTCTGGAGAGGGAACTATGGTGTTTTCTTGGTCAGCACAGCCCAGAAATATTTTTACTATTTAGTAGGGGGTTTTACATCCATTAGAGAAAGTACTCACATTTATTTATTGTGGTGGTTCCCTTCTTTTTATTTATTGCTAGAGCTTTCACCTGGCTATCTGGAAAGTAACAGTTTCATGGTTTGATACCATCTACTGAGTTTTTGACTACTCTGTTACTGTGCCTTTTGCAGATCCTGCCGATTTTGCAGAAATGTGGGGGTGCTCTCAGCTGAGCACTCTGCTCTCTACAGCTGAGTCAGAATCTGGGTTGTTGACAAACTTAATGAATAAATTAAAAAAAAAAACCACCAAACCCACAACAACCACAAACAAACAAAGACTCAAACCAAAACAACGAAACCCCCACCACTTAAAAAAAATATAAATTGTATTTTTTAAATACCATAGCTTGTAAAACATAGTCCCATCAGAAGAACTGATACATCACCTAGTATTATAACCAGTATAGGTTCTGAGGATGTTTCCAGTTTACATTGTTCTTGCTCAGGTCATGACCTAACACTTTGTTTATGAGACGGAAGATGATTTGTTATAGATAGCCTTTGCTAGGTGTTCTTCTAAAAATAATCCTTATAAATAATCCTTTCCTGTAGGAGATAATGGCTTTTCACAGCCAGCAACCTATTATAACCCAGACCAACTTCCTCCGGAGAACTCTTCCTTTATGGAAAGGAATTTCATCTGCAGGTTACGATGTCTCCTGGATAATTCATCTGGGTTCCTGGTGAGTATGGGGTTATGTAAAAACTTCCATGCAGGCTTTTAAATTGGAAATCTACATTATCCTTACAATACGTACAGCAACTTTATTTGATAAGTCTCCATAGATATCAGAGCTGCTTGAACATGTCACAACCAGGTGCAAGTTCTCTCATTTCTCGTGGCTTAGTTTCCTCTGTGAAATACAAATAAGCAACTGCCTTTGTAAAGGGCTGTGTGATTTGCAAATAAAAAAAGCATTGCAAAGATTACTTTCTGTTGATTATCTTGAGATGCATGAGGCATAATAACAAACAGAACCATAGTTTTCCTTTTATTTGGGAAAGTCTCTGTTTTCTCTTTTTAATACTTTTTTTTTTTATCAGTGCTATAGGTTATATATATATATTAAAAAAAAGAAAATATAGGCTTTTCACCCTCTAGGTGACTTGCAAATAGAATTGTTTATGTATGATTTTGCATTTGTACATATTTGCATACTTTATACTAAGACTGACAGAAATGCAAGAGAAATAATTTTGTTAATTCTATATATGTATAATGCTATGTTCATTAGAATATTAGAAGATCCAGTTGGCATTTGCTATTACGTGTTTGAGTTTGATTATTTTTTTTTACAAAACAAACTTCCCATTAGTTCTTTTTTCAGTGAGTTTATTAGTAGTTCTCAAAGCTCAGAGATATAAAATCAATATTTTGTACTTGTTAGCTATCTTCTGTTTATGCTGTGTTACAAAGCTTGTATCTGATGAGTCTTAAAAAAATACGTATTTTTACATCATATCAGAAATATCTTACTCTTAAATATCTCCAATGTATAACATTTACTTTTTTCCTCATCCTAAGGCTATGAATTTTCAAGGAAGATTAAAATTTCTCCATGGACAAAACAAGAAAGGGAAAGATGGTGCTCCTCTTTCTCCTCAGCTCGCTCTCTTTGCAGTAGCTACTCCCCTGCAGCCACCATCTATCCTCGAAATACGAACCAAAAACTTCATCTTCAGAACAAAACACAAACTGGATTTCACACCTACTGGCTGTGATGCAAAGTAGGTGCACATTATTCTGCGTAATACTCTAATAATTTGCTGATTAGACAGGTGTCAAGTATGTATTTGAAATATTAAGCTCCCTACTGTTTCAGTCAATATTGATGACTGTTTAGGAACTGTTAGGAATTTTGTCTTCTGCCCTGCTGAAAAAGAAAAAAGAGAAATTGGATTGACATATGTCACTTCCTTGAAAAAGCATATTGCTTTCTGACTATGTCATTTATATAACAAAACAATACCCCCTTCTCCCCCCCCCAAAAAACCCAAAAAAAAACCCCCA
>JAOQGH010000012.1:29182409-29195973 GCA_025769975.1 Gallinago jamesoni
CTTGAACTGGGGAGCCCAGAACTGGACACAGTGCTCCAGATGGGGCCTCACCAGGGCAGAGCAGAGGGGCAGGGTGATTATGTTATTGTAGCTGTCTTTAAAAGTATGTCAACTTTGATTAAAAACATTGTCCACGTGGCTATAGTCTTGTTAAAAACTTTAACTGTGCACAGTTCTTCTAATTTCAATGTTTGCATAGAAGGAAAAAAAAAATTCCCAAACCCAGCGTATTTTGATAGATGAATGAATGAAAGTATAATATATGTTTTTAAGGACAAAGCTTGAATGAATGAGTACTTAACGATATAAGCTACTCCCAAAGAGATGATGGAAATGTTTAAAATATTTTGTTGTATTTTCTTTGCATGACTGACTGGAGCGTTTTGTAGATAAAGTGACTTTTCCATAGCATGACTGGAAGCATTACATCAGATGATTAAAATAATCCTATGAACAATTATGTCAGGACTGATGAAAGCCATTCATTGCTCTTACTTGGCTTTGTCAATATGAAGACTGTTTGTCAAAAAAGCCCACCCTGCGACAGCTCAGCCCCTGGCTGAATGTGCTTCAGCTTACAAGTAGGACCTGCATCTGCATTCCTGGAAGAACTGTAAAGTCTGCATCCCATTGCAGACATGAAAATATGTAAATAGGTTGCTTTTAAAATGTAACAGCTGGATGTGGAAATTGGGAGTGTGCAGTCAGACTGTACTTTCTGCAAAGGGAAACTATATTACGCTTTAGATAATAGCGATGGTTTATTTTACTTAGCCAGAAGTAGGGTTCCTATTCACTTCAACATGGGTAAGTTTCAGTGACGATTCACATGCTGTGTTTAATGCAAATTAACTTATCATTCAGCATGGAAAAAAAAATAGATCTTAAATCTGTTTGTTATATTTTAAGGTGATTTCATCCCATCTGTGTCCTTAGGAGGGTTTTAAAAAACTTACAAATATATCACCTTCCCATACTAACTATTTATATTGTCTTTTTTCCTGCCAGTTCCAAAACGGTTTCAATGGAGGAAATGTAAATGAAGCATATCCCTCTCAGTTAGATGTGATCAGTAATGCACAGACTGCCACACATCTTCAGCCTCTTCATCATCCGACAGAGCCCAGATCCTTCTCAGATTTGGCATCTAGTGGGTTTATGTGATTCGGATCTAGAGCTCCATCTGTGATTTTGTCTGGGTGTCGGGCTGCTCTGAGGAAAAACCTCGACAAGTTTTTATCTTTGGGCGTCAGACGCCTAACAGCTAAATTACATTTTGGGAGTGAGGTTGGTTGCACTATGTACTGGTGGGTATGTGATCCAAGACCTGGCTTTTGAAAGTGACGGGTGGAATTAAAACTTCTGACTAAAAAGTATGCACGTGCTGTTTTCCATCAGCTTGACTGCATCCTTGCAGTATGGATTACATATGTACTACAGACTCTGTCATACTATACAACATAAGATAAGGCAAATGGTTTTGTTCTTTAGAGAAATAATTGGGCACTTTACAAATAGCATCAATGGCACAAGGAAGATGATTTCACACGTGGATTATTTCCAGACTTTATTTTTAAAAAACTGTTAAAAAGCTCTAAATTCATGAGAATCAAAAGCACTTAATTTTAATGCATACTAAGCTCTTTAATCACTTATTTTGTATTTAAATCCTTTTGTTTTAAGTCTCCATTTCTAGCACTTTAATAGAAGGCTTAATACAAGGATATGATATGCAACTTCAGGTTTTCTATGAAACAGACCCCTTGCATTCCTCCTTTTCTTGTCAACCTTAAGTGCCTCACAGTTTAGCTACCTTGTTTCTGACAGGAGCTTATTTTAGCAAAACTCACTATAAATGTCATCCATATTATGTGAATTTTATCTAACATCTACAGTGCTACTGCCTGTATCTTTTTTTTCCCCCCTTAAGAAAATTTGTTTAGAGAATGACTTAATTCTGTATCTATGGATTTGTTACACTATTATCAGGAGCTAATAATGTTCTGAATTTAGTTCAGCTAAATTTAGTTCAGTTTTTGTTTATTCTATACTGCTTTTCTGCTTTCTTCAGGTAATACAGGGTATATTAAAAAAGCAGACGTTGCTGAGGGGGAGGAGCAGATCCTCAGGTTTAGTTTTAGATTATTAATGCTGAAAAACATGTGCCTTATCTTGTGTTAAAATGCTCATAATGTTCTTTAGAAATAATACAAGGCTGCTCTATGCAAATACTTTCATTAAAATGGATATTGAAAAGGATTGCATTTTAAATAAGGGGGAAAAGAGTCTCAATAGCGATTGGTATTGACGTTTACTTTGACTGCAATTTCCAATGTTTGTAGTGGGGAAAGGATCAGCTTTGGTTTAAACTTTATCCCTAGCAAATTGCACTGGAAAGTACAGAGAGGTTTTTCTTTTTACGAATGTTGATATATTTGAAAAGCTTTGTGCAAAATACGAAAATGGGAAAAGAAAAGAAAGTCATTAGAGAAATTCTCCTTGCAATAGGTTTTATTTTCAGGAAAAAAAAAAACCACATCCATCCTGGGGTTTTGTTTTGGTTTTATCTGAGAGGATTGTTAGAATTTCAGACACCAATGTTTGGTGCAAAATAATAATCTACATGGAAAATACCGAAATGTGTATATGTTTAAAATATTTCATACTCTTGTGTGTTGTATAGTTCATATATAATAAAATGTCTTTGTAAAATATTTTAAACCAGTTAATTTTAAAGTGTTACATCATTATATGTTAAGAACGATTTTATTACATTTGTTATATATAATATAAAATGTCAGTTTAGCCAGTTTGTTTAAAACAGGCAGAAGTAAATTGGGTCCCTCCAGTTGGTTGTTAATATTGTTTAATACAAAGACAATCACTTAAAATTGGAATCCTTTCCCAGCTGAAACCTGGTTTCTTTGAAGAAGAGCGTATTTTCTTCAATTCTGTGTGATGTGATATGCGAGGCCAAACTTCTAATTCAGTTACAACTTTTTCAGATCAATAGCTTCAGCAGTTCTTTAAAGTGAAATTACCGTATAGAAAAGGGACATTAAGGAAACAGTTACTATTCAGGAAAAGCCCATAAAGGTCGCTTTTTTTAACATTTCAGATTTTGTTTTGTGCAAGACAGCAGTAACAGATTTAAGTAATATCATGTCAGTTAAGTTGTAATTCTCTTATTTTTTTTATTGAAGGTCTTGTTTTAACCCAATATCTGAAATGTCTTCCATATCTAGCTAGCGTATCATCTTTGCATCTCAACTTGAAAATGAGAAAAATGCTATAAAACCGGAAGGTTCAAAGGGATATTGTATGTTTTACATCTTACAGACCAGTATATATTGTGTTTATGAATTTAGTTTAAACCAAATACATGTTGTCCTATCACTAAGTGCCAAGGATGCAGCACTACAGCTGTGCTGCCCTACTTACTGTAAACAAATTAGTAGTTTATATGCATATCAGCGTATTTTGTGCATTATCTTACGCGTACAACGTTGACTGTATTAGCGCACTCTTGATCTGCACCAGGCTGTACCTACAGTGCACAGATGTTCCTAAATTCAATCTCTTATTAGCCCTTCAGGTCTGTTATAAGTAAGATTATAACCCAGTGTTCGTCAGTATTACTATCCATTTTTGTACAAGTTTTCTTAGCTTGTTTTTCTCTCCAGCTCCTCTCTCTCCTTCGCTCTGCCTGCACATGCCATGCAGTACACCTCTTGCTCATCTCCAGTAAAGTTTGTAAGGCATAATATATGGTAATAAAATAATCACTTGAATGTAGCTGAAATGTATGTTCTTTTACTGCAAAACTGTTTGATTTCAGCAGTATACAAAAAGACAGTGTCATGCGGTTACTAATGTCATTTGAGAGTTCATCTAATAGTTTACAAAACTATTGTTATTTTTGTCACTGTGGACTTTGCACTTCTCTGAATATTAGATGCAAATGCAATGTATATAATTTAGAGTGGTGAACAAATGTGTATTTGTCCATGGAATTAGTATTTTATACTTGCATGAAAAGGAGTTTATAAATAAACTTTGTAAATAGTGAGCCACAATTAGCAGTCAAAAGGCTTCTGTATTCATTGTGACAGTTGAACAGTGCCGAGGCAGGAATAGATCTCTGCATGGTGATGCTGCTAAAAATAAGAAGCGTATTCTCTTTTGAGATTTGTTGCTAGCCATTGGTAACCAATTTACTGTTTATTGCTATTTCATAAATAGTGATTTTAACTTAAGAAAACAACTGGAATCGCTGGAATCCCCTATGCAGTTTACCAGACTTAGAATAGTTCTTTGATTTAGTGACATGATGGACAAGAGTTCAATTGGTTTCAACTACACTGTTATCTTGTAATGTATTAAGACACACATTTTGCCCAGAATCAGTACTAGGCTGTGAACTCTGTGTATAGGTCCTCTTGTTTACTCTTCTTGCATGGCACAAAGAGATAAGCTAAGATTCATGAGTGATTCAACAAGGCTGAAAATCTATTTACTGACATCTGGAAATAATCAGGCAATAACATAAGCAACACAGGCCATCTTTGTTTGGAGTCTGTCACATTTGTTAAAAGGATACCTTTGAGCCACATGTCAACCTGTTCCTAGAAGGGTAGGACCTTACTCTCCAGTCTTGTAGTAGGGAGGCACTTCTTCTGGACTAAGCCATTTTCTTTATGATTTATGGAATTGCACTTCTATTTCTAATTTAACATGAAAGTTAGGAACCATGGTGGTACTTGCAGTAGTCTGCTGCATCATCAGCTCAGGCAGTTTGTTGATGGAAGTCATCGCCTTACTCTGTCAGAGAGAGGCTTTCCCAAATAGCTCTTTTAGAGATGCATTTTCCTAGTGAGGAAGCACATTTCCCACTCAAACTGAGAGCTGTCTTATTCTCAGGTGATTATGTTCACCTGAGAATGGGTTTATTAAGTAGCTTAAAGTTACTGTCTAGAAAAAGAGGCTGATTTTACTTTTAGTATTTTTATTCTTTCCATTGATTAAGTTGACAAATTATCTTCCTGCCGTCCTTCCCTGCAAGCTGTCACTTCTAGTGATGGTGTTACTAGCATTAAACCAAGCTATATGCAATGTAGTTTCTAAAGTAGCCAGTCATTGAGAAAGGGAGAAGTTCCTCAACATTAGAGGACTTCTGTAGTCACATACTGTGACTTCTATAATTTATGCTAAAGGCTCTTATATTCTCTTGAATCCAGCCTGGCTGCAAATAGAAGTATAAGCAATATTCAGAAATTAATATCTTCAACAGATTTTGGTTTTTACACTGTTTTGAAAGTTGTATCTGACCATAACTGGATGTCTAAAATCTATACAAATAAATTTGAGGAGTTTCATCATTTAAAAAAAAAAAAAAATACAGAAGATGAAGCCAGAGGGATATTGGGACTAATTGCAATCCTTCATACTGCATAATAATAATAGTCAATTTTTACAATTCCTCCTGTATTTACAAAATTACTAGGCAAAAGAGAAAAAACAAATTGTCAAACTTCCCCCTTTTTACTGACTGTGGACACAAAGACTTCCCTCAACAGGCAGTAGTGGGCATCTGTTGGTAGGCGGTATGAGCCAGAGGAACTTGGCTTCTTGCTAATATAAGTAAGAGCTAAATTAGAAGGAACTGTTGAATTTACATTATGACACTAGTTAGTGAAGGTTTGAGAGGGAAGTGCAGGAAGAGAAAGCGTGGTCTCAAACTTAAAGTGCTTGAAAGATGTCTGAGGGTATTTGTTTTCTTTTCTGCTTTCTGAATCATGATCCATGCCTTTTTAAAGAGCAAAATTTAAACCTTCAGAGTCTTAATTCAGCTGCCAGCTACCTTGATTCTTCCATAACCACTCAGATCCTGGTAATGCTGAGCCACTTGACTACCAAGCCCTCAAGGAGTTGCATAGCAGGTGTTTCCTTCATCTCTGCAGGGCCCAAACCAGTAAATGGTTCAGAACATTCTGAAAAAATTTGTCCAACAAAATCTTCTGCCAAAATGAACCAATGGGCAAGGAAAAGACTCAAATTAGTTCCGTCCTCTACTTTGTTTGCAGTTAGGATGTGAATTTGATAAAGGTCACTAAAGTGGTTCCTAGGATAATTCCAAAATGAAACAAACTCTCCTCCTAAATTGTTCCACTTGGAACAATTAGTTCATTAATAATGTGAGAGAGTAAGGGATGTATCCTGTGGCCTAGGAGCTAGGACATGCACTTAGGACAACCGAATTCTTCAGTAGAAGGTGCTGGGTGCCCAGGGTAGTCTGTGGCCTGGCAATTAGGACACTCATTCTGCTCTTCACCAGCATCATTTTCATTCTCTTGAGGGGATAAGTGTCATCAATTTTGCATGGAAGTTTAAATGTAAAAGCCTCAAAAGAACAACAAAAAAAGTCCCTGGCTTGACCTTCATACTTGGTTGTACATCTGCAGTAGATGAAGGATCTCTGTACCTGAAATACGCCATAGATGGTCTTATCAGAGAGGTTATTCCCTTTGATTTTAGCTGTCCATGTTGGTGTATATGGCTTTTAAAGCACATATTTTCCAAGTTTTCTTCAACAATATAATCATCAGTGGCTCTGAGACCTGTTTCTACAGAAGCTGCAAATTGCTCTTCCAAGTCATAAGTGAAGCTCCAGAGAAGAGAATGACTTTCTATCATTGGAGCCCCAAATACCATGTGAAGAGCTGGCCAGGGCTTTGCAGTTCTGCCAATCATCACAGAAAATAGAACAGTCCTTTGCTTTCGGGAGTCCCTAAAGCTCTTGGACAAAATTCTACTGCATTTGTGAGTCCGTGGTGGGAGCTGGTGTTGTTGCTGTGTAACATGCACATGGCACACACCCAGAGCAGCCTGTGATCGTGAAGGCACATGATCATGTGCCATAGAAGGTTTTAATTACGCTGGCATCTAATCAAACCTTAAAAGGCTAATAAATAAGAGCCTGGGACACCTCATTCAACATAACGAAGGATCTCCATTAAGCTTCAGACCTAGACTTATAATCAACACATAAACTTTTGTCTTTAGCTGTAAGGCTCAAGTCTACTTTCAGTCCCTCAGTAGTTCTTAATAAAACAAATGAAAAATTCTCAGGCAAAGAAAAGCTTTGCTAACTTAATGTTTCAATTTTAATATTGCTAGGTAAAACAACAATGGCAGGAACTTCAGGCCAAGAACATTATTGTTAAGCAGCAAAAATATGGCAATTATCAGTTAAAAGAATGTAGATAAACCTCATTAACATGCTTCTAAAGTCATGTTTTTCCCCCCAGATAGAGCTGTGTGAAGTCGCATTCATCGATTCTGTTCCCTCTTTGTTTTGCCAACATCTAAACCCAGCACTTAAAACATTTCTTGGTAGAGATGAGAACGAGACAGATTTTCTGATTCAGCTGGGAATTCAAAACTTGAGGAAGTTCAAAGTGCTTTGAAGGCAGCATGGCAGTTGCTCCCTGATGATAAAATTTGGACAAAAGTGAAACATATGGCAGAAGATCCAGATCTGAGTGGATGCACCACTGGAACGTATTTCAGTGCTTTTATTTATTTTTAAAAGTAGGGTATTTGTGTATTAATGGAGATGCTTGCCTACCTTCTCTCAAGAGTCACATAAGCCTTGTGTAGAATCTGCTCCAATAGATGTTAATGGAGTGAGACCAATTTAAGCTCACTGTTTAGATGCTATCAATGTTTTTGTAGCCTCTGCTGCTTCCTAATGAAGGCTCTTCTGCAGAAGGAGCCCAAGTACAGTACGAATGAATGTCCAAGTCACTGTGGTGGGTTGCTCCCACCTGGCCAGGCAGGGAAGGAGTTTACATGGCCATCTGCATCTCAAGAATGGTTGTTTTATGGCTGGAGAAGTTGCTTGTTTCCTCAGGGAACGAGGTAGCCAGGCTTCTGCTGCAAGCTGAAGTTTCAAACAGGGCAAGAGAAGGGAGATAGAGCTCAGAATTGCTGCCACGGCTCTTAACCCCTTACGGGTACAGGGGAGAGCCACGTTGTTAAGTGCCGCTCACCCCACAGAGCCGACTATAAGCTCCTGGACCAGACTTGTCTTGAGACACCTGTGAGGAGACTCACGACTCCCTTTTCTGCAATACCCTGGCGGTTCCAGTAGGATCCTTCTGCCAGGGCTTGACTGGCAGCGGGAAGGACTGCATTCAAATGCGGAGCATCGCACCCACCCGGGAACTTGGAAGAACCGCCCAGAATTACTTAATGCTCAAGGTGAGGTGGCTTCCCTGCTTGCATACAGGGATCACTTAACAGTTGTCATTTAAGGGGGCGGCAGGGGGAAGAAATTCCAGCAAGTTGGGTAAACAGGATGATTTATAACACCTAATGCCTAAAGCAAATACCAAACTATTTTAGAGTCTGTTTTGCCCTGATGTGGCAACTGTTGGGTCAACTCTTGTCCACTTGAGCAGCAGCCTTCAATTGATAACACCTATTGGGTAACAGTTTGAACAGCTGCTCGGTTCCTTGTTACCTGCTTTTTTGCAGCTTTGGTTCCTGCTGCAGCAACTCAGAGCAGGTAAAGCTGAAAAACCCACAGACACAGACATCTAACGTGTGTGTTTCCATGTGTTAGCTTAAACAGCTTCTATTTTGCAGCATACAGGGAATTTTTTTATTTTTTTTTTTGGCATAATAGTCTTTTAGTCACTTTTAGTGGGGAGACTTTGGTGGTTTTTTTTCAGGCTTTGGTCATGGGTCTGACAGCAGAGCTGGCAAGCAGGATACCTGCCTTGGGTCTATGCCCTGTCACCGCCGTTCCTCCCCCGGCCCCTGCCTGCTGGGAATTGGGGACCTGGCCCCAGCGCCAGACTCAAGGCAATAGTTCAGCCCTCCCATTGCCAGCTCCTTCTGAGTCATGCCTTCCCTCAAAGTGGTCTTTCCCAACGTTTTGGCCTGTCAGTCTTCACCCAGCCCCTGAGTCAATTCTTCTGCCCGGGAGGGACGGAGCCGCCGCCAGCGGTGAGAGGTAGGTGGCAATTCCCAGCTAAGATAAACATACCCAGCCAGGTATTACAGCCCACTCCCCTTCCCTCCCCGCCCCCTGGGTTGGAGGAACAGAACTTCTACCCGCTTCTTCCACCCGTCACCTCTTTGAAGCCTTTTATAACTTCCTACTTGCAACCCAAAATTTGAGAAAGGCTGCTTTAAAAATAGCACGCAACAAATGATGAAGGAGCTCCTTCCATCCCCCGAGAGCCAGTATTTGACCTTTCCTTTACCATACCATATTTTTAGTAGTATAATTTCAGATACAATTACCTACACTCAGCTTCTTAAATCGTGCATGAAATGCTTTTTCGGAGCCATATTAACAACTAGCTGCTCGGCTTGCTGGAATTAGAAACCAGATATGTTGTTTTATTTACAATATAAAATCAGACTGTGGTTTCGGTGTAGATTGCTATAATAAAGAGGAAAGGTCCCTTTGGTGTTCTTTAATTTATGACACACTGTAAAATGTCCAGGCCCATTTTGCCTAGTAGCAGAAGGAGGAAAAATAGTAACTCCTGGCTGGAGATTAAAAAAATCTCACCCACCATGAATGTATTTTGAGATCCTGCACATTTGGGAGCAAATCAGCCACTTATCTGCTTCTGGGATCATGCTTATTTGTAACCACAGTGCAGGCTCTGTGGCTTTTAAGATTTTTATTTTTTTTTTTCAGACTGCCTAAATAAAATCATTCATATCAGATGAATTCCAGTACAGTGCCATTAAGATCACATTAAAGACATCTTTAGGCCAACATTCTTGGCCTTGCAGGATAAATTGCATCCTGTTCTGATTTTTCTGATTCTTAATGTCTCAAAGCCTGCTTTTCAGGCACACTAGAAACTAAAAATAGTCAAGTGCTGTGAATTCTAGCTATATTGCACTCATTACCCTGCTCATGTAAAGTCTTGTCATCATTCTGCTGGAGTGCTTCCCGGGGAGCTGCATAAACAAGCTGTGACCTATGGCTTTCTATAGCTTGTGATCAGACTGTTTAATCTCTGCTTATCAGCCAGGAACCTTCAAGATTGCTATTTCACAGCAAAGCCCTTAGTAGAAGTACATCACCTATTTAATTTTAATCAACTGCATCAGTAAACAGAAATAGTATTAGTGAATCAGAGAACAATGCAAAGAACCTCTTGCATCATCTCTCTCTGACAGAACAGGATTCCTCGTTGTTGTATAAAAGCTTCATCTGCCCGACTGGGGCACATCCTATTCACTCCTGAGTGCGGTCAGTCTGCACAAAGCTCTCCCAGGGAGAAAGATTTCCTTTCATTTTTCCTATCTTTTCCCACTCTTCGTTTATTCCTGCCAGTCTCTTTAGGTAGGTATCTCAGGATATCGCCTCCCAGGCAGCCACACAACAAAATATTTCTTGACTGCTACCCTTAGTTGTTTTGTAGTTGAGCAGTATGTATTCAAGGAGTGGTATTTCCATGCCACATACGGTAAAATAATTGGTATGAAGAGACAAGTTAAAAGAAATAGACCGATTCGACAGAAGTGGCAGGTGATCACCCGCTATTTTTTCATGAAAAGAAAAGTCCTCAATCCTTTCCCTTGTAACACAAACCCATTTTTATTATTGCATTTCCAAAATCCTTCAATTTTAGCTGGCGTTTTGGGGTTTTGTTGTTTGGTTTTTTTTCTGAAACCGAATACAGTCTATTAGTCAGCGCCGGACAAAGAGACATTGGTTAAACCCATTGCTCATCATATTAGAGGCGTGCACACGTGGGCAAATCACTTGCCTCCCTCTTTATATGAGGAAATTCTTCATGTAAGCCAGATTTGATTTGGTCTGGTTTTGCTGAACATGATGTCGCAAACTCATGTTGAATGTCCTATCCAGTGTCTTTTTCTCCATTGCTAAGAATTTTGTTTTCTTCGTGCTTTGAGAGATGTGACAGTCTGCATTTCCCAGACAATAAAAACAAAAAGGGAAGGCAGAATTGTTCTGACAGAAGAGGATGTAGTGGGGGGGATGTTAGATAAAATTGTGAGAGAAAGATAGACCAAAATATTAAGGAAGGTTGGGTGAGTACTAGGAGATCCAGTGATGGTCTCTTGGGGTTAGTTAGAGGTGCCATTGTGCAGGGGCCACTCGGACCTAGATGGTGCTACCTTGTACTCTGGGAACAATCTATATGACTTAATGGATTTCTCCCATCTTTTATTCATGACTGTGCTTAGTCCATGTCTGGGGCCTTTCATTCTATGGGAAAAACACGTATCCACAGCCCAAGAGTGGATGTTTGCCCATGTGTTTTTAAAGGGCTCCTAGTGGCCTGCCAAATTGCTTTTTCTTTTTGGTTTCATGTATAGTTGAAAAAATCACACAAAACCTTTGGAAGTGACTCACCCGACCATTTCAAAATTCATCCAGAGAAATTGGAAAGGGAAGTTGTTTACTCCCGAGCTGGCAGGCTTTGTGTGTGGTATCTCAGCTGGCAGTGGGTGTCTCGGCTGTCACCAAGATGCTCTCATGGCAGCTGAATGTGCATCTTCCTCTGCTCGTGATGTTGTTTTATCTCATGGAAGCTGACAAACTGCAGTGTAAGTTGTCTGAGATTCTATACAAAAACTGCATGTAAACCCTGTATTTGCTGTTTCTAAATATTTCTGCCACGTTTTGTGGAATCCTTTTGGCCTGTGGGAAAAACAAAGGACCAATGGCACAATTAGATTCACCCGCTGACTTTGCCTTCCCCTCCATCCCTGCCTGGGTCCCTACCCCAACTCTTCTTCCTCACCTGGAGGCCCAGTCACAGGGGATTTAGTTCAGTCTGCAAAGTAACACAATTGGCTTGTTTAAAAGTGACAGGTGAGTTTAGAAGTGGCCTAACCGTACGTAGAAACTATATGCCCCGGGAAAGAGATCACTTCTGCCCATCCATGTTGAAAAATAGAGACCATATTTGTGAAAATACCCGCGCTCTCCGCATGCACCTAAAGCAGTTCTGGCAGCCTCTGGCTCTGAATTTCGCCTCTGGATCTCCCAGTTTTGCTCCCATCCCAGCAGTAACGGGTACTGCCTCTGAAGCTGGAGACGATTGTCATTCATATAAAACACAGAAAAGCTCTTATGCCCATTTTAAAAATGAAAATGGAGCAAGCTTGGAAAACACTGGCTCTTGTGGGTTTTTTTAACCTTAGTTTTCTGATCTACACTACAACCTTTTTGCCAACAGAGCAAAGATAGAAAATATTACATTAGAACAAAACCAAGGCTCTTTCCATATATCAGTCCTGCCATTACTTGTTCCATTAGGCAGATATTTTTCATAAATTATATACTCTTTGAACTGGTTGAGGCAATAGAAAGAAATATATACTTTATTTTCTAAACACCTTTTTTTGGAAGATTATCTTTCTACAGGTGGAGAAATAAGCTTTTGTGGTTTTCCTTTCTATTTTTCCCCTCAGCCTCTCCTCAGCATCTGTGTAGTTTCAAAGAACATGGTCCCTGCCCTTCACTGAGAAATGGAAACCTTTGCTGTATTAGCAATCTACTGACACAGCCTTACTGGTATGCATCTTTTCCTTCTCGCTCAGCGATAATGTCATCATCCATTTTACTCTTAACTCTGAGGAATGAAGAGTGACTATTTGAAATACTTCACTGCTGCAAAGGGAAAGGATCTGTTACCAGATGTAATGCTAGATGCAGCTTTCTTCTCTATTTTACAGAATATCAAGAGCATGACTAATGTACAAGATCAAGATCAGCAATTTAACTACTCGGGGTATTCATAGCTAGTGGTTACACAAATAAATTTTGAAATTCTGAACTCGTAAATTCAATCTGCCTGCCCACATCAATGAGTGACACATTGGAAGATATTCAGGGACCTAAACACAGGCATCTAGTGCCATTTTAGCCATAGGCTATCCAAGGCATCTACATAAGCAATCTCACAACCTTTTAGAGCAGCATTCTAACAGTTTGAATTACCCACTGCCTCACAGACCTGGGAATTAGGAGGGCAACGCTGAATTTAGTAACAATTTATCTTTCTAATCCATCACTAGGTTGTAGTCCTTTTGTGCTCATAACTGGTTGACGTTGTACTGATAAAACTTTTTAAAAGTTAAAAAAAAAAAAAGTTAATTTTATAACCAAAGCATCTGAAATGCAGAAGCAACTTATATTTTTATGTGCAAAAAACTGACACTCTCATCTCACTAAAGAAAACACAGCGCATTTGTCTAAACGTGGCGGCCTGATAACACATCAGTTCTGGCTTCTGGTGCTCAGCCTTCAATACAAAGCCATTCTGATCAAGCAGTCAACACATTCAGTGAGGTTGCCTCTTGCTTCTGAGCATTTTGTGAGCCAGAGACCTTGGGAATCATCCATTTGCTGCTACCAGTGGCACCTTGACTGTTCCCCTCTCTGTGACAAGGAATAAGAGAGTCAGCCAGCCTGTTCCAGAGCTCTGCCACCCTCAAAGTGAAGAAGTTCCTCCTCATGTTTAGGTGGAACTTCTTATATTCAAGTTTGTGCCCATTT
>JAOQGH010000012.1:29196073-29218962 GCA_025769975.1 Gallinago jamesoni
GTTCCTGTGCAACCTGTTCTGGGTGGACCTGCTTTGGCAGGGGGTTGGACTAGATGATCTCCAGAGGTCCCTTCCAAGCCCATGTGATTCTGTGAGTCTGTGACATGGGACAGGCTGTTTGCTGGTACCACTGGGTGTTACAGCCACTGCTCCAGGCTGCCTTGGGCAGCCACAAAAGCCAGACACAGTGAGCACAGCACTTCAGCTCTGCGGGAACTGCTGGCACTCAGCTCACTTTTCTATGCTAATTCTTCTTCCTCCAGGTCTCTGGCCTGGTGAGGGAGGAAGAACACTTCTGAAGAGATATTTTCGAAGCACAGTCTTTCAAAGCTGATTGTGATCCCTCAAGCATATGCTTTGCATGTATCTGGGCAGCATCAGCTGGCTGGAACAGTGCTGGATATTTTTCATAGATGATGCATCCACTTCTCCAATAGAAGCTCTGCCATAACTGCTCCCCTCTTATCTCCTATTTCTCATTCTGAAGAGTCTTTCTGTTTGAGATGAGGTAATGGGCCAAAGACAGGCTTGCTGACCAGGCCAAAAAATCCTGCAGAGTTTTACAAACCAGTTGATGTGTGAATCAAAAACTCAGAGAACTGCGTGGAAAGGCCTGCCTGGGACATATGCATGATATAAGGCCTCCTATTAGCTATTGTAAGTGATTAGATCAGTCAGGCTATCTATCCAAGAGAAGATTTTAACTTAAATAAAGTTAAAATATGAGCAGGGAGGTTTCAGATAGCGTACTAAGAATCTGCGTTTCTCCCACGAAGTGAGGCCGAGAACTCCTACCACGCACCAAAGTCTGGGCCTATAAGCAAATCAAGCACTTTAAAAAAAAAAAAAAAAAAAAAAAATATAAACACATATACACACATGTAAACACAGGAACCAAATTTCCACTGAAATCAGCTTGCTGGAATAGGGGCGGTAAGAGTCACACGCACAAAAAACGTATTGTATTTTATAGAGTCCTGATCTTTAGAAAACTTTCCTGTCACTTCTTCCAATAAATCTGCTCCTTTTATAGATTTCCTCCTGGCTAAGTGTGCGTGTTGTCAATATCAGAGGTATTTTATTTTTAAGACACATGCAATTTACCTGATGCTTTAAATTGCCTTTGAAAAACTGTTGCTTCAAAGAGGTGCATAATTATTATCCCACACCCATCAATAATAACTTCACTTTCTCTGAAAAGCAGTGGTGCAGCATTTTTCTTTGGCTTTAAGCCAAATGCAGAGGCACTCATTAAGGTTTTACTGCATTTTTTTAAAAACGGGGTCTGATTTACTTGAAATACCAACGTGATCTTTGCCAGAAAGGTCATTTACTTAAGGGGTTTTCAGTACAACACATTTTTCCTTGAGGTCCTGCACAGCGAATGACTGTCCTGTGAAGCCATGCAGCCACTGACCACGTGTGCCAGACTCCCGGTGTCACAGGTACATTCTGACATCTGGGTCCAGACAGATGCTGGGTAGGGTCTGGTTTTCAGAATCCTTCTTTGTGTTTAGTGTAACGGTAGCACAATATTTTGCTTTCATCCCCTTGACTCAGTCTTTCCCCATCACTTTGATTAGTTTTGTGAAAGCCCCCTCTTCTATTTGAGTCTGTGTTTATCATGATTTATCCTGTTTATTTGAATTCTGCTGCCTGCTGAGAGCCACTGACTTACATAGAGGAAGAAAGCAATATACACAATGTCACATCAGGCAAAGTGCTAGCATAATTTCATTTAGTTTCAGAGTCTTCTTTTAGGTACCAAAAAGGGAAGTAGAAATGTATGGTCACTTCCTCTGCCTACTACAGTGGAAAAAGTATGCATTGTCCACAAAATGAAAAAATTAAGCTCTAGGGTATAAACGTGATTCTTATGGATCCCTTCCAATATGAGATATTCTATGATTCTATAGTCTCCTGTATCAACCTTATTTTCAGACCCAGGCTAAAAATAAAATGTAAAGTAGTAAAATGTAAATATAGACTGATTTGGGGTCCTATTACTTTTAGAAAAGTAATATTTTAACTTTTATTTAGAAAGAAATTCTTTATAGTGAGGGTGGTGAGGCACTGGAACAGGTTGCTCAGAGAAGCTGTGGCTGCCCCATCCCTGGAGGGGTTCAAGGCCAGGCTGGATGGGGCTTTGAGCAACCTGGTCTGGTGGGAGGTGTCCCCACCCAGGGCAGGGGGGTTGGGAATGGGATGATCTTTAAGGTCCCTTCCAACCCAAACCATTCTATGATTCTATGATTACCTATATTTAATGTTTTTTTATTAAATATTTCTCACTTTTTCTGTCTTCACAAATTTGTCAAAATATAGATTCAAAGAAATGTATCTTGTTTGATGGACTCACAGAAGTGGTCTGGTGCTTCCTCTCAGGCTCAGCCAGAGGAGCAGCTGGGCAGCAGCAACAGGCAGTCGTGGGCTGGCATGTGGAATGTCAGGGCACACGGGGCAGCAGCAGGGCTTCCAAAACTAAGTAGAAACTGAGTTGCCAAGCAGCTGAGATGGTGGTTATGAAACCACACACAGCAGGATTGGGGCAGGGATACTGTGGTGCTTGAGCAAGGGGAGATTTTTGGGCAAAGGTGAGCGGTGAGAGAGAACTGGAAAAAATAGAAAAAAATCCTTATCTGCATCCAGGTGTGCTGGTGTCATCCCCTGATTGCTGCCTGTCCCCGTTCCCTTTTTCCCCATGCAAAGAAGTCGGTACAGACCAGCCCTGGCACATCACTGCCGAAGCCAAAACTGCTTCAGTTTATTTGTAAACGTTCTGTTTTTCAAGCCTGCATAGGCAGACGTTGTCAATGCCACCTCGTGGAATCCCGTGGGAGAAGGGGCAGGCAGGTGCTGCTGGCATGAAATGGCACAGGCTCTGAGCCACCCCACGCAACTGCTAGGGATGGACCTTTCTGGTCTGAGCAGGGAGAATTAGTGGGCTCCCACGGCAAAGCTTAATTGTTTTTCCTTTACTGCCTTTGCAGGAGCAGATTTCATCCCAAAGGGAGCCATTCACCTTGCTCCGTAATTATAACTAAATCTTGATGGAAATGAGGAACCTGCAGCCCTGGTTGCTCTCCTGTGAAGCACTGAGTCATGTAATGGGGCTGACCCAAAGCACCAGAGATTACGCCGGTGATAAAATGTACTCTCTAGTTCCCCACTTAAGCGTGAGGCCCTTTATTTTAATTAAGGTTGAGGCCAAAAAAAAAAAAAAAAAAAAAAAGTTTTCATATTCCCTGTATGCAGACCTCAGCATCTGAGACCATTTTACTGAGCGTTTGAAACTTCTTTTGATTTACAGATTCATGGATGAATCAGAACGATCCGTGCCAGCTAGTCTGCCTGGTCATAACTTACTGCTGGCTTGACTCATAAGGCTCAAAAAGCACAACAGAAACAACAGCAGAGTGAAAGGGTGGGGAGGCAGCACCACGTGAAGAGGCCTAATTTTAGAAATCTACGTGCGAGCTTGGTGCGAGTACTACAATTGTTATTGTCAGCAAAGATCTCGACCTGCAGTCAATGAAGCCTGGGAAGTGATTCAGGGACTGGAGCCTGGGCTGGTGTACACAGAACCAGTTGAGGAGGACTTCTGGGTCACCAGAGCCAGCCCTTCAGTGCTAAAGGAATCTGGTTGTATCATCCACATGCAAGGTTATCGAGCACCACTGAATTTTTCTGACGGCTAGGACAAATTTTCTAATTACTGGCCTAATCATGGTCGGCCAATGACTATCTTCCAGAGTAGGAGAATCTAGACCATACAGTGATAGAAGGACAGGACTTAAGGGCTTGCCTCTGACATCATGCAGTCACTTAGGTCCAGCTCAGTAGTGCTTTGACTGGTACAGCAGTTTCGGGCTCTGATCTGACAATATTTTTGGGTTGAGTTCCTGCTGTAATACCAATGCCTTGAGCTGCTCGGAGCAGCCACACATTCTTCATCAGAGGAGTGGGAAACTGTGCTGTTGACTGTATTTACTTTCATTGCTTTACCTCTTCCTTTGGACTTTCTTTGTGCTGGCCAGTGACCATAATAACCATGTATGTCACCCTAGGCTGTAGATAACGCTTGCACAGTGATACAGCTCGTGTCACACTGTGCACATCATCTCATCTATTCTGCCCTTTCTGAAAGTTCCAGGGAGTTAGGTTGGCTTCTGTGTCAAAACATGTTGCTGAGACTTCTTTTGCACTGTGCATCTAGGTTTTTATTTTGCCTTAGAAGATCCAAAAAGCAACCTGATGTCCACTTTTTCTAAACCCAGCAACTCTTAAAGTTTAGGAAATGTTTTCTGCCTTAATCTTGAAAATTCTTGAAAATCTGAAGTTCTGCTAAATTTTTCCTTACTGTTGCAAGTAATAACTTTCTTGTAAAAAAAAAAAAAAGGCACAGGACACGTCCCACAGTTTTCATGTTGCAGATCAAGATGTCTTCCCAATATAATACAGTATCTCTAAAATAGGAATGAAGTGAAAGTTTTGAATCAATTTCTTCAGTGACAGCTGAAGATAGCCAACTGTCAAAATGGAGAATAAAATAAATGGAAGATGACCAAGAAAGTTCTGAAGCACGCTCTCAAAGTGCATTTTTACAGTTATTCTATTTCATTCTCTTTATGTTTTCGTACCTTGAAACATTATACCAGTTGTTATATTCTTAAAGAAGTTATTTGAGGAATGGTTCACAGTCCATTTATTGTTATTCTGTACAGAGATGTGATGAAATCAATGTACTCTGCACTACAGGCATAATATAAAGCAGATGGTTTTTCCTCAAGCAATGAGTACATTAAAATCCAAACTATAATACAATGTATATAGTGCTTCTAGATTAAAGCTCTTGCATGCCAGATTTGTAGCTTTGATTCTCTCTGATTTTAGCGCTTAGTAGGATTTATTCCAGTGATTCTGCCCTTGGGCCAAAATGAATCAGCTTTTATCTAGGATCATCATATATTGGCTAAGCCCTGTAGCTTTTCTTTTAATAAACATGTAACTTTAACCTACCATTACATGTACATAAACCATTACAAATCAAGCTTGCACACAACACTATAGCCAAAACAGAATCCATTAGAGTTCAAAATGGGGTTCATTTGCAGAATGAACCCTTTTAATGTGTGTCCTTTTAATTTCTCTGATTGCTTTCTAGTCAGCTTTCTTATAATCAAATCCATTCTTGCCCAAGCTTACACTTATTCATGGACATCTTCAGCCTCTTGCCTTCAGAGTGAAAAGTCTTCATAGAGTTGCAATTTCTGGCTAGAAAGTGACATTGTCATGTGTGCAAAATGACTCCCTGATTTTCTCATCTTCCTTGGTAGCATGAGCTGCAACTTTCAAAAGATGGTTATGTAGCTATTTGGCTTATTTTCTTAAAACTCTTTGATTTTCAAGACTTTCAGGGCTTTGCCCATATTCTAAAAGATTAAATTTCCTGAATCTGGAACTGTTATTCTTCTTTTCCTAATTCTCAAAAAATACATTTTGCACTTTGAAAATAGTCAAGAAGATCCTCTTGTCCAACTTATTTTTTTACTACCGTTCAAGAGCAAAAGCAAAAATCTGTCTCTAAGGCTCCTGCTCTTGATTTTTGAGAGACATATCAGTTACAGAGTTTACTTCATATGGTCCCCTCTTCTTGGTCCCCTGGGCACATGATGTGACAGGGACATAAAAGCAAGAGGGCAAGTTGCCAGTCTCCTCTAGAACACTTTGGTTTTTTTGGCAGATGGGAAATTCCTGCAGGGTCATATTTGGGCTGCTATTGGAAAGCGGGGGGTCGTAAGCAATCCTGGCCACCAGTGATGTTTTCAGTGATTCTTTGAAAGCACCCTGAGGTCTCTGGGAATATGGGCTGGTTTTTATTGGGAAGATATTTACAGAATCTGAAGTGAGAAGACGACACATGAGCATCAGGCATGCAGTCCAATCTGCTGTCCAAAAATTTAACTGATTGGTTCCAGGACAATTAGAAAATAATTCTCTCTCACTCCAAATTGCTTTTACATATCTGCCTAGATTACTCAAAGAAGCAGGAGGAGTCTGACCTCAGATATCTCTGTGACATCAATTATATGTTCCAGTTTCACAAATTTAGCTCATTAACTCAGCCATTGCCTAAGCAGTCCCACAGAGAAGCTCTCAGCAGGAGGAACATCTAGATAGGGCTGAGTGATTCAAGACGGGGTGAAAAAATTGTTTCAGCCAGTCTATCATGTTGAAGGTTATATTTTACTCAGGCAAGAGTCCTGGGCCTGTTTGTTCAGGGATGTGCACTGCCCCTGCCCTCCTCTCTTTGCCACCAGTTTAACTTCACTACACGGAGGATGTCGCCTCCATGAGTAGAACATCAGCTCCTCAACATGACTACCGTGCAGCGTGGCAAAGCAGAGACACTATCATTCACACAAATAAATGGGAGGGAGTTTCCCTCCCACTTTTTTCTCCTACATGCAAAGCAGAGGCCGACTTACCATTTCCCGTAAGCCTTGCAGCTTTGAGGTTTGTATTGACTCAGAGCAAAATCATTTACACTAATAAAGAAAAAAGGCAAAGCTTGCTCTCTAAATTTAATGCAGACTTTTTCCTGGCTCGTTCAAGTTCAGAAACAAGCAGTATAAGGTTCTCACCGAGTGCTAATATAACTCACTTACAGAAGACCAACCAACAGAAATAGTGCAGGAGGGTGAAGGTAGAGCAGAGTCTTCCTACGCTCTCTGGTTTCATGTTAAGCTCCTTCAGCATGTGACTTACAGTACGTTTCCCGCAGCCTGTAAAGATGCTCAGCAGGTCTGCAGCAGGTCTCAACAGGTCAAAGAAAAAAATAAAAAATAAAAAATAAATTATTTGAAACAATTTGTATGTTGTACGTGTTAGTTTAGCATGGGTGACTAATGCTGTCTGTCCTTCAGCCGTTCCCACAGCTAGCTTCCCCCAAACTTGTCCTCTGGGGGAATATTTCTCAGGGTGAGAAGTAATTGCGCAGTCCTGGACACTGTATTCCTGCTCGGTGTGCTGGGACAGCCCACAAAGAGAGATTTACTGGTCCATGGAACTGAAACTGCTGCTTCATTTCACTTAGAAAACAGACCCCAGAAGATCTTTATCGAGGACAATAAAAACTTTTGGTTACTACTAACCTGGGCTGCTTCAAGCCAGCCGTAGAAACATGAAAGACTGCTGTCTCGCAGCACTTATCTCCTGAAACCTTCCAGTCTTTCCTAGGTCTGGATTGAAATATGATCGTTTTTAATCACCATATTGTTAGAACTTGTTCACCCTGCCACAATTAATGCAATGAGAATGCATCTGCACAGCGAATTGTTTGATCATTATTTCATTTTAAATGGGGGATATAAAATTACTGTAGTGCAGAAACTCCCATTTATTTTTTTTTACTGAAGAACTCATTGTTCTCTGTGAGATTAACTATGACTCTGCCATATTTTTGCCAACAGTTTCTTCTCCAGTTGGAATGGTGGTTTTTTTGTGACTGCTAGGAATTCTATTAACCTACACTTCGCATTTGGCTTCAAAGGAGTAATAACAAATGGGATGAATGACTGACATCTGCCTGCACTAATAAATTTTAGCTAGAAAAGTATTATCTTCCTAATGTATGGAATTCACTCCTTCACAGAAAGAAGATTGACCCCTTGTTAGGGGGTTTTTGTACTGAGTGCAGTTTGTTTCGAAACAACTCAGAAATATGACTGTTGGGCAAAATTATCTGTTGAGTATAAAGTTATACTAGAAAATGATAGAAAAGGAATGTTTTTTTCTACTTTTGAAAATTTCAACGGTTGTTTAAATCCATTCAATCCTCCTTCCCACAAAGGAATCATTTTTTAAGAGGAAAAAAAATCACAGCAGAAATAAATAGGAAGTGCAGCATCAACAACACGCTCGTTACAGAGGCTCCACTGGAGAACATGGTGGTATGGCTGCCTGTTAGTGGTAAGGCACGGTCCTTCTCTGCCTTGGACTGACATAAATCAAAGGTAACAGCTGTGTAATCAAGGGTATTGTATAGAGAAATAAAGTTCAGGTGATATTAGCCAATGTTATGTTATACACAGGTAGGTATATCACATACATAAATATATTTGTATAGTCTCCATTGTCGTTTTGCTGGAAAGCGTTTGTAGAGGTAATTTTCATTTTATTCCACCACGCAGGCAATGTAATGATTCTGTGGGGCAGTAATGGTTCCATTTGGAAATATGCTGCGGTTTAATGCTGAGTTCATTTACTTTTTGTTTAAATTTGCTTTTCATTGTTTTACTATGTAGCTAAACATGTATTTGAATTACAGTACAGCTTAGTTACGGTGGCTTCTATATTCAGGGAAAACATGAATAAATAAAACTCAAAAGAAAATAAAACCATATGCCAAGTATGAATGCTTTGAAACTTTGCAACAACAGAGGAAGCGAAATGTGAATTCTTTCCTGTGAAAACATTTGGGGGAAAGTATGAAATCTGGGAACTGGCCGGGTTCTGTGCCCTGTTTGTTTATCTGAGCAAACACAGAATTGCACCGGGTTACGCAATGGGCTGCTGTGCCCTACCTGCGGTCCCTTCACACAGGAGACTTCCAGAAAGGAAACATTTAATCGAGAGAAAAATAAAGATCCCCAAACCCCGCAGTTCCCACATAAAAGCAGCCTTTTCTTCTGGAAAACCAGTGCTTGCTCCACAGCACGGGGGAAGAGCAGCGGTTGTGGCTGGGACTGGGAGATCCTGGAGGGATCCTGACTCCAGCCTTAGAGAAAATTGGGAGATATTTGGGAAATGGTCAGAGGCAGATCAGCTGGAGGTTGCGGTGTGTGGCCAGAGCCAGGAAAGGCCCTGGGGAAGGAAACTGGGAGGTAAAGCCAGGTTTGGACAAGGTCCTTCCAGGGAGGACTGGAACCGGCCAGGGTGGGACCAGGACTGCGAGTCAGAAGAAAGGGTTAAGTTTAGGGGCCAGACAAAGGGACGGAGTCAGCGAAAGGTGAAATAAAGGAACGTAAGCAGACAGAGAGGAGAAGACCCATTTTAGAAAGGGAAGGGATGACTCTAGTGCACTCTACGTGGGTCAGATGCAACCAGACCTTGGATTCAACCTGGGGACCTCAAGCAGAATTTGGGTGGTGAACGCCAAGTGAAGACACCAAAAATACCACCGCACAGCTGCCGCAGAAGCCTGCAGGCACCCAAACACCCCCTTGGGCTGCCATTCCCCAGTGCTGGGGCTGACATCCCAGCACATTCCCAGAACCTGGGCCGCTCCTGATGGGCCCGAGCAGCTGGGATCTGGAGAACCCGACATTCTTCCGCCTAAATCCCCGGAGGGGCACGACGGGAGAGGCATTTGTAAAGCACGCTGGATGCACCCGTGACCACCACTTTCCTCTAACCACTGCCGGGAGCAGAGGGGCCCCTTCTGCAATCCTGGTGGGGTTAAAACGCTTGCCCGGGCTGCAGAAGAGCACCTTTGTTTCCCAACAGCTATCTGCAGGATCTGGGAAGCCAGCCTAGACCTATGCTTATCTTTCCTTAGGCGGGCCAGCAGGCAGCCTACGGTCCCTGGAAGAGGTGTTGGAAATAAGCTTACATCCAGTTCGTAGAAGTATGTGGGGCCCCACCTGGACCAGTATCTGATAGAGACCTGGGGGAATCGCATGGCTGCGTGGCGGCGGAGACAGGGAGGAGGATGTTCTTGCGAAAGAGGGGGGTGAACCAGCCCGGCAGGACGGCCCGCTGAGCCCTGCTCTGAGGCCAACGTCCCTCCCGGCTGCCAGCCAGGCTGGCTACCATCCCCAGGTGTCTGCTGGCCCCCAGAGCCAGAGCACAGTGGTGGTGGCAGGGACAGACCTTGGCAGCGAAGGTGAAGGTGGAGCTGGGAGCCCTACCTGCTGTTACATCCCATGCAAGCCAATTCCTATTGCTGTTTATTTTTGCAGTAAAAGCACCAAATAAATCTGACTGGTGCTTGAGATGATGTTGAATCGCAGCTTCACCCTCTCGAGACTAGTTTCCTTCTTTATCTCTTCTTCATTGATTTTACTCCCCTCGGTTGCATACCGTGGATGAGAACACCCTAATATTTATTACGCCCACATATCTTTATCATACGTCAATGCATGACTACAGTAACAGAAGGCAATAACAAAGGAGCAGTGTTGTAACAACCGCTGTGTGTATAGTTACTGTGATAGCTGCTTGATTATGTTATTAGGAACATGCTTTCCTTAAACCACATATAAAACGCAGTCTGCATTCCCCGTGTGCTGTAGTCTCTAAAACCCGTATCCCCGCTCAAAACAGAGGTGCCTCGAGCTCTGAATTTCTGGCCGTGGCTCCGCTGCGCTGAGACCAGGCTTTCTCCATGGCCAGACTCCTCTCCACATGCTGAGTGCCTGCAGACGTGGCCCTGGGCATACCCGCAGCCCCTAACCCGGGGTGCCTGCCCCAGCCTGCCCGGGGGTGCGGGGGCTGCCAGGATCAGCCAGGCAAAGCTGCCGGCGAGACCACGGCTGCGGCAGGAGGAGGCTGGCACCCGGGCACCCCTGGGCACCCCTCAGCCTCCGCTTGCTCTCACGATTCTCACGGAGAGATTGTACTTTTCCACTGGGGGATTGTTTCCCCGCTTCCTCTGGACTCACACGTTGGGCTGCCGCAGAGCGGGAGCCCGTTCTCTTCGACTAGCACTTTAATAAGTTAGTCATTTATTTCCTTGTACTTTCACCAGTCTCTCTATCCGGAGATAAAAGAGAACAAACAAAGAGCTTTTTTTATCCCCTTTAATAACTGTCAGTTATTTCTTGCTCAAGCTACCGTTCCACTGGTAGTGCTAAACAAGCAGGAGGAAAAGATGAAAAAGGCACTGAGATGGGCTTAAATTGCAGCTTGCCCTTTTATTTCTAAAGGGGAGGAAATACAGAAAGCTGTGAAACATCTCAAACCAAATGTATGTATCCCAAATTAGGGATTGCCACTGGGATTATTTAGGGAAATGAAGAGGTCGGGTCTGTGGAGCTCACACCTCTGTTACAACCTTTGGACTGAAACACCTTATTTTTCCCCTAGTAATCCTAGGAATTTCATCACACGTGGATTTATTTTAAATGAAATCAACAAGGAGTCTCCCCATCACCACCCAGCACATGAGTGCAAGATAAATCCTGATTCAAAGACATGAGGAGTAATTAAAACACGACTGTAAGAGATTAAAGTACTAAGCTGAGGAACAACGTACATGATCCATAACACCCAGGCCACCTTCCAGCTCTCCAAGCAAAGCAGGACTCTGGTACAACTCCGATGGCCCCAGCGTCCACACGTTTAAAGCTACTCAACAGCCTTTCCAAATCCAAATAAGTGTTAAGCTCCAGCTCCATCATGACAGTATCCCTCACCATATCTCTCTGTATATTCAGTATCCTGAAAAAATAACCTGAGCCATATGCCACAGACATCGTGATCCTTCCTTGCTATAAAACCCGGTTTTGTTGTTGCTTTTGCAATCCCATCAGAAGCACACCCCTCAAATCATTTTCCCTTGGAGTCCTTTGCTCTGTTCACTTTTCTCTGCATTTACTGCTTCTGTATGTGTTTTGGCATTGGACAGGACACACGATAGAAAAAGATGATTGTGGAATTTCATTCTCTTTTATTTAATAAATTCCAGAAAGGGATATCTTTTTATAGATAGGAAACCTTCTTTAGGCAAAGACAAGAGGAGTACAGATTTCAATATTAAGGAATCAATAACTGTAATAATAACACATAAAAAGCAAAGCTCCTGGGGTGATATAATGCATTATTATTAATTTTATTGTGAAACAATACATAACTCTCCTCGTGTCATAAAAGTGACTCAAATTAAACCAGCTGAGAATCTACCTACAGTTTCAAAAAGAGGTTTTAAAATAGTACATAAAAGTCTAACTATATGAGAGGTCTGTAATCCATTGACAAAAGAAAAATGCAGTGAAAGTGTATGCCTGTGAGAAACACTGTACACGCTCTGCGGACAGCTTCCAAACCACAATATCTTCGCAGCTTTCGTTTTCCAAAACAAAAAGCAATAAACTATATAATGCACTGTTACACTGCCAAAATAGTTTTAGCAGTTGTGGTTAGATAAGCACAAACACATCCAAAATGAATAAGGTTTGGGGTATTTTGTGTATGTGTATATGCTCTAGAACAACCGTATTCTTTTTTTTGTCTTATCCACAGGGTAGAAGGATTGCTAACACTATAGTATACCACAAGTAGGGTTTACAGCCAAAGACTTAATCCATTGTATTGCAATTTAACTAGTCCCATTTTGGCTATTAGGTTTTGTTTTGTGGTGTTTTTTTATCTCAAGAAAAATAATAGGGCTAGCCAGCTGCTCATTTGAGGCATGTCAAGGATTTATTACTTGTTTTTAAAGTAAATGGAAAAAGAAAAGTGTCAGTTCAATTTGAAACATAATCTGAAGTGAGAGTGTGTGTGTGTGTGTTAACCATTTTGGTTTTTGCCAAGTGTGATCTAAAAATGTGTCTAAAACATTGGTGGTGCCTATTTGTTCTTTTGATCAGTAACACAGACCAGACCGGTTCATGAGATGCTACTGCTCGTGATCTGAGTCGAGGGAAAATACGCTGTGATGGCTGCCTACAGTTGTTGCGCTGTAATTATTAGTTACAACTAAAAAAGTTCCCATTTCACAGGACAGTGAGAGTTGAATAATCCCATAAATTTGCATATGACATCCTATTAAACCTTGCCAATAAAATTAATGCAATAATAACTGCACAGCTTGTCCACTTCAACAATTATTGCTGCACTATGTGGCAGTGGGAAGACACATCTCACACTCTTGTCTCCCATGACCAAACTTATTCTCTCACCAAAGACATCTTTCCCCCTTTAGATCACCATGTTTGATTGAAATGTTGCCTGACCTTGAACTTCATCATGCTGTCGCTCATCTTGACTACCCAGGGTTTGGGGGAGCAACCGGCAAAGGTCTGCTTAGTACTTTTAACCTTGTTCACCCATGGCCACTGTAGGCAACCATCAGGTTCAAATAGTGGTGCCTAATTAACCTTACAGCTTGCACTGGCTCCCTCCTTGTCTCCCTGCCAGCAGAGTTGAGGAGAACAGTGTTTTAGAGCTGTGAATGGTATCACCAACTGCCGTGCAGAACCCTGTTGCTGACGGTAACATGCAAGGTATAAACGCTACCATTTGATTTTCAAAAAATGGCTAAAATTAGCATTAAGAAACACCTGTTTCTTCCCCCCTACATACCCAAAATACAGGGTTGCACAGTGCCAAGTTTTCAACCGAAAGCAACACTTCCAGGGAAAGCTTGAGGATTCAGCATGTCAAATGAAAGAGGAAAACTGAAGGCCTTTCTATGATACTCTCCTTTGTGTTTAAACTACTATTTTTCTCACTCCCAACTCTCACTGAGGTTTTGTTGAGGCAGTTCTTGGTGTGTGGGAAGAACATTGGTAACATCTTCTAATAGCTGAGACAATTACATCGTTAAGAAGCTGGGTGGCAGAAGCAGACATGTGCACCCACTAATCATTACCTTGAGTTTGCATCTTCTGAGCTCCCCGTCTTCTGCTCATACCCGTGATCTATTTAAGACAGCACGATGTGAAACAAGGGGCTTTTCCCTGGCACAGGTTAATGTTTCATACTGCCATGGCTGGCATTTATGTTAATGGTTGTGGCTGGAGGTCCCAGAAAGAGAGTGCTACCTGTGGGTCACACGCTTCCAGTTTTCCTGCCTGCAGGAGAGGTCTCTGGTCACAACTTAACAAGCATGACATTTCTGGAAGGAGGTAACTCCATAACAAAACATATTTTAGTCATAATATAAATATGCTTTAGGAGCTTTAGGTGTCTACATTCCACTGCAAGCTGGGTCTTTAATTCCTTAAGTTCTTAAAAAATCCTTGGCTCTGTTCATTTGATAATCAACATTATCTCTGTCCTTCAAAAATTTGCAGCTAACTAAGCTAACTAAGCCCCTTAATTCAGAACTAACTCTCATTAATGCAAATGAAGACACTAGGGAACCTGACCAAGTTTGAATCTGAGCCATGTGATAAATTTACTGGTGATCTTTAGCTGTTTATCAGAAGATTGCTGCTGGTGTAATTCCTTAGAAATTGAATCCAGCTATTAGCAGTACACATTGATTTCCCACAAAAATAATCTGAGTTTATACAAAATGTTGGGTTTTAGGAACAAGCTAAACATGGTTCCAATAAATTTTATGTTCTTTTATATTGCTTGATCTCAGACTTGGTATTGCAAGTCCCAGAAACAACTACAGATTTAAAGCTCTTTCTTCAACTATGAAAGTGTGGGAAAATTCAAAGTACACTTATTCATTTGTGTTTATTTAATCTTTCTTCTGATTTTTTTAAAAACAAGAAATTGTATTTATTCATGGGCCCAAAGAAATCAGAACACATCGAACGCCTACATTAACGTGCTCTAAATGAATGTGTTATGAATTTCTAATGTAGACAAGGAAGTGCAAACACTAACATTTGCCAGCTGGACTAGCTGAGACCAGTTTCCATTGTCTTACCACGGAACCCACGAGCACACGCTCACAACGTGAAGCTGAACATAGGATTTCAGAAAGTGCTAATTGATGTATTCTGGCAATCCAGTTCACTTCTTCCAGGTAAATCCATAAGTTTCTTGGGAAAACACCTGGCAAAATGTCCAAAACTAGTTATCTATTGCATTTAGAATTGAGTTATGAATGCTGGGGAATAGAAATATCCATAGCCCTGTGCTTGGTCACACGGTTTTGGGGTGCTGTGGGTATAAATGACAACCTCTTTTCACACAGCCTACCTCCTCTGTGTCCAGTGCTTTATCCGTGTGAAAAAGCCAGCCTTCTATGGATGTGGCAGAGTCTCACATATCTTGGCAGACTAGGCAGATTTTCTTATTCTGGAATTGATGATGTAAGAGAAATTATATGAACCGAAAGAATGGAGTATTAATGACATAAAGGGATGGGAAAAGAAATATTGTTTCTGCATGCTTCATATGATTCTGTTCTGGTGAGACCCCCACCTGGAGTACTGTGTCCAGCTCTGGAGCTCTCAGCACAGAAAATACATGGACCTGTTGGAAAGGGTTATGGGGAGGGACACCCACTACGAGGACAAGCTGAGAGAGTTGGGGTTACACAAACTGGAGAAGAGAAAGCTCCAGAGAGACCTTATAACAGCCTTTCAATACTTTAAAGGGTCCTATGAGGAAGGGGTAATGGCTTTAAACTAGAAGAGGGTAGATCTAGACTAGATATAAGGGAGACATTTTTTACATAGAGGTTGGTGAAACACTGGAGCATGTTACCCAGAGAGGTGGTAGATGCCCCATCCCTGAAAACGTTTAAGGTCAAGTTGGACAGGGCTCTGAGCAACCTGATCTAGTTGAAGATGTCCCTGCTCATTGCAGGGGGTTGGACCAGATGACCTTTAAAGGTCCCTTCCAGGTTGTATGATATTTCAAAGGCAAAGGAAAAACCTGTATAATATTGCCTTTTCTGTTCAGAAAGATGGTGGAGGTGATCTGCTGAAGGGGTTTGACCCCCTGAACACAGAAGAGAATTCCAAATTTCTGAAGCACAGAAAAATTAATTATTTACCACAGATAGCTCCACAGAGACTCCACCTTTTATTTTGGTAGAGGACAATATACTATATACCAATAAAACCAAATAGACATATAGATCTTGAAAGCAATGCAAACAACTACAGACAGCATACTCTTATTCCTAAATTTATCCTAAGGCTCCAGGTGACAAAAAAAAAGACAAAAACCCCCATTTGTTTCAAGAAAATTACAATTATCATGAATTCTGTTCAAGCGTCAACCTGCACCATGTTTCTGTTGAACGGAGAATAAAGTCAGAGAGAGGTCACAGTCACTGCTTATTTATTTACTTGTACATTTTTGGATGTAAGGAGGAGGATGGGAAAGGAATTGTGAAAAAAAGTAACAAAGAATGATACACACAAAAGAAGCAAAAGTTTAGTGAACTTAACATTAAAAGGACTAGGGATTGAGTTTAGGGAAAGACTGTAAAGACACCACAGGCTAGAGGAATTTTTTCTGTTCCTGAAGTTTGTGGGGTTTCCTGTTTGAGTTCTGCATCTTCCCGTGGATTGCTGGCAGTCAGTTTTCTGCAATTAGCTGTGATTTGTTCCTCTTCACATCTGGTACAGTTTCTCATTCCTGACTCAAGAGCGTCAACGTTTTTAGCCTTTCTGATGGGTCAGGACTGCATTTCTGTTGCATCCCACCTAAATGAGTAGGACTTCAGAGAGCCCACAAGATCTCCTGGAGTGCAACTGGGGTGAGGAGATAACCAGATGTGCAGCAGACAACAAGAAAACATCTGTCGTTCATTCAGTGGCCAGTCCAGCCCAAACTATGACAACGGATCAAAGTACCTTGAAGTGGTATCACTAAGTCCAAATCCTCAAGGCCCTTTGGTACAAGAGAGGTAGGCTTTAACAGGTATTTAAGGCACCATTTTGCAAAAAGTTTAAGTGTGTGTTTAACTTATAATGCTGAAGTCTCACTTGAATCCATAGGATTTAAGATTTAAGTGCATGTCTTGGCATATGCTTTGTGTGGTGTGGTGTGAACATTTTGCAGACATTGGTGGGTCTGTGCCTATAGAAATGCCAGCATAGGAAGAAGTACACTCCAACTCTGAAGAATATGGGTATCCTTAAAAGTTTCTCATTTGAGATTTGCTTTAATAGACAGATATCAAACATGATATCGTCAAGCACAGATATAATCACACATGAGAAAACCCTGTGCAAAGAGAAATTAAACAGGATTTCTAATAAATAGTGTGCTTTTGGGAAAGGTCTTTAAACTGTGTGAGAAGTGCCACATGCCATTTTTATATATTCCTACAAACCATCACTTCCTAGAGGCAGTCCTTGACTGAAGGTCTCTACAGAAGATTTTTTTTCCATGCTTTCAGAAAGATGAAATATTTTCCTCATGGAAACTTATGGGCACCAAAATGTATTCAGAAAAGTCTCTTAAAAATTATTTTCCACTTGGTGGCAAATATATCATGAAGGCTCTGTGGCTGGCTGCAGTTGTTGAAGAGGAACCACTGGGTGACACACAGATGACCTGACCCCGCTGCAAGGAAGCATGTTGCATACAGGCGTTCCTGTGCAAGAGGAGCATAGACCACACATACCAGATAGGCTCGAGGTGATGCCTTAAGCAAAATTCAAGAAGTAAGGCCCTGCTTCGCATTTAGAAAGTATTTTCTGGTGTTGTCTCATGACTGATGCATCTCCAGCCTCCTCAACTTCTGGACACAAGTCCCCACAAGCCCCTCTTCCCCAAACCCTTTCTGCTATACACCAGCTCTCACTGTATCTCTGTTCATATCCCATAATCTTACTTATCCGTGTCCTACCACACTCTTCAAGCACTTTTTGTGATGCCACAGTGCAAGAAGAGGCTCAGAACCTGTTTCTGTTGACAGGCTATGGCAGAGGAACTCGCTAAGGGGACTGGATGGGGCAGACAAAATAACCCTGGAGGACTCGAACACATGGGGCCTGTGCAGCCACTTGAACTGGTTGAGCTTTAGGCCAGCTTTGTGTCAGCATTTCATTTTTCTCGTAGAACAGATGCTTGTTTTATGTTGTATCTTCCATATTCTCTCAGTATCGAGCATTTCGCAATTAACTCCATCCATGACAAATAAAACCTGACAGAATTCAGCGCATGGGAGACAGATGTAAACGAGCAGCACTGCTTTGACCAGCTGTATCTGGCTGAACCTCAGCAGCAAGCTGTCTGTCAAAACCCCGCCAGTAAAAAAAACCCACCAAAACCCACCAAACCCTCACATCTTGAGAGCCGGTGTGTGTGTGCGCTGCAGAAGCCCGTGCTAGAATAGAAATCATCCTAAAAGGGGAAGGAGAGAGCTGTGATGGAGCAGCAGCTGCGACTCAACGCAGCTTCACTTAGCTTTCCCCCCTCCCACGAGAAATGCTCAATCTACCCTGCTAAAGAGGAGTAGGAATCTCTTCAAACCGTGGAGATATTCCCCAGAGAAGAGGATTACAGAGCCCTGCGATGAGCCTGGAACGACGTTAAAAATAGCCTGTGAAATGAAATGTCCTTTCCTTAGTCTGCTTCATGGGGTTTTGTGAAGGAGGTTCTGCTTCTCGGAGCAGTACGTGTAATCTCTCATGGACAGATCCCAAGTTGTCCGCTGTGTAACAAATGGAGATGGCTGTTCAAAAGAAATGTGGTCGCCTCGTCTGGGGTCTCTTTTTTTTTTTTTCTTTTTTTTTTTTTGGCGTTGCTGGAGCAAGGGGAGCGTGTGTGTGCATGTGAATATGTGTCTAGGAAAAGGAGGGCCCAGCCAGTCGATCAGATTTCATTAGGTTTCTAACTGCCAGCTTTAGGCTAGTGGTTTTGGAATATTACTTGGGATCATTTCAAGTATTTTCAGCTTTGAAAAGCAAGTTGTTGTAGTTTCTAATTAAAAGAGAGGAAAAAAAGGCCCCTTTGTCAGTTAATAAATAATGGTCATTGACACTTAAGTTCAAAAAAACAGGAAACTCTGGAGCTTTCCTTTCTCCTATCTCGGCTCAGGGCTCCTGGCAAGAGGCAGTGTCCCCAGCAGAGGACCACCTGCGGCTCGGGAGCAGCCAAGTTCTCAAGCTGAGATAGAGGAATTTTATACACGACCATGATGTCCACTTCCACTCCAGGCCATCTTGAAACCAGATGCATCTCTACTTTCAAGATACAGAAGTGGAGGGTGCCAGATTTACAGTATAAAACACCTTCTTTTAGCATTACTCAGTCTGTGGGATCTCTGGCTGCTTATTTTATCCCTCATAATATTAGAAAGGAGTATGGATCCTGCCAAGTTTAGTAGTTTCATGTAAAGCACTGACAAATAACCTTAGATGGTAAATTCCCTGGGAGCTCTCTTATGCCTGCAGAGTACCATGCACACTCCTGCTGAAGTATATATATAACAGTTTTAAGGCTGGGGAGAAGATACGTTTATAATTTCTCTCAGTTCTTGCCTCATTCATGTCACTTATTCCATCATGTGAATCGTGCTATCCATCCACTGATGCCAATAAGAAGGATGGATTTTCAAGTATATCTAAGCACAAACTCCCTTGCTTAGTGGCCGCATAATTGGTATGGGTACGTTGTTAGGGGTGCCTACCACAATTTTATTCCCAAAAGAGCAGCAGCTATGTAGATCCAAAGGCTGCTGAGGGAGAAAAATCACCCAGTGGATGTTCTTATTTCCTTCTAGTGCCTGCAGAAGAAGCGTAGGCAACCAGCTCATACACAGTGACTACTACTTACATGCCTGAAGTCATATGAAATTAATCCAGCCCCTCTCCGTAAAGTACTGTGGAAAATTATCCTCGCCTAATAGCATCAAAATTATTTCATGCAGCTATTTCAGTATCTTCAGAAAGTGTGGGAAACAGTAACATCTTCATATCTTCTCCAGATACATGGAGTTTGAGATCCTGGGCACTGCTAAACTGAAAATAAATTTAATCAAGGGAATAGGAAAGTTGATAGGACTTGTGTCTCTTATGCTAGTGCTACACACTGCCCTAGAACTCACTATATGGAGGCGTCTGGAAGATGTCTGTAGTTTTCTGTGTAGAGATCTGCAGAGAGTGAAATTAAAACCTAGCATTAAATTAACCATAGCTAGAGAGAACACTACACTCTGGTTCTTTGGTGGCTTATGTAAGCATGGCCAGGAACAGCTAAGCTGAGCCTTGTACCTCAGTATGAGAAAGGTGGGTTAGTAAAAATTTCTCTGGTCTTTCAGACACTTTTCTTCTCTATTCTATTTCTGTGATAATGATCAAAAAAAATTTTGGAAGGGTCCCTTCACAGAAGTTTTACATGACATCAGCTTTTCCTGTGACCAGCTCAAAAAACAACTGTAAGAGGTATATATGGAAACAATAAAGCCCTACTGTTTTTTATAGAAGCATAATGCCATCCAAATAAAATCCACCATCTATGGAAACTTTCATTAAAAACATAACTCTGAAAGACTCAGTACTGGTAATTCAACAGAAAGAACCCTTGTTTTCTGATGTAAGTGAGAGTCCTGTAACGTCAGGGTTATCACAGAAAAAAAGAGCTATTCACAAACACATCAGAGAGAAGACTGAATGTGAAGATAATGAAGGACAGATGTTATCTCAGGGAAGATGCTGAGCTTAAGTTTTTTCTGTGATGGAGGCTCAAGAATAGGTTTTTTATGCATCATATGCCATTGCAAAGATACATTTTTATTTTTTTTTCATTATATTCAGTAATATGCCCATACTTTACAGGGAACACAAAACTTCTTGGGCAAGAAAAAGCTCTTCATCAGCTGTTGATAATGTATGAAACTGTCCCTGCTCTTTTTCGTCTGTCTGCACATCATTCAGCTTCCTGTACCCAATCCTCAACCAGTCCCAGAGAACATCTGCAGGAGTTAGGAGAGGGAGTCCCGGCTCTAAAGGGTTACAAGTGTGAGTGGAAGACACTCTGACAGCTCCTAGGAGAGTTGAAAAGTAATTTTACAAGACCCTAACCCTCATGAACACCTGGTGTCTCTCCACTGTGGTTAAACTACTCTTTTGTATCTTCCACACATGTAAAATTAAGCTCAATTTATCAGAATTATCTGAGTGTATGTAAAAAAATACAGTTGATGAATAAGCAGCTGATAGAAATCCTGGAATAACCTATAAAGAATTAAATGCCCTTTGAGAAATGTACTTATTGCTAAGGTAATGAGGTAATATTAATTCAAGAAATGGGCAACAGCATCAACAGTAAAGTTCTGTCATGGGTAAGGATTTGGCTATAAAGCAGGAAGAAATAGCTTTCAGCATGGGAAGTGTTTATAATGTCTATTTTTAATGACCTGAAAAAATACAGCTCATACAGTGTAAAAAAATAGATGTCCCAGTGAAATTTAGGTCAGAATGAAACATACTCCTGGAACTGTCAAACTGAGGATCAAAGATGGCTTGCATTCATTTTAGATGACTAACTTGTTTATTTTTTCTGATGTTTTCAATTATGTTATTGAGGCAAAAGTTTTCATTTTAGTTGCACTGAGTAACAGAATGATCACTGCGCTTTTAAGTGAAGAATTAGTTTGGGTGTCATAAAACATTATCTTTGGTGCTTTTCAGTGCCCAGGTCTGCTAAAAACACAGCTGCTACATATCATCTGCTGATATTGGGGGCTTTATTATTTTTTATATATATATGTACTGGTGAGGAACCCTGTGAATGGGTCTTTAAAACATTTAGCAGGGTTTAAGATAACGAAGATACAGAGCACAGCTATCATGTAAGCACTCACTGCTTACACGATAAGTACACTGGGTTTGATAGGTGATACCTTGTACCTGCTGTAATTGCTTGTTCTTGCAGATTGCAGAGTAATCCAGAAAGAATTCTATAGTCACTCTGCATTAACAGAAAACAGGAGAGGTTGCAATGTGTACATTCCTTCTCTGATAATGCAGGCATAACAAAAAAATTAAGTAGGTGTGCCACAGACCCGTTTATTTCCCACCACACAGGCTGGTTGTTTCAAAGCAAAGACATCAGACGTCCTGGCGTGGAGAGCAGCCCTGGAGTAGTCCAGCAAGTTCAGACAGGTACAGGTAACAGCAAAACATATTTACTGCACTCCAGGTACACTAGCTGGAAGCTTAATGTTGGCACTACCCAATCCTTTTAAAGGCTGTTACAGAATAAGGATGAAATATATTTTGGCCTGGCTAAAGTATTTCAATTTTAATAGTTTTGGGGGGGTTTATCTGTATTTTTAAACATATGTTCTTTTATCATTTCATTTGTTTAAATTGTTTAACTTTATCAAGCAATCTTAGTTTTTCTGGTTATATAAGCAAAATACTTAAATTTGCCTACGGGAAAGAAACACTATTTATCTAAGGAGAGTGAATCATTGTTAGCTTTATTCACTGATGATGTACAGTTATCAACTTCAAATATTCCAAATAGGATTCTCAGAAATATTAGGCGTAACCCACTATTGATTCTTAATTTATTAATTAGAAAATGTTAGTTTCATGTACCCCTTGACAATAGCCTTCCTGTGATATAGTTACACATCATAAAACAAACATAGAACAGGAAGCAAAGCGAAAAAGCCTGTGCAATATAAGCACAGATGAAATCCAATAAGCAGCTCAGCTGCAAAAAATAATTCAATTAATTGCATGCTTGCAATTTACTCGGTACCAAAACATTTTTATGCTTTGAAGGATGACTGACAATTGTATTCAAAGAAAGAGACTTCACTCATATTTACAGTATGCACGCAAAACTAACATTCTTGGATACTTGCAGCTGCAAGTTGTGCCTTGAACATCACGCACATTACCTTTGCCAGCCCTTGTGTTGCTTGTGATCACCAGAAAAGATGCAAAGCACCACTGCCATAACCAATGGGTCAGCAAAGTATTTTGAGAGGTGACCAGAGGGGCTGGAGCACCTCTCCTATCAAGACAGATGGAGAGAGTTGGGGTTGCTCAGCCTGGAGAAGAAAAGGCTCCAAGGAGAACTCAGTCGCCTTCCATTATCTAAAGGGCCCCTACAGGAGAGATGGGGAGGGGCTCTTTATCAGGGAGTGGAGCCATAAAACAAGGGGTAACGGTTTTAAACTGAAAGAGGGGAGATTTAGATTAGATTTTAGGAAGAAATTCTTTCTTGTGAGGGTGGTGAGACACTGGCACAGGCTGACCAGAGAAGCTGTGGCTGCCCCATCC
>JAOQGH010000012.1:29219083-29266686 GCA_025769975.1 Gallinago jamesoni
TTCAAGGCCAGGCTGGATGGGGCTTTGAGCAACCTGGTCTGGTGGGAGGTGTCCCTGCCCATGGCAGAGGGGTTGGAGCTTGATGATCCTTGGGGTCCCTTCCAACTCTAACCATTCTGTGGTTCTGTGAGAGTGGCTTAGCTGCACTGGTTCAACTGGCTTTCTGCTGTACTGTGATGAGCAGGTTCGCTGGGGAAAGACACGTTCCTCTCTTTCTTCAAATAAAGGGAATGAGCAATAGTCAATGGAGCAGGGAGGTAAGGTCCTGACAGAGCTTACCTGGGGTGAGCTGATGCTTCTTCTCAGTACACAGCCTAGGAGACCACGCTTTCTTAAGGGAACATGAAGGAATGGGAACAGGAGAGAAAAATGTGGATAACAATCCCGAGAAACCCAAACTATTTTCATTAGTACTTGTCTAGTGCAAGAAGTTCTGGAAGTGTAGTTTTACCCCATTTCATAAGATCAGGCCTTCTCAAATGAAAGTATTGCAAGTGCACCAATGTGATATTGGTTAGCAGTAGTATTGCTAACAAATGCCTCATACCTCAAATCTTGGCCAAGGGTTTCTGAACAGAAAAAGACTGGCAGTACCCATAGCTTTTCCTTCAGGCTCTCCAGTTGTTCTCTGTGTTTTTCATCTTTCAAAAAGCAGTCTTGTTACAAGGTTCCCTGGTTTCATTCTTTCCATATGTTTTCTACTTGGCTTTTGCACAATCGCCTGATGTTGCGGAGATGGGTTCTGCCCCAGGTGCTGTTAGAGAGGGGTGGGCTGTGGCCTGGCTGGTCCCACCCCCTGGGCTTTCCCCCTCTGGGGACTCTACCCCAGCCAGGAGGCAGTGTCACCCTTGGTGTCCCTGCAACCTCCAAAGAGCCACTACAGCTTTTCATCCCACCTTCCGTCTGGCTTGAGCACATACGGGAGAATTTATTTGCACAAAAGTACAATTCTCAACTGCCAAATGAGTGCCGGACAACTGATAGAGTGAATTAAATATCTGAAGCCCAAGAGGCTCAGAAAAGACAGCCAGATGCATGGGAGGCAACTTAGATGGACAACAGGAAATTCCCAGGCAAGAGTAGGATTTAGCTCTTTTCTAAATGGTACTTCATCTACAAATTATTGAGTAGAGGGACAGCGGACTGCCTTAACTTATACTTCATAGCCACAAATCATTTTCAGAAGTAGTGTAGATGCAAAAGTGTCATTTAAAAAAGTCAAGAGAGGAAGGCTGTCATTGTAGCTGAAATAAAAGCATTGAATCCTTATGTTCAATTCCTCTTTACATCTGATTTAGAGCAAGGCTTTGAAATAAAATTGCTTTCCTCCTAAGACAGCTCTCTTACACTTAAACCATAGAATAAGCTTAGCAAATCTTTTTTTTTAATTGAAGGTGGTCCACTTTACACACATTAGTAGCTGCATGAGCAGAGGTTGGGATCTAAATATAGCCATTTTCATACTCTGAGCAAGCTCAATGAATATTTAAGTATTTTTCACACAATAGGACAAGAGAAACCGAGAGGATATTAGACCTGAACATCTCTAGCTTTGCAGTGGTTACAGGATCTAATTTTAAACCCCCCACACAGAGCAGGCAGAGGAAAGATCTGTATTTGAATATTCCCATCCTATCTAAGCCCTATCAACATTGACTTCTCAGTGATAAGGACAGGGGAAGACACTGGCTTTAATCCATGTGTTTTGCTTGAAAAATGTCACATAGGCTCCTAAAAGGAGCATACTAATGTATTTCTGCAACATGATAGAGCTTAGTCCTGAGCTACACACTTACATGTCAGGATTTAGACAGAAACATGCAATAATTTAGGCCCCAAAGATTTTAAACATCAAAGCTAAGTAAGGAAGGAGCATGAGCTTAATGGACAGAAATGTAAGTTTAATCGATCTCTCCAAACTTTCCTAGCTTGAGTTTGTAACAAAGAAAAGATGTCTTGATTTGCAGTCCTTTACTCTAGTGAGAAATCTAAACAGAAACAAAAATCCATTTAACCTCTGGCAAGTACTCTTGTGGTTTTCAAGGAAGAGAAAAATTCTCAGCAGGTTTATAGAAAGGCTGGATCTCCGTGTTTGAATTCTTTGGCTGCCATATGTTAAAACTATACACACACAGAAAAAACACAATATTAAAAGCCACATAATTGAGAAGTTAGGAAATGGTAGACTTAAGGGCTGTCTTTGTGACCATAACCCAGCTGTTTCGTGCATATGCATTAAGGTAGGATCCCAGACCACCCTTGCCTTGTCCAATGCTCACGATGGATGGGGCGTCCTTACTAAGCAGGTACTTCAAAATTTGTTTTCTCTATGTATATAGTGTGTGGTCCCCAGACATATTTACTGCAAGCTGTTTAAATGCCAGTCAAGACAGAACTGATCTTTTTTCCTTGCTTTTTCCTGTGAACCTTGGGAGCACAGTGCCTATGTGGGATTGCATCTCTATATTTCCCACCTCAGTGGAAGCTGAGAGCACACAACAGACTCTGGTGTTGTACCTCCAAGTCTCAACTGACAGCATATTGGAGGACCTGGACTTCTTCAGCAGAGATGCTTCATCACCGCCCTGTACATTTAACAAGGTTTTGGAAGTGATTTAATTAGTTAGTTAAAATCCCTATTGCCATATATACATAGTTGGGGGGGGGGGGCTCTTAAGATTACTTCTTTGCATAGTTCAGTTGGCAACCTTAAGAACTCCATCACAGCTCAGCAATTTTCTCTTTTGCTTGTTTTTCAGGACAAAACTTTGTGATGTAGCTGGTCCAGGATGATGCCTTCTTTTACCTACTTGAGGGTTCCTTTTTGGACAAGGTCCCTTGAAGGGAATGGTGTCCACATCTTCCCATGGAAAATAATGCCTTTGCAGATGGCTCGTCTGTGATGCTGCCAACAGCAATCAGGACAGACTCTGTACATGATCATGTCATGGTAGCCACTTGTAGCACCTTCTCTCAGCTTTAGCAAAGAAACTGTCGTCATCATACAAAATACTCATCAAGCAGCAGTTTAAGATCCCAACACAGATGAATTTTCTTGTCTCTTCATGCTGCTTCAGATCAACCCCACCCATCCCAGCTATTTGATTCTTGTGAAATAGTTTTTGTGGTCCTTGAGCATGTGATAAAAGTAAAGTCTATGGTTTCTTTCATTTCTGATAAATCTTTTCATGTTTGCTCAAAGTACCAGACACGTCCTATAAATTCTTCCTCAGTGTTTTCCTTGACAAATGATGAGCAGACTTCAAAAGGCAAAAAGATTTTTCATCTTTAAGTACCAATTCAAAGTAGAGATGCTCTGAAGACCCCGCAATTTCTTTCTGAAAAATCTTTCTGAAGCTGTTTGAGTTTAAAAAGCTTTAAAAAAGGGGAGTAGTTAAATAGTACTGTGCATCTAATTTAAAACCAAAAAGCCTGATGCTTCTTCTTTAGTGTTCTCTCAAAAAAAGCATGAAAAGAGTTGCGTCCTCAGGGTAGCTGAGCTCTGAGAATAGCTGGAGTTCCCTCTTCTGCCTGTGGTTTTTGATATCTCCTCTGTTACTGGGCAAAATTAAGACAAGGGCACAGTGAATATTGCATGGCAATTTACCTTCCCCTGTTGAGTAACGGTGAGGTCTGAAGAAGGGACGGCAGGGTGGCCTAACCAGAGATGGTTTCTCATTGCATTTGTAGCTCTCTTCTGGCCTGAACTCAGGAACCACGGAGTCATGTAGGAGTTATTGGTATGACATTGGAGGGTTTCAGCATTATTTTCTTCAGGTCAAGGGTCTCACATGTTAACTTCAACTTTTCCTGTGGAAAATCTCATGCCAGTGGTTTGCAGAACAAACTGAAGGGATGGATTAAAAGAAATATCATGTGAAATGTCTGTTATGTACCTGGGCTCTTCTCTGCCACGGTAATTAAAGGTTTTGTAATGAAAACAATGGTTAGACTCACATAGGAGAACATCAGCCCCTGCTTTTATGCGAGGAAAAAGTCGGGTACCCTTGGAGGTTATGAATTCTGTCAATTGCCTGACCCAGCTCTCGGCTCAGCACTGGTAGATTTGTTACTTTTGGTTTCCATTTCTTATTAATTGCTTCTTCTGCATCCTACAACGTATCAGACAGATCAGAATGAAGCACTGATGATTACAGCCAGTTGATTCCTGCATCTGACAGAAGTGGCTCTGAGGGCTGAGTTCATCCATCCATCCCCTTGCCGAAGCCCTGGGTGCTTGGAAGAGGTCTACCACCCTGACAGAGACTCTTTCCTGAGAGCTGCTGTGTTGGAAAACCACATCTACTGAGAGTCTGGGCCTATGGACCTTTTTGGTTAAAGGGGTTAATTCCCTGTGTTCACCATAAATCACTCATAAGTGCTACAAATTACTGGCAATTAAAGCTGGAATCCTGTGTATTCTTCTTGCTATTAAGATCTAATGAAAAAATGAAGCCGTGCTTCCCTGCAAATGGGTGGGGAATGCAATACTGAGCCAGAGTTTGGGACTGAAACAATTGTGTGTCTTACAACAATTTTGGGAAACTGGGCTTAATCTGGAATTTTCCCCATAGTGATTCAAATTAGTTCTCCAAGTGACTCGAGTGACCCTTTTTGTGGCAACACTCATGTTGCTATAGAAAAGTTTGTATTAATATTAAAAGGTGCTGTCAGACCGCACGCTTCCACTGAGACATACATACACTGGAAGGTGGGACATCTGCCAAGGTACTCTGCACAGTTAGGACAAGGAATGTATGGTTAATCATTGTTTTGCTCAGAAGGAAGCCACGAGAGACACATTCGTACCTTTTGTACACACCACTCTCCAAGCAGCAGAACAGAGCAAGGCCCAATGCTGCACAGAGTTGTTGGCAAATATTACAGAAACATTTGAAAATTCAAATGGTTTGACAAGAATTTCTCAAAATTACAGGTGTCCACGTTTTCTCTCAAAAGAGGAAGCAAGATGAAGCTCACAAAGGTGCATTTTCAATCTCAGTTATATCTAAGAAATGTCACTGACTTCACTGGGTTTGCAGAACATTCAGAAATGTGTCAAAAGCCTATGAAACATGAAAATGGAAAAATTTTATAATTATTCTAGAAGGTTCTTTGCAATGTTTGAGGATCAAACACTGCTTTCTTAACTCTCTATGCTCCCACATTTAGGAAGAGATATTTTTTAGCATTACTGCTCTTTAATCTGAACACTTTCTATACCCTACTTTCTTTGGGTTTACGTGAACAGCAGTCAGTATGTGTGGTTCTATGGATACATTTCATAAAAGTTCCATAAGCAATAAAGGGTTAAACAAATACCAGATTCAGTTAATTGTTTTTGAGAGCCACAAAAACCTGATTTTGAGTTTGGCCTGGAGGCATAACTCTGGGTATTGCCCAGACCAGTGGTGTGATGGATGGCAAACACTTCTGTATTTACAGTGGCACGGTGCCCAGCCTTTATACTGTCTGCTTCCTCCTCTTCACAGCCCATGAGGTCTTCAGTTATTTTTCAAAATTACAGACCTCAAATGATACCAGAATGCCAGACTATAGCTGAGACATACATGTCTCCAGCATACCCTCTTATTTTATGGGAAATGTCAGTCTCTAGATAATGAGCCCCAATGAGCTCTAATTAGCAGAAAGCCTCATTATATGCCTAATAACAGAACGGTCAATTGTAAATCAGTAGATGAGGTCATTATTTTCAATCAGACTCTTCCGTCAAACACTAAAGCTTCATAGCTAAAGAAAGCAGAGAGTTCTTACAAACCACTAATTCTCATTCACTTCATAAGTAGTTTAGCAGAGTTCACATGAACATATGAATCATTCTATTTATCTTCTTTCATCAATTTATTTTATAACTGTTCCAAAAAAACCTCTTTTATAACAGTGATTTACAATGTAATAAACTTTCCAGTATACATTCATGCTATTATTGTTGCAAAATGAAGATGTCTTTTTTTTTTTTTTTTAACTGTTTTTGAGGAAGTGAATATTTGGATTATGAATAACTATTTCAGTCCCATTAACAACAAAGATCAGAATCCCTTTGACTAATTCAATGGAAAATTGAGCAACTTCATGAGCCAGTAGTTTCTGCAGACGTACTTTTGAGTGGAACACAGATGCAGGCAAAAAGAACTTACTTTTTTTCTTTAGGTGACAGAGTTTAACCACTTCTAACACTTAACAGAAGAGTGAGGGTTTTTTTCTTTAAACTATTGAGTGAGAATGGATTCCCTTAAGAAAACACGCCCTTAAAATTTATATCACCAAGAGCACACTGAGGACTGAAATTCTTTTTAAAAGCACAGAACAGATGCAATGGTGCCACCGACCAGTGTGATTCAGCTGTGGTTCGCAGAGCCAAATAGGTCTGTGAAAATACTGCTGTTCCCATGCTTACCCTGTCCCCGAGATTTTAAATATAAAGGCTTACTGACATCATCTGCTGCATTGGTTTCGGTTATGCCTCACTAGGAATTGAAGAGAAATCATGACCACAGAGATTTTAAAGTTAGTGGAAGACAATATCAATGAAACAGACTGGAAGGTGAAGTCTACTACAAGTTTTATATCTAAACAGTGCATGCCCACATACAAAACAATCCTTGCTGTAACAGCATTAATATCAGAGTTTAAGCCCCTTATGAAATTTGTTGATAAACAATAACTTTTGGCTACCTATGAGAAACATATATCATTTTTATAACTTACAAGAAGGTTCAATATGAGATAATTGCTTCTAGTATAGGATTCAGGGGGCAGTTCTACATCAGGATTTTACATCGATGGTTAATAACAATGCTAGTCACTGAAACTTCATTAAAGTGCCTTCTGCTGGGCAGAAACCTCTGTTATACTAACTGGGTTCATTGTGCATTTCTACTACTGTAATGGTGGAGGAAGTAAGCTTACAAATTATTTGTTTTGAATAAAAACAACAGTAAAAGTAATATGCAGCAACTCTTTAAACTTTCACTTAAAAACTATTTTTAAATTATATACAAAACATCTGTTACAAATATCCAAATATGTGCAACTGTCTTCCAGATGTGAAATAATGTTTATCAAAGGATGGAACAAAAAGCAGTTATCACTGAAGTAGGTCAAGAAGGAGGTCTCTGAATTACACAGATCAACCAGGGCTTCACAATAGGCAAGGGGTTACGAAACATGCATGTGATCATGGTCAATATAAGTTGATTTGCTTTATGTATAGGGTACTTAAGAGGACACATCACTGACTGAGATAAGCTGGGATTCAGTGGAGGATGCTGTGAATAACAAGCAGCCTTACCCACACAGTTTGTGTTACAAGTACATTTAACTTGAAGGGTATCTGTCATGTTAAACCGGAGATTGATCGTGGCGTTTAGGCACAGCTTCATCTTGAGTCACACCTTCCCCGAAGGAAGGAGAGATGAAAATCCTTCCCAGGACTCCTGGGCTTGTGGTGGGAACTGGCCACAAGCCTGTGCTTTGTCCCTCTCGGTGAGCTGGTGCCTTCTCAGTGAGACCATCAACGCCTTCTGCGAGCAGAACCCTGTAGGCTCCAAGACTGAATACAGACCCTATTTTACAGCTGTGCTAACTAATGTCACCCTTCCTACAAAGGCTTTCTCTCAAGATTTGGGCTTCCAGCCACGTCTTGAGACTGCTTATGTATCCTCTCCTGTGGAATTAACCGTTGCCCTGTGTTTTCTGATTCACTGACGCATCTGTTTCTTCTGTGCTGCTTTTATGGACTTCCAAGTCACCTGGTGTATGCTGTTTTCTCATACTGTGTGTGCAGCCATTTTTTTTTACTGCCATTATTACAGAGTTTATTTCTCCCAATAAACGGATGTCAGAATTTTAAGAGGGCCACAGTATCAGAGACATTTTAGGATTCTGAGATCATCCTGACTCAATCTTTTCCTGTTCAGAAGATAGTGCAGACCAGGGCTGTCAACTGACCCACTAAAACTCACAAACCTTTCGTAATGTATTGGCGGTCCCAAAAGTCATGTGAAGCTGTAAATAATGCGTGCTTTCAACGTAACCTTTTTGGACGTTGAAATCAATTGTGAAAGCTAAATGAAAATATCAGGGAGTGATGAGGTGAAGGCTCCCTTCTCCAAATCTAAAGAAAGTGTTTGTGTGGGATCATGAAAGGAAAACTTCTGACCAGGCACTGTTTAGCAGTGCACTGCAATAACCATGGTAGAACACTGCATTCCAATCAAAACCACTTTGATCTTTGCTTGCAAGAGGAGATACTCTGTGTCCACATACATAATGATGACGTTGTACTAGAATTCCTCTCATGCACCTCCAGAACTTCTCAGTCTGCATTACAAGCATCTACATGAAAGGATCAGCCTTCTGGAATTGTTCACCATTTGACAGCTTCACATCAATTTAATATTTAAATGCCTTTTCTTTTCAGTAAGGTCTAACACTTTACTGCGGAGAACCTACTTGATATCAATCAAATAGATGTGAGAGAAATAGTTAGACACTCCTTCTGACAGATTAATAGATAACGTGTGCATTTTTCCAGTTTGAGGTTTCAATCTTTACTGCTTCCACTTGTGTTGGCACCCAGTTCTTGATTTCATGGCTCCGGATTTTTTTATATTTAGCCCACTTTAAGACAACATGGTATCTTTACCCTACTTCCCATGGTCCTTCAGCAAAGCCACGTCATGATTTGGCAGAGTAGGATGATTAGCTATTGTTGGTGTATTGAAGCAGCAAGTAGAGCTGGTTTTAAGGTCTGAACAAATCTGCTTTGGCAGAAGGCCAGGAAAAAAAGGGAAGGAAACAAGCTCATGACCTCCAGGCAATTACTGGCAGCTCTTTGGGGAGGCTGCTGGGTCACTATCATATAGTGAAAAAGTCCTCACTATAGGTTGTGGTATTTTGTCTCTGAGAAAAAATTGTATTTTCAATTTATTCAATTGTTTTACATGTAACAAGAATTATTTTACACTTCTAAATATATTTATAAAACAAATTAAACTCTTGATGCATAAAGCAGATACCATCTATATGCCAGTGCTTCCCATGCAGTGGTCCTGGTATCTGGATACAGGAAGTATAGGGTACTGCTTCAGCTCAAAATGTATGCTATTTTTTCTTATACAGCTGTCAAGTTTTTAAAGAGGACTGATGGCTGTGAAAACACATCCTTGTAAAACAGAATTTGTACACCTTTGCATATAATTAGATAAGTCAAACTCTTATTTATCCAAGGAGAAAGAAAAACACCTCCCCTAAATGTCCTCCCTCCCCAGTTCAAATGAGTCATATGATTTCTAGCAACATCCTGGTTTTATTCAATGTTCCATCTGTGTTGACTAAGGCACCAAGAGGTCAAGTGACTTCAAGGGTGGCTTTCCCATAAAGGCAGAGCCAGCAGCTGTCTAAGGGAGAAAAACATAAAAGCGGAATAATATTGGTTGACACTGGAGCACTTAAATAACTAGGGGCTGGGAGGACATGACATTTTCCCATTTCCCCAGAGCAGCTAAGTCTTTAGAGATGTTGCTAGTGAGATGTTGCTTTAGAGATGTTGCTAGCTTTTTGCTGAGGTGGCAGCAGTAGTTTTGCATTTCCTAGCACAGATCTTTGACTTCCAGGCAATGTAGTTGTGTCTGAAAACATTTACCTGGTCTGTACCTATCCTCAGGATGCAAAAGAATATCCTCTCTTTAAAAACAGTTCAAAGAGAAGAAGAAAGAAGTGCTAGACAAAAAAAGAACTCAATATTTGCCAACATCTACCCCATGGCAGAGGCTGAGTTGAACATTAATCCTTTCAGCCTGAAGAGAGGCATAATCTCTGTGTGGGTGGTAACGTGCAGAAGGTGTTGGATCAGACCAACGTTTAACTCCTGGTCCGAGGGCAAGGGCTCCTGGCAAGTGCAGAGACATACATCGTTAGCTCTGCTGCCTTCATCCATGGTCTGCATCCGATGCTACGCAGTGGTTTTGTCAACATGGATGAGATAACCACCGCTTGAATGAGAGCTAGGACCAACACTCTCACTTATCAATCACTCTCGTCTTGATCTCATCGAGGAGCAAGCACTCTCATCTTGAGCTGAATATGCTTTTTTCTCATGTCCCTCAGTTGTGGGTCACACTCTGCTGGGCAGCCAAGATGTAGCTGGGAAGCCCAGCAGGTCCTCAGTGGGGACATGCTCTCGGTGCAAAAGTAGCCCAAGTGGCCATTGCAAAAAAAACTGGCCTTGTTGGTCAAAAAGACTGATGGCATCCTGAGCTACACAATCATTTTGAACAAAGTAGGGAAGAAGGATATCAACTGTTACTGTCTCTTGCAAAGTGGACTGGAACTGACAGGCGAGCCGTCCCCTGGCTCCTGCTGCAGACAGGGCATCCCGTGGGAGTCCAGCTCAGCAAGCTCTGTCTCCGGGCTGAAGCAGCTGCACTTCTGTCAACTGCTAAAGCAAAACTTCACCACACACACACACAATTTCACTTTCCATAGATTTCTAGAGAGATTTTTTATTTTTTTTAAGAAAAAAAATCAGTGCATTCCACGCCCAGGTCTTGGTCCAGCAACAATATCTGAGGCTGCACCGTGAGCAAGAATTCAGATACCAGTGAAAGAAATTTCCCTTTGTAACACAGAGATAGTGATGACAATTTATTCAATGGCAGTAATATTTGGAAAGTTCCCATTAATTGGGGGCATTACCAACAATATTCATAGGCATCAGTCCAGTAATAATACTTTTGATCTGGACAGTTTCCCTTTAAAGGGCCAGGAAGGAAAAAAATATTAGGTAGAAGGAAGTGGATCTTTGAAGCCGTGCATGAGAAAGGAACTACATGATGTTCCCTGGCATTCCTAACAGTTGCTCCCTGACTGCTCTTTTCTGAGGCCATTTATATAATTAAGACAAAGAGCAACTTCCTGACAAAACAAATTAATGCAGCTGACTTGTCTACTGGAAGTGTGCCTTTATACAGTCGTTGCCTTAAGACCAAAGGTTTCTTGGGTCAATGGACTCCTCTGGAGTGAACAACGAGAGGGAAGAGGGATCCCAAAACCCTGTTAGGGAACTTGTACCATTACAGAGGGATGAATCCAAGAAGAAAAGGACTTACATTTTCCAAAGAGGCACGGGTAGAGTTTCAGAAACCATACCCAACACAGCAATCTAGAAACTTCCTCATAAACTTGCCTGTAAATCTGCAAATCCTTTACTACTCCTTGATTCTAATCATGGAATCATGGAATTGTCAGAGTTGGAAGGGACCTCTAGAGATCATCTAGTCCAACTCCCCTGCTAAAGCAGGTGATCTTCAGACATTTAAAATTCAAGTTTGCTCTGTTTTGAAGAGTGTTTTGCCAAATTTATCCCCAAATTAATTATATGAAGATATTTCTCCATGTAATGTTCCTGACAAGAATAATTTTCCAGACCTTCTCCTCTGGCAGGAATAGATTCACAAAAAATAACAGTGATGGTGCCTACTACTGGTTTAGAATGTTTCCCTACAAAGTGGGAAGAAAGGCTAAAATTTTTTACTCAACTTGAGGAATGACAAAGCTGTATCTTCTGCCTCTTATAAAAAGGCTGCTCAGCAACTTCAGAATATTTTAGGCCAGTCTATTAAGATAAAGTGAAACCGAGCTTGCAGAGCTGCTCTCCTGACAAGTGGCTTCAAAATCTTTCACCCAGACACAGGATCTGTTTTACTTCAACTCTTAGTTTCTGTTTGCAATCTTTAGCTACTGGGTCACTTGGCAGGTAGATGTCAAAGGTACCCATTGATCCTCTCAGAAAATACTTTCACTGCCATCCTGTTTGGTGTCTGCACCTTTTATTGGACTGAGGACAGATTTTTTAACATGAAAGTCTAAGAAATAGTTGTCAACCACTGTTGATGCAACATTCCTCCTGCCACTTCCCTTATCCTCTCTAACAGAGCTTTCTTGCACTATTAATTAAGAGTTCTGCTTAAAATAGATCCACTAACCTGAACCAGATGTTTACAATGTGAGGTATTCTGAGCAGGAACTATGTGAAAGCTGTGATTTTCATTAAATTGTTCCTGTTTCATTAATTTTATATCTGCTAAATTAATAAAAAATCTGGTAAGGAATATTGGAATATTTATAGTAGCATATAAAATAATCTAAGTTAGACACTGGAGTTAAACTCTTAAAACGTTTATGAACATATGTTATGATGTCACACAGTCTGGGCACTGAGAATGGGAAGCTTTACTAATTCCCTTCCAAATTCTCTTGCTTTTTATATCTGCTCTTGGACACTACAGAGGAAGCTTCCCCTCATTTGCAGTTTAATATACATGAGATTGACCTACAGTAACCAGGGTAAATGGGCAAATCTGGGGAGCTGGAGTGAGATAGTCCATTCATACCTTGCTGGAAGATATTTTTTCTGTTTGTTTTCCATTCTTTTTTTTAAAAAAAAACAACAAAAAACAACAAAAAACTGAAATCACTGATTAAGAGTCATTCAGTGAGTAAAATAACATAATTCCACTGCCATTCTTCCTTATGCTGAATGTATCTGTTTCTCAGAAGGGCTGAAATGAAAATTTTCTTTAATTTTTAGAGATTTGGGGCTTTCTTCAAAGTACTGGTAAGCTCAAACACTGGTGAACAAATGCAGTGTTAACAGCTGTTGTTGTTACAAGACAGGCAGTGTGGTCAGTCATCACGGAAGGGGTTAAATGACACTCAAAATCAAAGTTTTATTGGTTACTGGTCTGGTTAAGTCACCGTAAATGCCTACATTTAGCAGCACCACAAGACAATGAGGTCTGAGTATCAGCTGGTGTCTGCGCTTCACCTTCCATATGATGCAAATACACCCCAGAAAACAATTTAGAGCGTACTGCATATGGAGAGCCAGAAGTGACATGGGGTTCCAATTACAGTAAAATGAACCATATGTCTAATTAAATATATATGTTTTCTATTGATCTTCACACTAATTGCTGAAAACAGATGCATATGTTTCATCTAAACAGCAATTAGCTATGGGTAGCTATAATATGCGATTCTCCCCCATACATCTTTTTCTCACCTGCTGCTCATCTTACCCATTGTGGAAATACTTTTTTTTTTCCTTAGGCTATAGGTTTGTTTTAACTCAGAATATGCATGAGTTCTCATGCTTGTTCATATGTCGTATATCATTAGCTTTCTCCAGTAGGAAGAAGTCTTTTTAAAAGTAGTGATATGACATTTCTCCAGTTTTATAGGAGACATCTTAAAGATTTCCTGAGGGTGGTGCTAAGCACATTATGAAAATCACCCCTGCAAGATCTGCCAAATTAGGAATACACAGAAATACTGCAGATGTTTGAATGGAATTAATTTTCTTGGGTCTTGATGAGGAAGATTTCTATAAAATTATCTCCCTAAAACTGTACAGAAGTAAGAGCGAAAAAAGTTTTCAATGCATTTCTAGTTTTAGCAAAATGTACATAAAATGTTCATCTTAATAAACTGCTAGTTTTTAAAGCAAAAATAACCCCAAAACTAACTACAGCAGCAATTCTTTCCATTATACTAATTTAAGAAAAGTTATGTCTCACTGGTAGACACAAAGTCAATGAAAAAGACTTTTCTGAAAGAAATTTTTATAGAATTGAACAAATGAACTCTGAAATCATGCTCCCCAGATGCATTGTTAAATTTGGTTTGCAAACAGAATTTTAAGTGATGTAAATTACATTCTGAATAGCATAGTATCTTTAGCTGCAGTACTAAAGCTTAAAGGAAAGATAACTTGTCAGAGTTTTTCTTCCTTTAAACATGTCAAGCTCCAACAGGGTAGATTTAGACTAAACTTTAAGAAAGAATTTTTCACAGAAAGAGTGGTCGGGCATTGGAACAGGCTGCCCAGGAGGAGAGGTGGTACCTAAAATAGTTGTCTGAGGTGGCTTAACAGTCACATTCTCTGTATTTGTAAATATTCCCAAATGTGAAACTTAAATAAGGTGAAACACAGATTTAAAGTCAATTTAAGTTTATTATGGTAGTATTGTGGCCAATAAAAAAAGACATTTTTGAAAGCCTGTAGATTTGCAGGTAACTTGCACGTTTGCTGAGAAGGTTCCTGACCTGCCTGAGGAGACCAGAACATCAAGGAATGATTCTAAAAGAGTGATGATTCCATTTGGTAAGTAACCTACACAACTGGGGATTCTGTCGGTTATATGTTTTCCTTGTTTCTCTGTCAAAATCCACGAGTTGTTTTACCCAGTGTAGGCAGAGGTGAGCAACATTGGTTTAACCCTGCTCTGAATGCAGGTCAGGTCCCATTGAGTTTCCGGTGTTTGCCTTGGTCTGCTTTTTGGGAGTGAACATATCCGTAAAACCTCTGTCAGGGTTGCTGAAGAGAACAAAAGCCCCTGATAGTTTCTCTCTCCTGCTCACGTTGCCATTCTCCATTGATAACCTGATTTCTTTTTGCATTTTTGAAGAAGGAATGGATTCTGCCGATAGCAGGATCAGGAGAAGTAGGCACACGCGCTCCATCAGGTGTATTCGTATAGCAAGACATTTGTAACAGGAGAGAGGATGGTGAATGGTGAAAGTAGTCACTAGCCTAGTAATTTAGATCCTTTAATATTACCTTTTTAACGATGATAGAGTATTGTATTTGGCAATGTGTATTTATTTCAATAGCTGAATCTTTTATTACAGCCCTGAGAGATGGAATTGGGAGAGAGCAGCATTTGGTCTGATGGCATGTAGAGGGAACAAATGAAAAAGTAAAAAGTTTAAATAAACAACAAAAACCCCATCAGAATCTATCCTTGTAGATAGATTTAATTATACAAAACCAGTTGTAGGCAAAAGGAATCTCAGTAAAACAATATTTTGTTGTTGTTGTTGAAGCACTTTCATGTTTGATCATGGTTAATTACTCCTAAAGGATTTTTAAGTAACAGCTGCTGCTAATGTTACTTAGAAAATTATTTGCATTACCACACATTTTACTCTTCAAGGAAAGATCTGAGTTAAATACAACACTTGCAATTAATATTTTGTCTAGAAAGTTAGTTTCTTGCTTCGCATTATGTAATGCTTTCTCAGGACATATTTGAGAACCATTTTTATTCTCTTTTGCTTAACATTCAGGGTGGAATTTCCAAAATGAAAATAGATGGAACTGCTCTGTTATCATACTCTGAAGACTTCCTTTTCTGAAACAATTAACACCCTTTTCTTCTGTTTACATTCATGGGTCATATTGAGTAATGCCATCTGCTGACAGAAATACTGACGAGTGAGTCATCTGAAGTAAAAGCTAGGGCAGAAGATAAGAAATACTCACGTTAAAGAGAGAGTAAAGGCCAAAGATCCTGCCTCTGTCAAAGGTCTGAAGCTGATATTTAGGGAAAGGATGCATGAAAACTGTAAGAATATCTGTCTCGTGTAAATGCAACAGTCTGTCTTTGAGGGACTTAATAGTGCTTAATAGTCCTGGATGGATTTTACTTTCAAATTTATTCTGTAGGATAAATCTTTCTGATTTAGATAAATCTGGTAGCAATTTGGGATTCAGTACCAAGTGTATCTTCTGCTGCTCAATATGACACTGATATTGTGTGTATGAAAAATAATGGCGTTAGCTGCTTTTCCATCTGTTATCTTCTCTTTGAGTGCCCTCGCCCCATCCTTTCTTATGAGAAACTGTTATTATTGCTCAATTATTTATTAATTCATAAATAAATTATTTATTAAAATTAATTATTACTCAATTATTCCAGTATTTCCAGTACATATGTGAAAATTTTCAATACCTGGAAGTTAGATCCATATTTTAGGAAAATCTCCCAAGCCCTGCTGTAGAATAATAATTGCTAAAACTACAATAAAACTTCAATAATGATCAAAACTGCCCTTTTGCCTTAGGCTCAATGACTTCTCTGCTCATGGGCGGGCAGTGCAAAATGCGACAGTAATAGTGTTGGAAGGATGACAACAAAAGCACGTTCAGTAAAACTGAAAAGACTTTTTTTTCAGATCTTTATGAAAATTCGTCATCACATATACAAAAATTTTTTCAGCAGTGGTTTCCTTATCTCTAACGAGATGTGCAGTCTTGCGTAAGTAAAACAGCAGAGTTTTGGTTGATAACATCTGACCTTAAAAGAATGATTGGGGTTTGTATTGATTTTTCTGCCTAGACTGCATTTACAGTTGGGATGATTAATTAATGAATTTCTAGTTCTAGAAAGAGACTATTGCTGTTTAAACTGATTAGCACAGAAGCATTTTATAGCTTTCCAGCAATTAATCTTTACAGCTAAACTGACGTAGGACTATCTTTTTCACTCTAGCATTTCTAGTTTTTACAGAAACAGTAGCTGACTGTTACAGATGTCAACTAAACAATAACACAATTGTATCAGAAATGCAGTGTATAGAATGTCAAGGGACACTTGTATCATTTATTAATAGGAGAATATATTAATGGCACTGGGAGTTACGTGTTGGACCTCTTTGTCAGATAGCATATAGATGCAACTCTGTGTGCCCTGTTGAGTAGATGCTTGCTGCCACAATGTCCTCATTTAGACAGCCAAAACTTACTCAATTGAGCTGTAATACACAGTCTCCTCATCACTGAGGGAAAAACTCCCTGGACCGTTGGTAGCAATACAGAACAAGTCTATTTGCAAGAAAAAAATTCTTTGGGTCCTGAAAAAACAAGAGGGGAAAAAAAAAGAAAAGGGATGAGACACTGAAATGTCACCAGGTTTAGTTTGAATGACGATGACTTGCTGGGGTGCTGTGTTATAGGCAGATTGACTGCGCATCACACGACGTTGCTTGTAGGGACTGTGCTGCATGGGATAACCTCTCTGCATTTAAGAAAAACAGAAAATTCCAAAAGGCTCTGCTCTTGGGAAGCTGACTCGTGCTGACCTAATTACTTCATTAAGCTTGGATTGAATGGTTGATCCTAAAGTAGATAAAGCTGGAAGCATGAAAACAGAAAATTCTCCCTCTCTCCTTCTGTATCTTTCTCTCTCTCTGGGAATAAATTTCATTAGGATGATGCTTTCTATAATGAAAAAACTAATCTTGCTGTGTGTCTCTGTTCAGGAAATTGGCATAGGTAACAAATGCATTACACTGTGCAGGGCTGTGATAATTCATGAAAAAAGAAACAGCCATAATCTTCACTCTGAAGTAGGTGGCTGAAAACAGGAAGAAGGTTTGCGTTTTGTGTTGGTTTGTGGGTTTTTTTTCTTCATGTACAAAGGGAAACATGGAGAAAAGGAGAGAGCTGAAGCAAGAGAAAAGGAAAGAGAAGATGGCAGGAAGTGCTTGGGCTATCAAAAAAATGTGAAGAATGAGGGAAGGTGGGGGGAAAATGGGAGCTTTCAAGAAAAACAAATAACATTTGAACACCATCATAAATGACATAGAAAGAGGGTGAACAAATCTGATGATAACCAATATACTTCCCTCCTTTAGGGACAAAAATTGAAGTGCAAAGCAGGGGAAGAGCATGATATTTCTGCTGTCACTAATTATAGTGCAAGCCAGTCCCCACTGAAAACAAATTCTTTCTGTGACCACTCCAGTGTCCTCTGAGCGAGCTGAAATCCCTCATCAATTTTGGGATTAGCAGGATAGCAAAGACTCTCAGCTTTCTCTTGGTGTGCCTGAAATGCACTCAGAGTCTCTTTCAAGAAGAATTCCAAATCTTTTTTTAAAGATTACTGGGGCTGCACCAAAACCAAAATTGTGCCAGCTACATAACAACAATCTTAGCTACAAAATTCTTCACGTTATCTCTGAATTTTTCAAGCTTTCCCTTGCAGGCCTATGACCTTGATAAGCTTTTGTCAGCTGTATTGGAGATCCCCATACTGTAAAACCTGGTTTTTACAGATATGTGTAGCCAAATGAACTGTTAACCTTTGCTTTGAACTAAATCAATAGATTGCCATGATTGTGGTCTTCACAAGAAGCACTTTTCTGAACTCTGTCCCATAAGACATATAAAAACAAAGGCTATAACACTGCCTTCTTAATCTTCCTACCACCACAGCAATTTATTACTCTTTTGCTTACATATCCTTGTTTTCTCTCTTTCCTACAGTGTTGAAGTGGGAGCTGACATTTAGCTGTCTATTTATTCCTAAGAACAGTCAAAAGTTGGAATTTTTATCTCATGGGAAACTCTGGAGTTTCTGTAATTTTTGTTCAAAAATTGAAGTTTCATGAGAAACAAGAATACCAAAAAGAAGTTTTCACAAGGGTCTTTTCAGAATCTCCAAACTTCTTTTCAGATGCTTTTTTTTTGGTTGTATATTGAGAGAACTGTTTTAACTTCACCTCATACCATACTATATATCTTCACGGTCACTGCTTACCACTCCTAATACTGAGATGTTAAAAATGATACTATATAATAGTTGAAATAATCTATTCTATCTTTAAAGCCATTAAAGACAGCTGCTATTCAGTGCTGATTGAAACATCTTACCTCCTTTTATAGATCAAAGTGTATAATGTGATACTGACTTAGTGAGGCGTTTCGATATCCTGAATAGATGGTATTTAGATGATCCCTATGGATCTCAGATTTAAATTCCACTGGGAAGTAAATCCCATGATCCTGCTTTTCAAATAATTATAATACTCCCTTCAGAGGATGGGATCTTCCAGAGAAGTGTAAAGGGTTTTAGTGTAAAGGGTTTTAGTGTAAGGGCTTCCTAATGCTTCAACTGATATTTTACTGGTAGTGAGAGAACCCAGTGAAATCACAGCTTGTACATAGCCTTACAGAAACCTCTCAAATGTGGAGAAAAAATGGACAGTAAAATCAAAAGAGCCTGAATCAGTGGCTGAATTTTCATGTAGAGGCTTTGCAACCATAGTCCTGAGGCTGGAAAACACTGCCTTGACTGAGTTTCCTCAATAAGGGTGGTACTTCTGAAAGATCCAGGGGAAAAAAAGAATGTAAGTTCTACAGGTGAAGAATACGCTTCGGTTTTGCTTCCAAGTAAAAATAATATTTTGAAGACAGGTTGTATTTAGAAAAGTCCATGGCGTTAAAGATTGAAGGAATATCAAAATATTTTTCAAACCATTGCTGTGTTAGCCAGCTTTCTACTATATTTAGTATACCTAACAAGGATGCAGTTAACTGAAGGTTAAATAGACTATAAATCACATTGCTTACATCTTGGATGTAAGTAAAGAGGAATGACACTGCATTGTATATTTATTTTTTTTTTATGCAGGAATTTTCTTAGGGATCTGCATAAGAAAAACCAGTCACCAGACTCCAGCCTGGCTGGGTGTAATATTATTGAAAAGGGCTGGTGGCTGAAAATGCTCCGGAAGAATATGAGTAAACAACCATATTATTTCAACTTGTTTAACTGTATACTCAGGATCCAGATGCTTGAGAGTGAACTATTAATGGCTGACTTGGCTTGTATATTTAATTGTATGTTGGATTTTTAATTTGCTGTACTCTGCTACCCATTTGGACTTGAGGCACAAGCAAAAAGGGGATACTTATTTTAATGTAATAAATGGAGACAATAAGTATCAAGCATACTTCATTGTCCTGCTTCCCCACTGTCTTCCAAGAATGGAAGTCTCCCGAGAGTAGGACACTTTTCTCTAATTTTCTAATCAGCCACATTTGTGGTTAGTTGAGCTGTTTCCATTTTCTACCATTTATTTTTATTATCCTTGCTCTCCCATACAAAAAAAAAGATATTCTGCAGGGGAAAGGCCAGGAAAAGTGAAAGAGAGAGTTAAGGAGGAGAGACAGACAGACAAAAAATAGACAATATCATATTGCAGAAATCCTGACACCCTGATGTCACAGCTTTAGCTCTAAACTGGTACCATGTCCTGAAAACAGACTAGTATTTTTTACTGTATGGGTTGACTAGAGTACGAAATTTAGCTCAATTGAGAAATAAAAATACTTTCCACTGTGACAAGCGTTAATGTTTCATTGAAGTATGTCCCGTGTGTCCAATGATACTTCATAAGATAAAGGCAGTGTCATTGATACGAGCTTTTGTGTTTCAAAAGTCAAAAGAACCACCCTGAAATATGCTTTTAAAATATGCCTTGTAAGATTTGGCCACAATAAGAACATTTAATTGCATTACTTCAGTACAAAAGGACATTAGCCAATGCACTTTCCAGTACTGTTTGTAGACATGGACATTTGCAACTTCATAACATTCCAGCTCTTATAGATGTAAATAAGTTCTGCATGTTCCTTGTATAATTATTTTAGTATTCTGTAGGTAGCAAACATCATAAATTGGTAGCTGTGGAAATTTGGTTGGACACAGGCTGCAGTTGAGTCATTTGGACTGAAAGTCACTTTTCATTTGCTTCCTGCGAAACTTCACGTTAATTTTATCTGCAGAGTTATTTATGGGATGAGAAGCTGTCATGATTACGTGCTCATAGAAGTGCTCATGCCACAGGTATGCGGTGGTCATTAGAAGCACTTCTGTGGGTTTGGGAACCATCCAGTGGGGACCAATAGGTAACTCACAAAGAGAAAATAGAGATACGTTTGCTGAGTCAATTGCTTGCTAATAATAGTTCTCCCCGCTCTAGCGGCTTGTCCCTTGCTTTGCACGTATTGCTGCTTGGGCTTGGGTTACACATAAACACAAATGTCGTGACCCACGTGTATCAAAAAACTGAGAAGATACTATCATTGGAAATGTAGCTTTAAGCTCCATTTTCATAAATACAGGGAAGTAAAAATAGAATCCCCGTGGATAAACACATGGAGATGTGAAATCCTTGCTGAGCACCATGGGGCCCCGAGGCTGTAGCACCAGCCAAAACTGCCTCTTGGTGTTTTGAAGGGGTGGTTACTACCAAAATCCTGTGTCTGGCTGGGCATTTGTGTAGAGATTTTTCTCTAAGGGCAGGGCTGATTGTGACCTGTTTCTGGTTACACGATCAGCTCTCGGGAGAAAGGAGATGGTATATTTGTGCTCTGAATTTCTAGTCAAGAATCACTGTCCGAATGAATTGGGAATGACTGACAAAAAGGTAGGTAGGTAGGTAGTTCATTGATGGTTTGACTGATCAATCACTGCTACAGCAGAGCACCTGGAAGAAAATCATGCGAGCACCCACTGCCTTTGTGTACAAATGCCACCCAAGTCTGATCATGAGTTCTCTGAGGCAGCCAACTTATTTTAGGTGGCACAAAACAGGGTGCGTAACCTGGAGGAGAAACAGGTAGAACAGGAGTTTGGGAGAAAAAGAGTAATGAGGAAATGAGCAGATTTTCCTCAAAGAATGTCAGATGCAATTGATACAACTCAAATAGTAAAATCTCATGTTGTAAGGAATACAACAGTCACCTTTCCATAGAAATACTGCAACCCTGCCATGTTACATGAACATCCAGGAGCAGAGGCAGGTCTAAAGGAAATTTAATACAGCTCTTATGTCTAAGGAGTACTGAACTAAGGCAGATGTTGATGGGGCATAGGACTGAGGTGTCTGAGAGACAAGCATTGAACAGAAACCCTGCTCAGCTGATTATTGCTATTGCATTTGCAGAGACATTGTTGTTTTCCTTCCAGCTACAACTGTGCAGACAACTGCAGAGTTCCAAGTCGATGGAACAGTGTTCCAAGTCGATACCATTTATTAGTGTAAATGCTTTCATTTGCATTCTGTGAGCTTTCATATGGCTTAAAGCAAAACTTTGTGATCTGGGAAAAAGCAACAATTCTCAGTGTCAAAACTGTGTCCATGGACATCTTAAATAAGTAATAGTATTCAATATTGGTTGGGTTTTTTTCAGGAGGCAGGGGTAGGGATGGTGGTAGCTCTACCCTTGAGCTGACATTGAGATACTAATTTTTACCATCTTGCTTTCTTTAAAACATACTAGCATCAAAAGAGGTGTCTCCATAGTCCCACAGGCACTTCATGCATAGCAAAAATTGCAATTTATGAGAATACTATCAGAAGTCTCGCTGGCTCTTTAATAGATCATCTGTGTAATCTGTGCCTATCGCTTCATCCCATTGATTTCTTTATTCTGCTATGACTTTTTTCACCAATCTATTTAAATTGAAGGTACTGATACAGGAATTGTTTAATCACGGGGTTCCCAACTACTCTTGGAACTCTAGGAATTACTACCAGCCTACGGAAAAGTCTCTGCACAAAGCACAATTTAGCTGATAAAAATGACCACTGGGAAGAAGAGCAAATTAAACTTCAATATATATTTAACTTTTCATAACATGTATTTTGAAGATATACATTACATGCAGTGTTTATGTCAGTTATCTCTCTGCCATTTTCTGAAGACCAGATAAGGACGTTGGTATGTTTTGTAATTATGACTTTCTCTTTACAGATCTTAACCTTGTAATTTCAGTTAAGTGCTGAGATAGCACGAGGTTTTGAGCCCTCCATACTTAAACTAGAAAACATTTTCACAGGCACTAAGAGTGCAAGGAACCATTTGGGTGATCTAAAATCTGTGATAATACAAGTCCTCAACTTGTGTTCTATAATTGTTCCCAAAAGTGTATCGCTATATATCTATTGCCTATATTAAACCGAATCCAATAAAATGATAAGTATATTGTTTGAAGTATCTAAAATTCTAAAATCTAAAATGCAGTTTTGTTGTAAAGAAAGAAAAGTGTGCCTAGTCTATCACATTCCAGGGCAAATTAATCCAGAAATTTAATGATGGTCACAGAGAAAGGGAGAAGCTTTATTTTTAATTCAGATTTGCTTATAATGTGTTTCCATTCCTACTTTAAGATGCAATGGCTTTCCTAAAGTAAATTAGTGTTGAAGGAAATATTGGAACTATTTATTTATTTACTAGCTATAGGCATAGTCCCATCTACTCTGCTATAGGCTAGCTGTCTAATGTACAGATTGTACCCCATTCCAGTAGTCATTATTTATTGTGACACAGATCTGTGCTTCTAGTATGTAAAATACTTCAGCAAAACAGACTTCTGCATCCTGTGAATGTATTCTCCTAGCCAAGTAAAATGGAAGTAACTCTCTCTGTAAAAGTTATGAAGTTATTTTTTTTATATATCAGTTCAGGTAAAATAATAGTCTCATAAGGGACATATTGATTATGCCAATATTAGAATGTACTACAGATTGCTAGGAGTGGATCTGTTGAGTAATTGGTCCCCTCATCTGGTGCTAAGAAACTGATGCCCATTTTACATAAAACCCCTTAGTTTCTGAAAACACGTGCTGGTAAGACAAATGCTGCGAGAATTGCCATAAATCAACTGTCCATGGCAAAGAATCAAAATAACCTTTTCTAATACCAGCGAAGGCAGACCATTTTCTGTTACCTACCTTTTAGCTTTGAAGAAATAAACAAAGCATTAAGCCAGACTACCAGCTTCCCCAAAAGGTCATACCTGCCAGTGACATATCTTGGGGGGGGCAATTTCTCAGTAGATCATGAATAAACCTGGGCTGTAAACTTCAAGGCCTCTTCAGATGGTAAAACCCAGAATTGTCAGTATTGTTAGGGATTTTGTGGAATTATGAACTCCCAACAATAAAGTGAATTTTATGCCTGGCGGGTTAACAATGCAGCATGCTAGTGAGTCTCAATAACACTGTGCTAATTGTGCTTTCTCTGGTCTACCCCTAAAATTCCAAAGATTTTAAGCTAAGCCCACTCCACCCTAGTCTAAAGGCTGCTTGCGTTGGCTGCTTGAGAATAGCCATATCACCTCTGCCTGTGATTCTCATACATTAAGCAGAGTCTGACAGGGCCATAGCTTCAAGAAAAATATGAAAGAGAATAAATGGTTTGGTGCTGGAGGCCTTAGACAGGAGTTTGGAGATCTGGATTCACCCTCTTGTTCTGCCAGAAATCCTGTTCTGGATCCAAACCCTTAAAGGAGATTTAAGATTTCTTTCATTCTCACACTAGAGCTTTTTTCTCTTTTTGATAAAAAAAAAAATAGCAGACTTAGACCTTACTTTCATCATCTAGTAGAAATGGGGAAGAACAAAAGCCACTCTTCAAGAAGTAGTGTTAAGGTCTGTTTAGTATCATCCCTCCCCAGGAGTCCTTTGCTATTTACCCAATCCTGGGATTTTGTCCTTTTTCAAAGGAGATTTTAAACTGACACTCTAATAATTCTTGCTTTAGCAATTCCATGCATTTTTCTGAGGACAAGAAGTGTCGTTGATTCATTTGGCTTATTCAGAGCTCTGCAATGCTGCGCCTACTGGCTGCTAAGTCATAAGAAGACACTCATGGCTCCTTGCAATCTTTGAGGGAATTCTCTTCACCAGGGCCATAATGGCAACAAGAAGGGAAACTAGAAAAGATGCACTGGGTTGTCCAGAATATATGCAGGATATATATGTATGAAAGGAAGGGACATATCTATTGTCAAGGCTCCATTATCTGGACAGTCCCTTTATAAGATAAGGGTTTCATCTTGACCAGCAGCTAAATAGTTACTTTACAAGGCCTGCCTTCTGGTTTGGCTCAGAAAACTAGAATTTAATTTATTTGTCAATGCAAAGTTCTCACAATAAAAAGTTAATGCAATTTACTTTCTTCAACTGTATTGGGTTATTCAAAGACACTTAGGCAACTGCCCCTTTTCTTAGTGTTTCAAGGATGCCTGCAGTTTGCTAGGCACATGGTGAAAGAAGTTATGCAAAAATGTTATTATAAAGCTAGAGCAGTAGCCCTGCTAGCCAGAGTGGCTAACCAATAGTTGTTTTTGCTGGGATATTTCAATTAGGATGAAAAATGGTGCTAGACTTGGTCATCTTTGAAGGAGCTCTAATTGGAAAAGAAACAATACTACTAAATTCTAGCAGTGGAAAGCCCAAATGGAGCAGAAATGTTGCACCTCTAATGTGGTCAGAGCAGCAGAAAAAGTCCTTGCCTCCTACCAAGTTCTGAGGCCGAGGCATATGGCAAAAATGTACAAAATCCTTCTCTCTTGGACATACAATGAAACAAACACTTTCTTATCCCTCAGCCAACACCTCCACCCCAGAGCACACTGTCTCCAGACAGGCTTTTGCAAGCTTTTCTGAGGCTCTCTTCTTTCTCTTCTTCTCTGTTCTCCGAGAAGCTTTTTTTCTGCATATAGTTGTATGAAACAGTATTAAGCAACATCTTTCCACACAGATCGCCTGAACTGGCACTATATTTGGGTTTTCATTTGTGGAAACACAGCCTTAGCTCTCTTTCAGCTACCTAAAAAGCAGACTGAATTCATTAGTTCTGGGGAAAGATAAATCCACCTTAGCCTCATTTTTTGTTCCAATAGGTCTAAAAGGGACAAACCTAGATCATCTATTCAAACAAAGAGAAAGAGAAATAACTTAATAGATTACCAGTGATGAAAAATAAAGCTCTGATATATATGCAGTTTTTTTCTGGAAATGTTTCACCTTATCATATTTCAATTCCTGTACAAATCACCTTTTGAGTGAGTTCCAAGCCCGATGGTAGTTTTACTTTCAGATACCAAAGAAGAAGCCCTGAGAAGAAACTACAGTTTTTGTAGAATTTGCTAGCAGGAATGTATTTTGTCCCTACTATTCACTGTTTTATGACACTTTCTCTCTTCACGGGAAAATCCTGCAGCAACTCTTCCAATTTTCAGTGGAGAAAGAGATTTTTAAAAAATGCCTAGAAGGTCTATCCTACAAGATTCTTAAATTTTGGATTTGTTTCTCTGGCAGTTTTCCAGAAGGAAAATAAGACAGTTATTTTTAACACATGCCCAAATGTAAGACTGCATTTTATATATCACAGGCCTGTTTTCTATAAACTATCTAGAAAAAAAAAAAAAAAGAGCACAATGCTTAACAGGCAGTTAAAACTATGATTATGGTTAATGTTTCCACTATCCAAGAGCCTTGAAAATCCAGGATCCATACAACCTCACAGTCTTCAGATCTGTGTTTAAATTTGACTGACATAAGAATCTCTGCAGATTTCGTTCATTAGTGCCAATGCATTTCCACAGGCTTCTGGTATCTGAATGGACAACTAGCAGGCAAAATTTGCATCTAGCTACAGTCCAGCATGCCCGTTCTCAAAAATACCTCAGCGCTTTGGCAGCTACCTGTTGTGAAAAAACCTCTTCAATACCAGTGCATACGGGACCCTCCTCCCTTAAGACAGACTGGCTTTTGCAAGGCAAGCATTACCCTTCCTACACCCATAGCTCTAGCTGAATCTATATACCATAGATATTTTTCCTTAATTCGGACAACATCTTTTACCTAGAAATATCCAAAGGTTTTACAGCCATCTGAGGAAGAACATCCCATCTCAACATCTCAGGTGTAACTGCCTGATTGTCTTACTGTTGCTAGTTTTGCCTCATTTCTTATAATCTAACTAACTCCTTTTTTCCCCCCAGAAACCCTGGGTTCTTGATGTGATTCTGAATTTGATAACGGTTGCCTTAACCAAGAAATCTGCTAGTCTCACACTGTCTGATTAAATATATCACTTTCTTTAAATTTGCGGGGAAGAAAAATACTTTTCATGGTATAAGTGCTCTGTCAGAGAATCATAGCTAAAACTCTGATTGCTGAGATGAATGATATTGTCTTATGCTAGGACCAGTGACGGGTTTTAGCCAAATACAGCCACCATACTACCGCCTCACGGTGCTGGATTCATCACTCTGTGAAAGCAACATGAAATACAGGTCATATCAGGTGCATCTAGGAGTGGCCCTGGATCAGGCCTTGAAATTTCAAGGACACCTAAGGAAAACAGCTGCAAAAGAAAGGACATCTGTGAAGTAGATTAGCTGGCTTAGCGCGGGGTGCCTAAACACAAACCTTTCTAACATCCGTACCAGCCATCTGTTCCTCAGCCATTCTAGCCTGCTACTGACCGTCGTGCACAAAGCTGGATGGTGGCCAGCTCTCTTTAATCGTGCGTTATATCATAAACCTGCTGATCCAATCTCTCCCCATCTCCGCTTGTGCTTTATAACCTACCACCACTGCACGTGTGGCGTGAGCCAGCTCTGCAGAGGAAGTCCCAGGCTACCATTTTACATGGGTCCATCCAGCTCATCCAAGCTGCCTCAGGAATCTGTGGAGTCTTACCGTTAACAGGAATGGTCTTTATTAGCAGTAACTAACTTGTAGTTTTGTTCAGTAGCAAATATAAACCTGATTTGAACCTGCTACATATGGGCCCTGGCCAATAAGTCATACCAAGGTTGCTTTAGAGCCTACATTTCTATGTGGTCCTCTCAAGACTGGTGACAATGGCTACAATAAATTAACAACCTGTCTTGAGAAGACATATATTAACCTAAAAAAGAAGACAAAGGTTGCTTGAGATTGCCACAGGCAGCTTCAACTCACGGAGAATACCAAGTTGCATTTATACAGTTATGGCAATTAGTTTCCATTTTCTTTGTTAAAGACTGCTTTTGCTTCCAACTGCTACAGGAGTCCAGTCTCTGAGGAATGGTCTGAAATTTTTTTGCAAGCTACTTGACTGATATTGATCTTAGTCCACTTGTGTCCTCAGAAACAAAAAAACCTTCTCTGATGGACAACACTATGTTCCTCTTTAAGAAGTGCCTTTATAAATCTACCCTAAAGACTCAGAGGTACAATCAGACTGCTAATTAGACCTTTGACAGACACTGAAAGAACATTTACTGTGTATGAAGATTAAATAAGATGTGCTTTGTCAAGTTTTTTTCTATTTAAGTGGACTGAATGAAAGACAGGAAGTTTCTCTAGTCTTGTATTTTCATACAGTAGATTAGGGAAGAGTTAGTTCCGAATTTCCACTTAAAATGTCCCTTGGAATGCATAGCTAATTTCCTGCAGACATAATTCTTAGGCTTTTATGTAGTGTTGTAATAAATCTTTCAAAAATCTGTCCAAGTAACTTTCAGGCATAGGATTTTTTCCTTCCTTTTCTCTTTTGAGTTCTCTTTTTGAATAGGCACCAAGGTAAAATCACAACGAGGATCTTACAGTGGTTCTGCTAGATAATCACTTATAACTTTTTATACACATTTTCTGAAGAATGTTACACAAGACACAATGCAGATTAACTGCATAATAGAAGACCTCCATAACAGCACTCAATAGTACTGAATTTATCCAAAAAGGTAGGAGGGGTTATGTACTAGGCACCTGTGTCAGAAGTTTGGGGTAGCAAACTTCTAGACATCTCTATTTTCTCATGGAAAATGTCATGTAATAGAGCAACAATATGGAAATCTCATGAGCCTTTTACACAGCTTCACTGTGTGAATCCCATAATAGTGTTAGCATGGGATTCCCCAAACTGGATTCCTGCAAACATTATGGTCTCTCCAGCTGAGGCTCAGAAATCACAGAAAGTGGAGAATCAAGCACCTTAATGTGGACGCTTTCTGCGTTATACCATTTTCATTTCCCCCCCAGCACTCAGAAGTGTTGCATTAGTGTGTATCTCTGCCTGTGTTTCCTTTGGTATCCACTTCCCTTTACCAGTTTCCTACTCTGGCTTGTCCTTTCACTGTGAGATCTGGTGAAGCACAGTTTCACATTTTGTTTATCTGCTCTCTTCACAATTGTATAAACTTTGATCATAGCCCAGCCCAGCCTTCTGCTCTGCAGGCTGGAATCCCAGCTGGCTTAGCCCCTCTGCAGAAGGCAGCTGCCTTATCCCTAAAGCGTTTTAGTTGAAGTCTGCACCTTGGACTTTACTGTCCCGATCTCTTGGAGACCAGAGCTGCACATAATAACCAAGACAAGGGTATATGTGATTTTGTACAACGGCAGAATTACTTCTCTGATCTTCATCTCATTACTCAACAACACCTTCTCAGCTTTTTTGACTGCCATTGTACATTGAACAAAAATTGCTGAGGATTTTAAGGACTGCTGACTCAAAAACCTCTTTCCTCAGTTCGTGTACCTTCAGTTCATGTTCCTCTTCTCACTTTTAACAACAATCTTCTTAGTAAAACTGAGCTAAGGTTACACAGTTGCGAGGCATGAAACTGTTTCTTCAGTAATCTTTGGTGTGGAACCTCTTTGAATATCCAAGTTTTGGATGTCCAGCATCTTTTCTTTCCCCATGTGCCTTTGTTGGCATACTGTTCTACTGATTCCCTTGCTGGTTTTCTCTTCTGATGTAATTCAATTGATTTTTTTTAAGTTTCAATATCCTTTGAAGGAGACTCTTCAGGCACCTTTTTTTTTCTTTTATCTCATAAATTCCCATTTACATTTGACCTGCCACATTTTACAGGCATTCTTGTTTCCTTCATTTGACAAGATATGCAATTCTTACATGCTGAACATTTTCCAGTGGTAGCCTCCATATCTTTCTCACTGAGGCAGTCAGGTTTTTAATTGGATTTTCTTTTTGGATTATTTTAATACCTTCTTTAATTATGGCACACGTTTTACCTGGCCTGTTAACATAGTATTAGTAAATCATGTAGAAGCACAACCCTACTATATCCGAGTAGTCCAATAAGAAGAGAAAGAGGAAAAGAAAGGGAAGGAAGGCAAAATTTAGAATGGTAGGATATTTCTTGTAATACATGCTTTCTTTAAATAGAATTTATGTAGATGTCATAGCAAAATATTTAATAGCAATATATTTATTTCTGAGTTCACAGGTCATTATGGAGAAGACAAGCATGTCTTCATATAAAAAGGAGCTGAAAAAATAAGTTGATCTTGAAAGCATACTGAATTTATTTTCGTCTAAGCAAATTATATTGTTTTCTGCATGGTGAGGACAATTTCTTTTTCCTTTGTTAGCAAAGGCTCTCATAATAAATGGAATTGCAATATGCAAATATGTAAGGGAAAAGACAATTTATTAAAACTAGTAAAGATATCCAATTGTTTTTAATGATAAAATAACCTTTCTTAAGCATTCCAAGGATCCCAGCTATGGTAACAATGGTTACAAAGAATAGAATAAAGTGCTTTTTGGTTGTTCTAGAAAAGTATTGAGTATTTTGAAACCACGTGACTATGTAATATTTTTCTTTCCACACATACATTCACTGTTTTACCTTCTATGTCAAAATTTTGACTGGTTGGCCTGAGGCAGACTCTTAAGAGCTCCTGTAAATGAAACTTGTCACAGAATTTGGCTTCAGGTTACATATTCTCAGCTCACAGATTCTTGATGCTTGAGCTTAGTGTTATACTCCCTGAGCCTATAAAGATATGACTCTGAGATATGGTTATACCCATTACTATTCAGCATTTGGTCTTCAATAGCATCTTGATCTGACCCACTAATTGCAAAGGTGATCAACTTTTGGGCTTGTCCAAATTACTGAAATTTAAGATGTCTGTTGGTGTCCTGTGGTGTGAAGGCAGTAAGTATCCAACAAGTTGTTGAACCTTTCTTGTATGCATCACCAATGACTTGCTTCATCCATGGAAAGCCATATATATGTTATATTTGCATGTAGGCATTTGCTGAACTAAGCCTCAGTGCGGTGTGAGCTATAGGTAAGAAATGAACTACTTTTATTAATCAGTTTTATTTGATGACAGCAGATGGTATAAAAAATATGTTTTCCATATATCCAAATGAGGAATTGGCAGAGGTGTTAATGGCTGTTTTACGAATTGATTTATGGTTTGTTATTTTTATAATTCTGATAGTGTCGTTTACATGTAATGGTGGTGATCTGGGAGTATCAGTGACAAAATTTGTCCCGGCTGTACTTGACTTGAGAGGAAAATTTAGAAATCTACTTACCATCTCAGCTCTCCAAGTGGTCAACTTGCTGTCACTCAGGTAACAAAGTCCTTCTCCACCTCAGCAGTTTCTAGGTACTGAAAAGGTAACTTGAAGTCACAAGCAGCTGCTTAAATTGGTCAGGAAGGAGTAATTCCATGCAGATGGGAGCTGGACTGAAGGGTACAGACACGGAGAGTTTTGACCCCCACCCAACCTCCAGAATTATCCCAGTTTCTTTCAAAACCACAGTTTACTGGCTGGTCCTAAATTTTTGTAATCTTAATCAGAACCACCTTACACTGTTCTTTGCTCTGTTCTACACAGGCTTTTTGCCTGGGATACTCCCCAAGCGGGCTGTTATTCTTGGAGACCAGACACTGCTGCAAGATGCTATGCAGTGGTTTGTGAGCTCTGCCTCTCTCTGCCCAGACTGGATTCCTATTACAAATCGACAAACTTTGGAGTTCAGGCAGTTACTTGAAAATTAAATGTGGTCCTCATGTGGCCACACATGAATTTTGTAATATTGCCTACTATAAGCTTATGCCTGAAATGATAATTAATTCAACCTAGCCACAGAGACATATGATGCACAGACAGAGTATGGCGGTACTGAACAGAAAAAAAAAAAAAGCCATTCAATATCATGTTCCTTATGGGCAACTGATAACTATCTGTATGATGCATTGATAACATGGTCTTTCTACAAAACACATGGTGGACTTGATGGCCATTTATCTTGCCATATCTTGCCATGCTTTTTTAAATCCCTGTCTTGGGATACAGAAGCTTGAAATACCCTCCATTAAGTAAAAATCAGGGAAAAAATTATCTTAAAAGCAAAGAACCAGGAACTTTACCCTTTATTGGTGACCTTTAAAGACAGAACTAATAAGTGGTTCTGAAAGAGTAGCACTCGGGTAACCTCAGTGATCCTTTCTCTTAAATGTCACTTGATGCAAAAGAATCACAGTTATTTCCAGGTTCGTAGAATGAAGGTATGACTGTAATAATATGTTCAGGTTAGTACGCTGTTACAGAAATGTGACACTATATTACAATTATTAAATACATGTCTGATTCCAGAAACCATCTATTTTTTCTAACTTAGGGGCAATATCTTCTGTATACTTCTCTACTTTACACTTCTATCTTGCTTACACATTACTTAATTTCTTCCTTTAATGACAATGCTGCTTTGATTCTCCAATGGCCAATCTTTTGCAACTGATTTTAGAGTTGATAATAGAGCTATATAACTTGCACACCAACAGTCTCAATATTCACCTGGATCTCTCAGGTGAGTGAGAAAGAGGCATTTAGATTTTTATGATATGCCAACTGCTTTGCTAATGACAATGAATTGATTTCTCATGAACGTTACAACCAACAAGTCAGTATTCCTTGTGTCCCTAAACCCTTCAGAAACAGGCCTAGATTTGTATCAATTTGTTTTTCCATTTAGCACCTTCTCTGTACAAATGCACTTCAGCCAAGGAATTGCCAACAAGCTCTTTGATATTCACTATTTGCAGGTTGGATTTGCTGTTGTAGCTACAACTAATGCTTATCCAGTTCAATTTAGATTGGGAGTGCACTTTTAAAGGGACTTATATAGTTTCCCCAGTTTTTGTGCGTTGGTTTACAAAGCAAACTGAGTTCAAAGTACACGAGCTTATTGATGAAACTACATTAGAAGACAATACAGGTGCGCAGGAGAGGCAGGCTGGCTGTAGTGCAAGAACTGCACAGAGAGGCACATTTTAATTTTCCTCCACAAATTCCCATGGGAGTGCAGAGCTGTGCCATGTTCTTTATCCTTCCATGGAGTCCCCCAGATCATATGTAAAAGTCACCAGAGGCAGATGTCATACAGAGGCCAGGGATGGAGGTGTAGGGTAGCTGAAGGGACTTTTTCCACCATTTGAGTTGCTGGGGAGGAAAACAGAACAGAGCCCTTACCCATTTTAGGCTCTGTAGCTATCAAGGCCACAATTCCTTTATCCTGTGGAGCTGTAAGTACTAAAAAAATTTCAGACACATTGGTGAGAGGTAGAGAGTTGTCTTTTGTTTGGCAAGGATACCAGCAATGTCCCTGCTTTTGCTAAAAAGAAAAGTCTTGCACGATTAGGGAAAATTGTTGGTTTAGATCACTTTTGCTTTAAGGGAGTAAGTAGCCCCTGGAGTAAAAGATGTGATAAGAGACTAAATTTGGATCTCCAATTGCAGACAGCTGTTAAATAAGTCACAAATGAAATGACTTTGGCATTGTTAATTCTTGAAAACAGATACAAGCTGAACATTCAACATGCCTGACTTCAGCACCTAATTTTTCACTCCATCTCTGTTTTCTGGGAGTCCTTAAAAAGAACAACTTCAATTTAAAATTTATAGTCTCCTGCCAAGAATTGATTGAAAAAATATGGTTTACAAATAACACTCTCTAGGTATATTTTTAACAGCAAAAGCTAACTTTAAAGTAGAATAACTATTATATGATCAATTTCATTTTAAAAAAACTAGTTTTGAAAACTAAAATTTTCATAATCTGCAGAAATTACTTTCTACTAAATTACTTATTATCTCTCTTATTAGATATATTTTAGTGCCTTTCTGAGCAGCAAAAATTAAGATTTTAGTACCATACTCCAAGATAAAAAATAGTTGTCTGCAAAGAAAATTATATTTTCATGTACACAGCTTTTTTTTTTTTTCACTTAGATTTCTTGGATTACTGCTGGAGCACAGGTTAGGAGCTTACCACCACCACCACCATTGGCTAATGACCTCTTATTTGGATTTTCATTTTTCTTTCCTCTTTTCTCTTACTGACCATGAATACTGACCAAGTATCTGTGAGCTTGAGTAGTTCCTTTCCTTTTCAAGTCCACCTTGACCAAATCCTTCCAGTGTGCTTCTGACAGAAGGCAGTTCAGTGTGCAGGGAATTTACTTAGGACCTGGAAGATGATGTTCTGCTCATCATTCCACCCCAAGTAGCCACTGGACAAATTACTTGGTCTTGATATGTGAAATGAGAACAATAACTCTTCCCGCACACCAGGCTACGTGCAGATGGTGAAGACATTCCACGACAGCTGCCTTCCCAATCCTTCCCAAATTCAGCTTAGACTCCTTTACCCAAAGTGGAGCTCACCATCAGCTGGTAGTCACCAGCGGGAGCAGATAATCCACATTGCAGCAGCCAAGATCCGGTAAATCAATGTCTTTGGAAGGTCAAAATATATTCCAAACCACAAAAAGCTTGAATTTTACTCTTGCACAAGAGGTGTTTTTCAGGACTGTGGCACTAATTCAACCAGCGGACCAGCAGTGTTTTCCTCTGAGGAAGCCCTTTTCAGAACAAACATCTCTGCAACCAACACCTCTGACAGTGGTTTTACAAAAAGAGACAGATGTGGCCAGATGCCTTTTCCCAACAAAACCCACTGAGGAGCGGGAAGCCTTATCTCCTTCGGTTGTGCCCACTTGACTCCTCCTTGTCAATGAGTCCCTTTCCCTTATCAAACCTGTTTCGGCTTTCAGGGGATTTGACCTTTCTGAATTATACACAGAGCTCTTGTGTAACAGCCCTTATATCAGTATGTTTACCATCTGTTCTCCCTTTTCAGATGCAGACATGTGTTACTGTTTATCCACTATGTGTCACCAGTTTACTACAACAAATTCAGTCAAGTGGAAATCAGGTCAAGGTGAAATTTATTTCAGGCACTTTTGTTCCACTTCCTTTTACAGTTTGCCACATGCTAATCATATGAGTTCTGAACGAGGATCAAAAAAATAAATAAAATTATACTCTGGCTTCTGACTGACATTTTCAATGGATTGTTTCATTCACCTTTTGGAAAACCTCATACTGTACTTGGCTTCACTGAAAACTGTAGCTGCTGGAAAGTTTTAGCAGATTGTTGGACAATATGGAGGGCGAAAGCTGAACACTTAATGCAAAGCCAAAAAAAAAGGAGGTATATTCTTTGTATTTTAACGCTATACCTTGGAGAGAGAAGTTGTGTGCTTTCCCCTCCTTTCCCCATGTGTATTGAATGCGAGGGATGTAATGCCAAATCCTGCAAAAAAATGTCCACACCCACTGCAGAAAAACTTGCCACCACCCTAAAGATAATGCAATTTTTCTTCTGATTCCCTGGAAATAAGTCTCCATTTTGCCTTTGTGTTATTCAACAATAAAACGTTATTAGCTAGAATTGTTAGTAATTGCAATTCTGTGGGACTGCAGCAGAAGGATGGGTTCAGAAGTGACGTGACTTCAGAGGATGTGTAAGAGAGGACGCCTATTACCCCAGGCCTCTGTGACCACCACCGGTGGGAGGAGGTACAGTGGGTGTATTCAGCCCTTTAGCCCTCAGAGAATACCCCAGAACATTGACTTGGACTGTGCAAATTGGCCTTAGCTATGGAAATTTCATGAACTGCTTTCCCCAGAAAAAGCAATTTCACAGACCTCGAAGTACATACCAGAGCTATTACTGCTGTACTGGTGCAAAGGATCCCTTCCTCCTTACATAAACATAAATTACTTGTTTCTGTAGACCCCTGAGAAATCTTAAATCTAGACAAGCTTTAAGACATTGAAGATGAGTCAGTGAACACACTTTTCCCTTGAAACACACAGTTCTTTCACGTGATAATACTGGTCAGTATTAGCTTTTCGGCAGCAGTCCGTTTTTTATCAAGGAAAAAAACAAAGGACTCGCAAAGTGTTTTAGTTGCCCCCAAATGTAGGCGTTTTCCATTCACTTGTTTTATCACCATTTCAGATGTGTTTCATGGCGTTTTATTAACAAACATGTCCTAGTCAGCAGGCCAAAAAGTTTTTAGCAGGTGATAGTAAATGGCATCAACCCTAATAACAGCAAATGGAGTCCTGAGCCATCAAGACACCTGTGCTTTCCTCTCGCTTCTTCTCCCTCCCTTCTCCACAAACAGGTTGATCTACGGTAAGATTGAGCAAGGATTCATTTCTGTGAGTCACAGACCACGCTTACAGAACCCACTGATAAACTTAGTGGGACAAAATGTAATTTAATAGGAAATACGGGATAATAATATTTACCCATATTGCACAAAGAGTCATATTTTTGATGGTTTGCACCTGCACAAATGCTGAATATTTTCACAGGGCTATGTCCTGCTGCATATAGATGTGACCCATGTTACAGATCATATATTGCCACTTTTTGAGAAACTGATAAAATGCATTTGCAATTAAACATTATAGCACCATGGAGCAATTTTTTCTGTTACTAAATATTTACCTTTCAGTAATTAGGGAAGAATCATGGAGCAGGGAGCTCCATTGAGCTAGAAAATGTAAAAAGAAAAAAAAAAGAAACAGTTGGTCCTGTCCCCTATGAACATGTGATCTTTCTTTTTACGAAGGAGCCATTGTAGTCCCAGCAGGGGGAATGGAGTGAGCAGGTTGCATATGGAGTTTTCAAGTTTCTTCCATTTCAAACAATCAATAGAAGTCTTGGAATCAGCTGCTAGTCCCACAGGACTCCCTGAGCTGTCAGTGGAGATAAGGTCTCCTACAGGATGATGCAGAACGAGAGCCTACACGTCCTCTCTCGATCGCCTGGTGAGACCATCCAGTCTTTTCGGTACACACAAGTTTTCCATATGGTCACAGATCTACTGTCGAGCCTTTGAAGAGAAATTTTGGTGCTGCTGGAGCCAAGAGAGTTTTGTTACAAATTTCAAGAAGGACAGGACTTTGCAAGCCTCTTCTGCTACATCCTGAGTTCACACATTCCAACCTGTGGGCTGGTCCTCAGAGAAATGCTGCCTGTCACAGTACTATTTTTAGTACCCATAAGTTAAGGATTTAAATTTTCCTTTCTCTAATAAAGACTCACCTTTGTTAGGTGAGGTTTCTCTTAGCTTGGGAGAACAGAGTAGGAACTTTTAAACATATTAAATACATTTTTAGATACTTAGTTATGCTGTAAGTTAAATTCAGAGCTGCATTTTTATAACTAGAAATAAACTGAATGTGTGAAAGCGTTCCTACAAAACTGTGAAATTCCTATAGATTTCAGCAATCTTTTTATTTGGAATAGAGAAATGACTCTGAGCCTACCACCAGCCCAGGGAGCTCAGAGCAACCACGAAAACTAGAAGTGTTTTCCCCTCTTTTTCCCCAATACAGCTCACTGCAGTATGGATGTTTAGGTCACAGCTCTGTCTTAGGTTGTTGAGTTGGGAACCCAGCACTTCTCCAGACTTTAGTATTACAGTAGAGAAACATGAACCAGATCCAAAATCAAAGCGCAACCAAATACGTATTTCTGCCATTTCCTTATCTACGCTGGATTCCTAGACTGCCTTCATATGTGGAATAAAGCTGTAAAATGAAAGCATGCTGTTAAATATTTGACCTTTGGAACCTGGCACCAGTCTCACAGCTCAGTCCAAAGGCTCACCTTCCTCTCCTGCACCCTCCTCTGCACAGCTGAGGTCAGCAACCCTCAGCTCTGATCATCACCTCTATAAAGCTCAGCTCTCTCAACTTCCAGCCAGCCCCACAATTTATCACCTACCACGGACCTGATGGAAGAGCTACTTGCAGTAGTGTCTTCCTTTTTAATATTTGAGCCTTATATCTGTGGTAGTGTGAGTAATGTTCAGATCCCTCATTAAACCTTTCCTAAGCATCTAAGAATTAATAAACATTTTTCCCTAATGAAAATGTATTTAAAATGACAGAAAACATAAAAAAAAAATCTTAAAATGTACTTGTGTTTGCAAAAGTTTCTGCACTTCTACATGATTTTTGCAAAATGGTTACAATTACAACCTAGTAAAGACTCTTGGCTCAGCTCTGGAAGGCTAACTTTGTTCCCTTTTAAATGTCAAGAAAAAACAGTAACTTTACACTATGAGCATGTTAATAATAAATAATAAGAAAAAATAAAAAATATTTAAAAGTCCCAAAAGACCACCTGGATAAAATTACATGTTCTCTCACACAATAAGATTCTGAAGGTTGGCCTTATACAAAACAGGACCTGGTACAAAATGTATTTTATTATTCTAATGAATAAAAAGGTTAAAATTATCTATCCCATAGAAATATTCGAAAAATGCCTGTGTTACATCCATGGTAATGTGGGTAATGCTGAAAACTAATAAAGCTCAAGAAAAAAATCTCTAATCATAAATGACTGCCAGAACAACTTAACTTGTGCATTATTTCGTAATATGATATAGAATGACCTTATACAAACTTTGTCATTTATAAGATGACTCATAATAGCTCAGCTGCTTTCAGTAAGTTTCAGCATTGGTTATTTCCCTGCATACACTCCCATTTATTAAAAATTTATTCCATTGCTGGTTTTGCAGATTATATTTGTGCGTAATATACAGTAAATCAGATTCAATAAAACATGAGCGAAATACCTAATGGTGCAACTTAATCTTTTTCTGAGATATAAACATATTCTGTATTTTTTTTCCGTCACCCTCTCATCTGTCTCCCACTTTTCACCTAACACTGCTGGAATTCTAAGGTGATCATTCATCACCTTTTCCTTGTTTTGTCTTTCATGTCACCTCATATCACATTTCTGCATGACAGAAATAAAATAACTGCAATTACCAGAGAAAAAGATGTTGTTTGTTGAACAAATTCATTCTATGCATTACTTTTAGCCTGTTGTTCATCACTGGAAAGAGATATGAATTACAGTAGTTTTATTTTAGAAAGTACAATCATACCTGGAAGGACTTGTTAAAATATATTTGCACCATGCTTCGGACATTTCACATTTAATATGCCTCATTACTCATCACCTACACACATCAGCTACAGTTCTCTCACCTTCACTGACAGGTTTCTTCTCCTATGGCTGAATATTTCCATCATGTGAATCCTTTCCTCTATTCGTTTTCAAACCATCTGTGTGTTTTCACTTCTCCCGCTACGAAGCGTGGAGGCATTCACTGCATACACTGAGAACGGGACCCCGGAACAACAGCAGAGCTCACCTAATTCAAGACTTTTCCATGAACAAATTTACTGAATTGGGTCTTCTCACCAGGTGTGAACAACAAAATCGGTCATTTCCATGTGCTTCAGTGTCCTTCACCTCAGGTGGTTTGTATGTCACAAGGAATGCAGCAGGGATGCTGCTCCTTGGCTAGAGCATGGGCTTTGGGCTGGTGTCCTCCCCGCCCCAACTCAGAGCCCCTGCCTGAGTCTGGGACAGCCACTGGGATCACATCATGCAGCTGCAGGACACCACACAGTTCCCAGCAGGGATGTTACCTGAGATGTTGGAAGCAGCAGAGCCGTGCTGGCGTGTGGGGCTGGAGCCGCTCCTGCGGCAGCATCAGAGCTCTCCTGTTTGAGGGTCCTGGTGTCCTGGTTTCCTCACCCGCACTTAGAGGCAGCAATTCCCAACTGCAGCAGAACAGAAGTACATTAAGATTGATGAACGCACGTGCTGTGGTGGTGGAAGCCCAAAGGAGGTAACAAACGCAGGGTGATACGCTAGTGTCTTCACAAAGTAAAGAAATTAGAGAGCTAGATGAACTTCAAAGTACAAAAAAAGAAAATGAGCTTAAGTATGGTTGATTTGAGCAGCACCTCTGAACTTTTTATTTTTACCATAGCATCCTGTTATATTTTTCAGAACAAGTTCATCCCCCTTGTAAGAAAAAAAGAGGGCAAGTAAAGAAAACAGAAAACCTCCAAAAGGCCATCGATCAGTCCCAGCAACAGTATAAAAATTAAGAAGCAAGTAATACATTCAAATAGAAAAAATGCTAACATAATGAAAATGTCTGTAACTACAGAGATAATATACTTCGAAGCAACCTGCTTATATCAAAGTTTCACTTACTGGATTACTTCAAGTATTTAATAACTTGTAGTACTGCCAAAGCTCAGACTAAACTATAGTTATTTTCCCTGTCAAAAACTATTCAGCTGTGCAATGTCAAGCCACCAGAAGTGTTCTTTATTGCATCCGTATGAGAAAATCTAACCGCATTTCATATTTGTAGAGCAACAGTTTTCTTTTTGTTAGCATGCTATGAATGTATTCAGAGATCAAAAAGCAGATATTTAAAACAAAATGTTAGAATGGTTCAAATTAAAAATAAATGGTAATCATTTGTTTAACTGGGGAGTTGATGAGCAATCTAACCATGTGATTGCACAGAACACAAACTAACGACATAGCAAATGAACTTTAAAAATATAGGTGTATTTTTAAAGATTTATTTTAAATATATCCATTCATAATCTTCCAGGTTTCAGGATGTCTCAAAGCCACTCAGATACAATAAACTGATCACAGAATAATATCATCTGAAAGTTTTGTTACATAAATATGAAAGGATCACCTGCTTATATAGTAAGGTCACTTTGTAAAAAGAAATGTGTCATCTGACTTTCAGAACACATACAAAAAAGGTTGCCTGTGCAGAACATGAAGTTCTCCTTTTTAAAACTATACCTGATTTTTAGCTTCTATGTAGTAACTTATTAAGATGCCTTAGAAAGTGTCTCCAGCCTCCTGTTGTACCTAGTACTTCTGTTCAAAATTAAAATATTGTGTTAACACAACCAATAAAATTAGAAAAAATACGTAATTTAAGATTTTTCTTGTGAGATCTCGATTGAAGGCAGATGAAGCCTTCTGAAAATATGATCTGTTGCTTAACGAGCTGTTGAAATTGTACAAGCTTCTCACCTGCTATTTTGGTCCAATATTTCTCTGTTCTCTTAAGAACAGTCTATCTTTGCTCTGATATATTGGAAAGCATTAGCATGCTCTTGCGCACTCATAATGCCACACTGACAAAACTGTGGGCTGAATTGTGGAAAAATGTGTCTTCAGTTCTGATCCTGGCTACTCTTTTTGTTGTCAGTTATTTTTTCCACAGCTGATGGACAAATGTGTGCACAGATTCATTTTGGTATCAGGGTGGAGAACTGGACCTTTAGCTACAGAGTGAAAATTAGGAGAGGATTGCTGCTTTGTTTATGTAAGTAAGTCTAAAATACTTTCTAAGAAAACCATGCCTACACAGATACCCAGACAAAGCATTTCTTTAAATGCCATTCATATAACTATTAAACATTTTGATGCTTTAATGTCAGCCATTGCTTAACCTATCTGTCTTTTCTACAGAAATACCACATGTGGTATATTATATTTAGCCAACCATAATTAGCACTTTTGTTGTACACAATGTCCTGCACAATACAAAACTCATGGTGAGGTCCACAGAGAAAAAAGGAACAGCAAATACCTTTAGAGACTGCAGGCAGAGGAGTGGAAGGACTCCGTATGTATGTAAAAATAAGGAAATCTAGAGACAGTTGCTAATAAAAGGTAAAAAAGAGCAGGGTCTCTGTGTTGCCACATGGAAACGATAGGAAAAAGGCATCAAGAAAAAGTTAACAGAAGCATTTACAAGAAACATATGGCTTGTAGTGAAGGCAACAGACAGAAGGAATGCAAAAACTGGTGAAGAAGCTGTAACAGCTGATATCACAGAAGTAGACAGAAATGCTGAAAGATAAGATGGTACCCCTGATATTCCTTGGGACAGGCATGCAGAAAAAAAACTTATCAATAGCAGAATTTTAGGTAGAAAATCTAGCAAACCGTTTGCTACATTAATTTCTAATGACGTTGGCAAATAGAATTATGCAGGTATTCATTATTCAGTAGCTGTTCATTAGGTTGTGTCACACTTGTGAAAATACAGATACTCCACGGATACCTGGATTTGTCACAGACCTGCTTCTGCATTGGTGTTAGACATTCCCCGCACAGTTCTCAAGAGTGGCTTCTTAGAAGTCTACACTAAATGAATTCAGTGGAGAAACACATCAATTTTAACGTGGGGTGTTTTTTTTCCAATTAGGATATAAAAAAATGTCTCTTTCCAGTTCATCTTCTGGAATACATTTATTTTTAAAACGTGGTTTTGGAAGACTATTTTAAACACATGGGCAGCCTATTAGCTTTTTTATCTTCCTGGGTTATTACCACAGAATTAGCAATAGCAGAACCATCTATTGCATATTCAGTATGCAGTACAGACTTCTGCTGAGCCCTAAGGGAATATAATCCAGCAAGGAAGGAAAAATATTCCTCTTTTCTTTTTCCACAGGGTTGTTTTCATTTCCTCCTGCCTTCCACTGGAAGACATCAGACCTTCCCCAGAGAGGACAGCTTCACGGTCTGAAAACCAAATGACCTAGAACAGAGAGACCTATGGTCTCATTCTTCTTTTTCACATCTATTCAGCATCTCCTGCGCGTAAAAGTTATATACAGGAATGAAGGAGAAACATTTGTTAATTATTCCACCTAATAGCAGGCAGAAGCTCCACTTCTGGAGGTTGTACTTACTGTATTGTAGATGAAGACTTGTGCATATGAACCAATATTAATGCAGGTAGACAGGAAGCAAAGGCAACCAGTGGGTCAAAAGTGCAGTAGACTTGCCATGCCTGTCTGCATAGCTTGTCCTCAGCACAGAAGACAGGGAATTCTGCACCCTTGGCAAGAAGCAGCCAGCCCTCGAGTACGATTATAAAATAGCCCGTCTAAATGTTACAACTAAACTTTCAAGTCCTTGAAGTAAATGTTTAGAATAGTTCCGCTTTTCCTCCTTGATATTTCGAAATTCTAGGGTGCCGTGCAAGCTTATTTTACTTCTACAACCCTATCTCATGAAAGGTCATATTAAAAGTATAGGATTACTTGAATAGTACAGTAAATGAAATTAGCACCAGTTATTTTTACATATGCTGTTATTATTTCAGAAGGCAGATGTGAAAATCAAAAAAACTTTAACAAAGGCAATGCCCTGGTCAGGGGCAAAAACCCAAACGTTCCATGAGAGCAAGGATTTAAGCTATGGTGCTCTGGGATCACAATTCCCTTAACGTTGGCTTCATAAAAAATAATTGCGCAGTTTTTGCTTTCAGAACGTGCTTTCAGAACATGCCTTAACTTTCACTATTTAAAAATTAGCTTTTAGCTAAAGTCATTGTCCAAATTAATGAAGAGGTCCATACCCCCAAGGGCTTCATTTCATCTCAGGCTAGGAGCCATGACTCACCAGTTCCAGAAGCGATGTCCTCTGCCTCTTTCCTCCAGTGAATACTGAGGCAGGACATCTAGTCGTGCAGCTCGGGCTACCTGCCTGACTTCTGGATACCCAAAGGGAGGGGAAGCAAATTCCCTAATTTGAATATATAAATGCAGTTAAATGGCATCAGTTAAATCACATCAGCAGACATTAAAGAACGGAACAGGGCGTTTGACTTCACTGTGGCTACTCGTCCTTACAGCAGATAAATCATTAATAACATTTTTTTAAGGGCTGGGACTTTGGTAAAGCCTGGGAAACGGACTGTGGCTACAATTTTGAAAAACAGCTAAAATATTCTGAAATCTGCCCAGAACAAGGCAGCTTGTTTTCTAGTTTCTAACAAACAAGCTTGCTTGTTGTTTCCCACAGAAAAACACAGAGTTAAAAGATTCAGAGCTTGTCTATGGACAGCTACAAGGAAGAGTCATATAATTTAGAAACAGTCTGACGCATACCACCATGTCCCCTATGGTTGTGCTTTCTCAAACAGATAAGAGCAAAAGTAGTATAGCAAAAGGCTAAAGGTATTTCCTCTCCAAACAGGGTAAGTATATTTCAATTCTAGAAGTCTTTGACCTTCCTTAAACTAAGTATGACTTCTGCTAATGATCAGAAGTTTGTTTTCCCTGTAAAGTAGTTTAAAGTTTATCCATTTCTTAAGCCTCATTTTTTTGGGTAAAAAAGGATAGTTTAAAGGCATTTTTGACAAACCAAGGCAGCTGATTACAGTTACATTACCACAAACCAGCATTTTCCATTTTATATTCCATTTTATTCAGCCATACCCAACAGACTTTGATATTTCTTCAGACTATTAATTGTTAGATGACCAATCTAGATTCCTCCCTATGGAAGTTTGTTGGGTTTTTTTAAGAAGTATTTTCAAAATAACTTATTACAAAAAATATCCTCAGAGTTATTTGAGATCTCTCTTTCTGGGCTTGTTCTACAGAATTTCTTTCAGTGGGAAAGAAGCACACACTCAAAAATCCAGTGTTGTGTGTATCATGAAGAATATAGGTCTGGATGGAAGACAATGGAACTGAAGAACAGAAATGATTCTCAGAGCAATAGAACCAGGAAATTATCAGTATACTGTAAAAACTTGTTGAATTGTTACTAACATTGACTGAACTTTCTGTCTTCATGGTATTTTTAGTGAACAATTAACGGCCATCCAATTAGTCATAAACTGCAATTATAAGATACCATAAAAATCAAAACAACCCAAATATAGCAATTGCTTGTATTTATGAAAATATTTCTGAATTATCTAGGATATCTTGAACTGATAACCACTCAACAAACTTTCTTTTTAGAGATTTATGGCAAAGAAGTTTAATTTTGACATTACTGCTGGTGTTAAGCATCTATCAAATGGATTAAAAGAGAAGAATGCTGCTGAGCAAAATATTAGTATACATTTTGCCCCAAGAGCTACACTAAGCCATACCTCCTGGGCCATTAAATCAGTCAGTAGGTCTCTGCTATCAAGGGTTAGCTGGCCCACAAATACAGGAAAATGCATTGAGCAAGGCTGGGAAGTTACGAGGGTAAGCAATCCATAAGCAACTGCTCCCCACAGCACACTACAAGGAATGAGAACGTTGGCAAAGGGACAAAATTAAATGTACAATTTGACTATTCCTGAACTATTACGTAGAAAGCAACCAAACTAGGTGCATTTGCTGCATCCTCTAAATCACAACAAAATTAAATGTATCAGAAAATTCTCCAGCACTGGTTTCTCTCCCAGTATTATGTATGGCTGTGTAATTCAAAATGAAGTGGTTAACAAAGAGAACAATATGCATCTTTATAATATAATTCCATGATGTATATGTGCATATATATTTATACATTTATTTTATATATATATACATTTATATATATTATATATATATATATTGCAGATAAACCTGTCCATAATTATTGAAAAAGTTCACTACTTCCTTCGTCACAAATATTAGGATGTTTGCTTTTAGCCCACTCTTGTAGCACTTAAAAACTCTTTTGGCAACAGAATCCAGACTGGCCTGAAATCCTCTTGCTGCGGGAGGAGTGTGACCACCCCTTGTAGCCAGGTGAAGCTGAAACCCCGAAATGCGACAGGGAATCTCTGGAGAGTCAACTGTTTAAGAGGGGTGACTCACCTCCCCTGGGAAGGAGGAGGAAGATGAGGAGTTCCGTGGAAGATGCCACGGGGGAGCCAAAGGATTAGGTGGTGGATTGAATACACAGCTCAGGACAATGAAGCCCTGAGCAACATGTGCAAACCTGTGCCACATCACTGCTATTTTGTGGGGAGGAGGGAAAGGGGGACAGATTTGCATCTGGAAATGCTTCTGCATCAGGCTGTTCATCCATCCTACCACTGGCTCTGCTTACCCATTAGCAGCTCCAGGCTGGAACAACAGCACCTTGGCACCCACATCAACTAACATAAAGCCCATGGTCATAAAGCCCAACTTACAGTCTAAAGAACAATACCAAATCCCATCTGATCTAGATGCAAGGAACACCTAGACAGATGGAAAAATATCTCACCTATCAGTGGTAACATCGCACGATCAAAGCCTCTTGTGGCTTCCTGTGTGTTCATCAGCTGCAGGTAACAATAATGCATTTCCCAAACAGTAGATTTCATCTCTTCAAATACCTTTCTGGCTAATGTTCTAGCTCCAAAGTGATGACCAACAGATTAGTATAGGTTTGGATTTTCAGCTTCAGATACTGTCTTCTCAATTCATATTGTGTAGGTTGCTCACTTCCCTGAGTTTTGGACTGGTTTTCAGACAACTCTTCTTTCCTGTTCTGAAAACTTTCTTGGCATGTCTTGCACCAATCTATTCTTGGAAGCTTATGTGCCAGGCTGAGAGGAAACCAGAATTTTCGTGTATTCAGCAGGGGACTACCTGGCAGTGCACACATGCAATTGCATCTTCTGTATGTGTTTCATAGCGAGGAATGCTCTTAGTTCCCATGCCCCAATTCACCTTAAAAATAATATCCCACTGACATCATTTTGGTATCATGTTATCCTGCAAGGATGGGATGAAAGTCCCAGACTTTTATTTCTAAATGCAGTGAAGTGGCTGAAGTTCAAAACCTAAGGATATCCATCCCAAACCAACCCCATGTGGGCATCCCACACTTTCCCAGGAGGGCAAGTAGAGAGTCTGGAATTTGTATGACGTGTCTTTATCAAATTTGTACTACTAAGCAATCTAGAAAAAGAAAAGTTAATGTTACTGATGACACAAACACAAACCCAAGATCATTGCTAGACCCCTCGTTTATAAGATGAAAATAAAGTTTAATATACACTGCTCTGCTTGAAACTTGACACAAAGGTGTTTCTTCTAGACAGGAGGTCTCAGATTGTTCTAAATTATGTTAATGACATTCCTCCACTAAGACTTTTATACGAGCAAAGCAAAAAAGATTAAACCTAAATAGCTTTTAGTGAGCTGTTGGAGACCATTGGCAAAGGATTGCACAGCTGGAAGCACAGAAAGGGAGAAGGAGTGGATCAGCTGGGCTAAATCAGTCTAACTCTGACTTTATAGAAGGATTTCAGTTTACACCAGCTGAGGACACAGCTCTAATATCAAGAAGAAGAAGAAGAAAAAAAAAAATAGAGGAAATGCCACCTTCAGAAATTAAGATAAGGAATCAGCAATTTTTACTCCTGCAAGTAATGTTTACAACTGCATTTAGCTTTTGGACTTTGATAGGATTACTCACTAATCTTTAAATGAGCAGATCAGGGTTAGTATGTTTTAGATTAATAATTTCCATGATGTTTCCTAGGGTCAGTCTGCAGAGCCACACAGTTAAATTTGCCCAAAGCTACATAAATGAATGAACTCAGAAAATAAAATCTGTTCTCTGGGTAATGTAAATAAGAGAGGTAAAACTACATATGGGGACAGAAGTGCAAGGAAACAATTAAGGATTTAAGAAACACTTAAACTATGCAAAACACTAATTCTTCCAGGGACTGTCTTCCAAGGACAACTCAAGGAAGCAAGATCTATTTTCAAAGTAAATGTTAGTTCCTTGGCCTGAAGCACAGAAAAACATTAAAGAAAGAGACAGTCATTGGATTACTACAAATTTTCAGAATGACAGATTTTTTTTTCTGCCAGATAAATCATTGAAATAAATTTTTAGTTGTGGCAAAAATGTAATTTTTAAACAGCTTTAGGGTTTCATTTTTTCGACCTTTGATTGGTAATGTATTTTTCTATGTTTTCTTCAAGAAAAGTAGTTTTTAAAAGTGCCTTAACCTACAGCATTTTACTAGGATTGTGAACAGCAATGACTTCAGATGAGCAAGATCCAAGAAATCTTACTTTGAAATGTCATTTGGAAAAATTCTGATTTTCTTCCTCTTGTGATCCTGCGGCTTTGTTAAATTCCCAGTCAAACTGATGAACGTACCAAATTGTTCTGAAAAATACAACCCATGTAAGTACCAGGGAACAAAAACACAGGAAGCTGGTCAGCAGGAGCCTTGCGCCCACCTACTCACAGCTTTTTTAGGACATCCACTTCAGAAGACCAAGTACAGTGTGCAAGTCCTGGTGGGATGGGATGGGATGGGATGGGATGGGATGGGATGGGATGGGATGGGATGGGATGGGATGGGATGGGATGGGA
>JAOQGH010000012.1:29266786-29381299 GCA_025769975.1 Gallinago jamesoni
GATGGGATGGGATGGGATGGGATGGGATGGGATGGGATGGGATGGGATGGGATGGGAGGCTCAGAAAGAGCATAGTCTAAAGCAAGAGATGGCTGCAAACCCAAAAGGATCCCAATAGATGTAAGGAGGACTCAGCAGCTGACATCCTTCATCCCATATCATCACAAAGAGACCTAAATAGATCACCTCAATACAGGTGTCTCAGTGCCTGCATGTTGAGCAGACTACCTGTATACACACAACTGTGGGAGTGAAGTGAGTATAATGGCTAAAATTGCTCTTACTTTGGTTTTAATTTTAAATTAAATCATCGTCCCCTCCCATTAGGGCTTGCATCGAGTTTTATTAAATTTTTGCTACCATATTTCAGCAGCGTTTCCTACAGCTAGACCTGGGGCATGCCTATTTCCAAAATCCAGAACCTCAAAGCTCACTCTCAGTAGAGATTTGCCTGGGAGACACCAAGAGTCCATGCATATCTGTATTCCTGCTTGCCCAGCTCCCTGGTGACCTGTGATTTTTCTGATCCTGTCCAGATATGTGTGACACCTGCACTGCCCGTCGGGTCTGATCCTGGAGTCGTGCTCTGAGCAGAGGAGGAGGCTGTGTTGGGGTGGGACAGCTTTAGCAGATCCTCTCACCATGTGTCAGGATAGCATGGTTTGCACAGGAGGTCTGCACCCTTCCAGGAAGTGTTAGATATATTTGAACTAAACCCTGATTTACACTACACATGTGTAGTTTAGCTGGCATGTCACCATGGATCTACAACACCAGCACAGAGCATTCAGCACACTCCCGAAGCACAGGGCTCAGCCCGTAGAGTTCTACCATTCTGCTAGAAACTTGTACTGCCACTGCCAATGTTTCTGAAGTCCCAGGCTTCTGAAGTCCCACCATTCAGACACACAACTAGCATGTATCTAAAGCTGGATTTGATAATAACAGCCTTTTATCCAACAGCCAAAGGGCTAAATCACTCACCCATGCCGCTGCTCTCCCTGCTCTGCCAGAAAGGCATACCTTCGGAGCAAGCACTGTAGCATCCATCCTCAATAGAAGTCTTCCTTACACGGTTTTCACAGTCCCTGTTCTTGAACCTGCACTGTCATGCAGAACTACCCAAATGATTTTTGACAGAGAGAATGAAATCCAGATTTCCACTTTCCTGGAGTTTTGTGACATTGAGCATCATTATACCAGTCACTTCTGTGAGACAACAAACATTTAATTACAATAAACCAGCCCCAACAGGAGAGAGATTCCTTCCAGTTGTTTTCTGTCCTTTCCTCTGTAGTTGTATGCACTGATAGAATTTCCATCAAGCTTATTGCATTGCTTGGAGGATGGCAAAGGCTTGAAATTCAGCAAACAGTAGAAGGAGATGAATTTGGTTATCTCACATTTGCATGAGTGTTCACATCACTGAATTACTGCATTAAAGATGGACAGTGTAGGACCTCCATGGCCACTACATAGGAAACAGATAAACATGAAAGGTTGTCCAGCAGTGATCTCCCAGCAAAGCAAGACATTTCCCTCAGCCCATATAAAGCATCTATCTTCATGGGAGTTTCCTCCTGTCTAGAATGGTCTGTTTTCCACTCCAAGTTTACTCCACTTTCCACAGTTCCACTACTTCAGGTGCTAAATCTACCCTAGTGAAGGTTTTTCGGATTTTCTTTTATATTTTCCTATTGACTATAGTGTAGATGGAGAGAGAGAGAAGAGATGGTGTGTCTCTTAGAAAACTTAAGTCCGTGCAGAAACAGCAGATGGCCAAAAAGTTACACCTTCAAAGGCGACAAAGACAGATCCACCACTGCCAGAAAACACAATCTTGAGGGTCATTAGTTCAGGTATCACATCATGTTTTTTCAGCTACGTTTCTACTGAACCCCAAGCTGGTTACTATTGATAGAATGAGAAATGGTATTACGCCACACAAACATACCAACTTGTTGGGTGACAGCTTCCACTTTCCAACATGGCATTGAATTATTTCAATCTGGCCATAACCTCACTGATGTAATCAAATACCAGAGACTGTGGTATGTGCGACCCTTTTTATCAAATTCATCATCTTTTGAGCAAGTCCCCAAAGCAAAAGCTTGATCCCACCACTGGTAATACTGCACTCACTACCTGGCTGAAAAATTGCATTTGGCTCCTGCATCATAAGAAATCACCTTCAATCAACGCAAGAAACAGTCCACCCCTAGCATAACATTACTGCAAACATCAAATATGAAATCACTCCACACAGGACATAACTGTTTCAGAAAAATGCCGAGGATCTAAATTCCACATTTACAGAAGTCAGAGGGTTCATTTTTTAAGCCACACAGTTCTCCTTACTTGGAAATCAGCCTTAAAAACATAAAGAAAAAATAACATAAAGACAAAATAACATAAAGACAGCCGTGAAAACATAAAGAAAACATAAAACATAAGCACAGATTAACAGAATGGCATGGACAAAACATAAAGAAAATAAAAACATAAAAACATAAGCACAGATTTACAGAATGCCATGGACCATTTTTTAAGTTATAGGAGACCATGCTGATTATCAAGTCTGGTCTCCTGCAGGTTTTTAAAGAAGAGCGCTTTTTTTAATAAAGGCACACTTCGAGCAATCTCAAGCAAATTCAACTTTTTGTTTCACAGAGCGGTATTAAAATCCAAGAATAAAGCTAAGAAAATTCATAATTACAGTTTACATAATTACAGCTTGTGGTTCACAGAAGACCAGAATGATGGCTCTCCTGTAAGCTTTTTACATTTTTCCTAATTAAAATGGGTCTAGCTTTCTCATAACTCTCTGCTGGTGGTCTGGTTATGTGACCACAAACCCATTTTATTCTCTTACCTCATTGCTGTAGAGTGCCAAGTAAAACTTGTTTGTAGGTCTTCTGGAATGCATACTACAATTACTGCTGGACTGCATAGTTTTTTAGTAATTAAATAGATCTCACAAAGCTCACTAAACCTGGCTTTGCAGCCAGAGGGAAAGTGAGTGGCTGGTGTGCAGCAGAAAATTAGAATGGCATGAAGCAGCCCAAGGAAAACTACACAGAGGAGGAATGGGAGTAGGGCAAATGTTAGATCTGGAGAGAATATCACCCCATCGGGTAGGAGAGGGACTGATCCCACAAGTCACAGAGCTGGCTGGAGATGATGGAGAAACACTCTCCTTTCTTTGAAGGACGTGTAAGCAGGAGATAAGACAGACCCCAAACACCTCCTAGATCATCTCAGTGGGTGTATAAAAGGTGCAAGTGTAAAAGGAGGCCAGAGGTTTAAGTCTAAGAATGATTATTAGTGACAGAAAGAAACAAGTCTGCTTCAGCTTACTGTCTGCAAGCTCCCAAATCCAATACAATATATAGAAAATTAACATTTCTTATTGCCAATGTAGTAAAAGATAGTCCCCTTCCCAATTTTGCTTTTATTTTCCACCTTTTTTTTTTAAAGCTACAGGTTTAGAAATATGTAAAGTTGTAAAAAGGAAAGACAAAAGTAAAAAGTTCAAGATTATTAATATAATAATGATTATTAAGAAAATAAGCTGCAATGTTAAATAATCATTAACACCACAACATGAAAACATACTTTCAGTAAAAATTTTAAATACTTACTTTGACACAGAAGCAATGTAAAATGCTTTATTTTCCACAGGTCCATTCTTGCCTTTTTTTTTTTTCTTTCCTTTGAATTATCTGTGAAGCCTCAGGGGAGCAATTATAAAATATAACTGCAGGAAGGTGAAAATGTTACACTTCTATGATTTAATACGTATTTGTAGACAGAACTCTTGAATTTTTTGGAGTTTATAGCAACAGGTTCAGTTACTATAAAAAGCTCTTTTAGTAGCTCATCAGCAAGAAATTTTTAGATTCAGCATGTGAGATTCTGGTCAGCTTATTTCTCACATCCAAATCCAAGACGTGGGGGAGCTGCTCTACAAGGTTCTCTTTGCAGCTGAAAAGTGGTTGTATTAAACATATTAACGTGATGGACATTCCTTCTCCCACACGGCCACCGGTGACAGAAGGTTCTGCAGCCAGGCTGTGCTAAGTAAATCCATAACCTCTTCATATTTTCAGTGGCTTCTATTCAATGCCATTGCCAAGTCCGGGTCATTTTGGAGTTCACCCTGCTACAGGGAAATAACAGTTCAATTCAGTAAATTTGTGGCAGGGAAATAAAATAAATAACACAGGACAAGTGCTACATGTAAGTTGTTGTGTTTTAGACCATGGCTGTTGTAGAAAGTCCATACTTGATTGATAGCACGGTTAAAAATAACTACAAAATGCTGTGATGCTGAGAAGAGATTGCAGGAAGGTATCTGATTTTTCAAAAGGTAGTTTGTGTCTTGTTGAATGTCACCTCACATGTAGGCTCTAAAACTGGCAAGAATAGAGTTTTCACAAAGTAGAAGCAAATGAATTCCTGGGTCTGATCATCTCTGCAACCCTTAAACTTTCTCAGATGAGGTTTCTGCCAGTAGACTCTCAACAAATGTTCTCTGACATATATTTCAGTACTTCCACCCAGTCTCAGGATGTCCGAACCTTAAAAATCTAGTGTCCCGTTTTTACACTGGGAAGCGAGACATGGAGATTTAATTAATTGTGTTTGCAGGAAGCTTCAATGGCAAAACCAGAAGAAAAATGCGGACTTAGGTATTTTTAGGGTCCTGCTACTATTGGTGCAAAAACACAGCAGCACAGCTTGTGGTACTTTATGGGTTCAACCTCTGCAAGTGCTGGTGGCTGTTTCCTTCAGCTGGAGTTCTGGGTGCTCACCCTTTCCCAAAACCAGACCTATTTTTATGCCTGGAGTAGACAGTCCTCCAAATCAAAACCTTATCTCAGCTCTCTGTGTCCTGATCTCCTTCATTGCTTTGCCTTGTCACCACTCAAGAAACGGCTTCTTGCTTTTGTGCTTAAAACCATTTAAACTTAATTGAGCTTTCATGGATTGTCTTGACTCTGTACTGACACTCTGGGCTCAGTTACCTCATGGACATAGTAAAACCCAAACAAAAGCACAAATCTTAAACCCTTTAGTTGCTAAACAAAACCAGTCTCAGAGGAATTTTGAAGATGTTCACAGCCTTTGCAGTTTGGGAAGGATGGACCGCCCATCAGCTTCTCTCCAGCCTGAGTCTCTCTCTGGCTTGAACACATGGGGGCCAGCTGGCTGTCCTTGACAGCAGGAGTGAGTTTGCATCCACTTTCTATAATGTTGGTTTAGATATTTGTCTGAAGGACATCTTGGCATCTGCAAATAAACATCACATTCAGGAAAGCCTGTGTGTACACAGTCGCAGTCGTTTATAGAAGGACAGGATGCTTCTGAATAAAATGCTAAATTTAGACTGAAACTTCTCATTCACAAAAAAAAATTGTTCAAATTAAACTTTTTTTTTCCCCAACCATTTTTAAATCTTTCCTTTTGAGCTTACCAAACCTATATGATTTTCTTGTTAAGCATAATAGCACAAATTTTTCTTCCAGAACCAAAGAGGAATTAAGCACCAAATAGATGTTTATTCAAATTACTTTTTTTTTTTCAGCCAAAATGTGTCTTCTGTTAAGTACTTTCAACTTTTCCATTGAATAGTAGGATGTTCAGTGTTCTTTGAACTAACTTTGGTGTAACTTTGGGAATATTTAAATGCTTGCTCGCTTAACAGGTCATTCTAATGCCATGGTACAAAAATTAAGAAATAAGTCATTAACTGTACTAGATGTGCATAACTAACAAACCAAAAAAACTGCTTTCTTTGATGTGAGCTTGTGGTTTTAATTTCTCTGCTGCACCAAAAATTTGTATTTTCTCACAAAAAACTTTCCAGTTGATGTAGCACTATAACTGAATATTATTATGTTATACAGTTATATTATTATATATTAGAGAATGTATGCCTAAATAAGGACAGATTTTGTGAGGAGAAGCAGATGTTGGAGTGATAGGGAGAGGATGGCACCAGGTAGGTGGAGAGAACCTCTATGCTATTTACAGAGAGAGCGCTCTTTGCAAGTGGACTGTTGTGTCAGGAGCATTCATGTTGTGAAGGCATTGTTTTAAAAATCATGCAAAATGTAAATATATCACATACCATTGAAAATTTTGAAGTTAGCTTCTATGGTTAGAATGCAGCCCCACAGAAAGCAATTTTATATTTCTGTACGCCATTCCCAAGACACATATGTGTCTTGGAAAGCAGAAGAGAAAGAGCTGCGTAGAGCATAGCACGGAAAACATCAGCCCTGAAGCTGTAATGGGGGAAGAAGCATGTGCAACCACTATGACTAAGTTGTGCTAATGCTACTGGACCATCTTCTCTTCAACTACTTGCTGGACAAAGCATGTCCTAATTCCCAAGGCAAAGTTCCTCTTTGCGGTCCCTACACAAGCATGCAAAGTAGAATAAAACTAAGGTTAGTTGTTGGACCTGGAAACAGAAGGTACTAGTGCTGAAAGAGTTCTGAGAGAAGATTATTTTTTTTCATTCTGTTGCAAGTATCACTGGAAATTTTAAGTGCTTTATGCATTTATAAAGTTTTAGTCCTTATGATTCAATACACAGTATGGTGAAATACTATGTATTTCTCTTCCAACTACCTCACACAGAGGTAATCCAGTAAGTGAATGTCTTCTTTGAATTAATCACGGAGAAGGAAATGAATCAAGAATGTATTGCTGTTTCCATATTTGAAGGCTGAGACTAGTGAAATTATGTAGCACTTTAGTCTAAAATGATCATTACAAAAACATAACCCCCCTATGTATTTCTCATTACAAATAAGCCAAGCAGCACAAATCTGCTTTTTGGAATGTATCTTAGACCAAGAGTCTACCAAGTCTGACTCCCAGAAAAGAAACCAGAGTAGATATTATAAATAATATTCCTCTGTTACTGCATGGTTTCTTTATAAAGTGAATTTGCTCTAAATATATATAAGAAGATCTCTCAGCAGCTGATGTGGCATTTCACTTCTGAGCAGTCAAGCCATCTGTATATTAATACCCCAGGCAGCAGCTGTAATGTCATTAGGCAAAAAATAATTTGGGTTTGCTGTCACTGATAACTGAGAATAATTCTAAAGAAAGTAAATGGACAAGCTGTATTTGTGTAGTGAAGAGGGTAGAATTAAGCTGACAGATGACATGAAAAATAGACTGATTCTTTTTGGCTAGGGCAAAACCTCTGCTACCCTGCCTATTCTTAGCTTCAAAGTTCTGAAAGTTGTAAATAGTGATGCTGCATCTTCTGTAACAACAGTCCTTGGGGTAAAACTTTTTGGTTTTGGTGGTGAATAGGTAGGATGGTGCAGACACAGAGGCTGTTTCTAGCATTGATGGTGCTGGAGCAGTGAGGAGGGAAGGGCGACAGTGTCTCTTGCTCACTGTAGCTCAAGTCAGGAGGACATTATGTTTTCCTCTACAGCTACACTGTGCTACTGACCTGTGTTGTCACAGCTTGTTCAAATCCCTTGAAACAGAGGAAGGGAGCCAGGACTGCTCTGGACCCAGCTTTGGGCAGTGATGGGCCAGTGAAGAAGGATTCCTTTGCCTCTCCATTTACATTTCCATTGCCATCTTGCACAGACACCCTAGAAATAAACACAGAATCACAGAATGATATGGGTTTGGAAGGGTTCTCTGGAGATCATCTAGTCTGCCAGAGCAGGTCCACCCAGAGCAGGTTGCACAGGAACGTGTCCAGGTGGGTTTTGAATGTCTCCAGAGAAGGAGACTCCACCACCTCCCTGGGCAGCCTGTTACAGGGCTCCGCCACCCTCAAAGTAAAGAAGTTCCTCCTCATGTTTAGATGGAACTCCTTATACTCAAGTTTGTCCCTGTTTCCTCTTGTCCTGTCGCTGGGCACCACTGAAAAAAGACTGGCCACATCCTCTTGACATCCACCTTTTAAGTACTAATAAGCATTGAACAGATCCCCTCTCAGTCTTCTCTTTATTTCTCCCAGGTTTTGTTTCCTTGCTCATCCTACTCAGCCACCATAATGGAGATCTGCTGCTGTATTCCCAGAGATGATGAACAAAAATTTTCCCTCTCTCAAGAAAGCATTCACTTTTCCCATAACACCTCTAGACTTTGGGTAACTTCTGATTTAAATTAACTTGATTTATTAAATCTAAGGTTTAAAAATATAAAGAAAATAAGTCTTGAACAGAATATTCTTACTGTTTGTCTCATTTAATGGTATTATTAATCATAATACAAAATTTCACAATGTTTTCTTCTTTTGGCATGTGGGCATGATTGCAGCCCTTGAAGAAATGCTGCACTGTTTGTCGTTAGGGATGTCAGACTATTAGGAAAGCCATGGCATGCAGGGGAGTTTGCCTTCTGCTCTCATGCCTGTTGAAGGAATTTAACTCTTGAGACAGAAAAGCTCTCTGCGAGGCAGGCATTGCAACGCAGGATGACATTCCTGAGGAAAAAAAAAAGGATTCCTTCTGTCTGGTTTCACCAATTCTACCTAAATCCCAGGCTGTATATGCATAAAATAGACAGGGCTGAAATACCCGTGGTCTGTGTCAGTGGTTTCTCTTGCAGTGGGAGAATGGACCTTAAGGCCCTTTATAATCTGATGCTGGTCAGAAAAGAGGGCCTAGTATAAAGTTTAATTGCCAGTAAAGCCTATAGTAAATATTTGCAATGTTATTCAACTCCCTTCCCACAGTTGTGTATAACAGACAATACTGTGGCAACTTCAAGTTTCAAAGTAAGACACAGAAACCCTGTTGCTGAGAAGTCAAACGCTGCGTGTACCTGGCGTAGCATCACCGTGGTGAAACTCCCTGTTTTAGGGAGAGATGACAAACTTGCAGCTCATTCCGCTGCTGCCTGAATCACAACACACTTCCCCAGTAACTTTGAAGGAAGAAGACTTGGGCTGTCATGACTTGATTCTGTATTACCTTGAGACCTGGCAATACTATTATCCTCAACATTTCGTGGAGGTGCTTCAGACCTTGAAGAAACTACTCAGCACCTCTTGGAGTTGAACACGGACGTGTTTTTTGGCAGCCACGCAGAGAAGTAACACATGTGTTAGGAACATACGGCCCTGACTGGCTCCTATTTAGCCATTTTCACTTCCCAGAAACACGAGATTGGTTCTGACCTGGTAAAGCAGGGAGTTGTTCTCCTTCTTTTTTATTTTGACAGATGAGGAGATATCCATGCTCTTTACTGTCTGGCGGTATTCACAGTAACACCTGGAAGCTACAGTTAAAACAGAAGCCTTATTCTAGTACAAGCTACACAGATAGATGTTGAAAAGAGTGGTCACATAACAATCAAGGCTTGCAATTCTGCATCCTCAGTCTGGAAACTTCTATATGTGCCTTGCCTGAGTTTAATAAGACAGCTTACTTAAGCAATGCTATGGACATACATGTGAGCGTGACTCACCCTTCTGATAGATATGTAGGTGGAAAAAAATGTCCTGAATAAATAAGCCAAAAGGCTTAACAGTCAAAGGCTATAGACCAGCCCACCCTCCAGGCCCTCCTTCTCTTTGAAAAACTGTCATCATTAATTACAATGGAGCACATGGAGCTCTGTTTGAACGGGCACGGTCACCAGCGTGGAGGGGGAATGACTGGTACCTGGCAGGGCAAAGCAAGGATGTTGTAACTTTGCCAGTCATCAGGAATGAATCAGTGAATGGAAGAGAGAAGAGGCAGCACAAAGGCTTTTTATGCTGTGTGTTTTGGACACATACATGACTCTTTCAATACATCAGTTAAAGGTACGATCAGATTGCAGTGTCACCTTTATGACCGCAAATTCCTTTTAGGCTGAAACTTCACTAAAAGCAGTTCATTTAATAAACTCATCATTAAATATTAATTCCTTACTGTATGTACACAAGCCTTCCCAAATAGAAGGAATTTACTTGAAAATGCTCACACAAAGAAATGTTAAATCATGTTTGTACAAAAGCTTCCTTTGTGCATCAAATATGCCTCACCAAAAAAAAAAAAAAAAGGCATGTTGTGGAAAACTTTTTGTTAAATAATTGTGAAATAGTCCGTTTACGGAGACTTCATTTTACTTTAAGCAAAGAAACCAAATTTAAAGGGGCCCTGTGTTGATTTGTATACATTGTACAGGAGCCGGAGATTCCTGTGGTGGTGTGTTTTGGGCAGATTCTCATTTCGTGGGTGTTTGTGTGGACACAATGCAGAAAACAAACCTGTGGTGATTTATTAAATGTTTTCTGGGTATGCAGGTCTCTCTTCCCTCCCTTCCTCTCCTTCCTCTGGCCAGGCAAAGGTCAGGAGGAAAACAGGCATGGAGTGGAAGAAGGAACTGTGGCACTAATGGCTGGATCCCCAAACAAAGGCAGAAACACTACAGTTTGCCTCAAAAGACTAAAGTGAAGTCGACCCCCACCTCAGATATGCCTCCTCAGCACCCTCCACACTGCGGGGTGAGGAGAAGTATTGCCCAGCCGTTGTTCACTGGGCAGGAAGGGCATTCAATGAACAAGAAGCTCATTTGCCTCCAAGAGGAAAGCTACTGAAAACAAAAGCAGCATTTTGCCACGGAGACAGGCAGACTGCATCCTTCCCACACCCGGCTTGCCCAGGTACTTACTCATACACGTGTGCACTCGCATCTGTCCTGGAATATTGCTAAAAGGAGGAGGAAAAAAACAGACAGCCAAAAAAATCCCCATTCAGCAAAGCAGCAAGTGTTTAAACCTCAGATGATTAAGCCTTCAAAGTAACATGGGTGAGATGAACAGCCTTCGGCAAGGCACAGGCAAAAGCTTTTGGTGAAACCTATTAGTTTCAATCAAAAAATACATAATTCTTGGCATAAAAACAAACAGCAGACCATGATCTTCCATTTGAGACAGGAAAAATTAAAAAAAAAACAAAAACAAACCACCAAAGCCAACCTACATGTGATCTTCCCTTTTGCGTGGTGGCAGCTCACCAGAGAGCACGGTGTGGTGATGCTTTCCCACACTACTGAGTGGTCCCTCACACATTTGCTGGACTGAAAGGTCACATAGCGCTGCCGGAGAGGGAGAACTGAGATGTGGCAAGCTTTCAGTGATGGACATTTTTCACACAGCCCTGCAAATGACTATGGGGAGCTTAGGTTACTACATTCTCATTTTGATAGGCCACACGACACCGTTCCTGCTCTATGTTGCACAGACCCACGCACTTGGAAGGTCTCCTGAGCTGTTAGTTTGAAGAAAAATGGAAAGTTCACCAATGGTCCAAAAATGCTTTTTGTGGGCCATCGTTGTTTATGTTGGACTGTTCCCTCCAGGGGTTATTTTGGAATGTGCTTGCATTGGGGTTTGAGGTTTTTCAGAAGAAAAACCCTGGCTTATATTTACGTTTAAAATACTCTTTTTTAGAAGAAAGGGCAGAATCATTTGTTTTGTATATTTATCCAAGATGCTCTTTATTGTTATATTTTCAGTTCTGTATCCTGCTGTGCTGTATCTTTATGTTTAAGTCTTTAGTCTAAAACATATGGTTTGGGCCACTGAGGGATTTTATTTGTCCTTTACCTCCACACTCCCATCCACCAAAAAATGGAAGTTGTATTGTCTTGAGTAAAGGTGTTAATCTCAAGGAAAAGAGAGGATAATATGATATAGCCCCAGCCATCTACAGAACTGTTTGGGATCAGAACACTTTAGAAAACAGTAAAATCAAGAATGAAAATAGTTTTCCAATGAAAAATAAGTTATTTTAAGTACCATGAAATTTTTTGTAACATTTAAAATTATAATACCTTTTACCGAAGAGATTACACACCACATTTCTTCACCAGTAAAGGATCTGTTTAACCCATGGGCTGAAGTGGTAATTATAGTTCTCCTGGTAAATAGTAAGGGAGTCAGTGGACTGTGATTTGATACAGATTATGGTCTTGTTTAGCAACAACAGATACAAGACAACTTAGCCTCTCTACAGGTCCTGATTCCCTGTGAAATGATTTTATGCATTAAAAACTTTCATTTATCGTTGGATACAAACTTTTCAGTCTAATTTTAATGAGTAAATATACTTATGTACTGTAAGTAAAAACACAAATATGGATTTCAGGCAATCAGAATGATACAAATAGTCTTAAGAGTCATTGCTCAGTAACTGTAGAAAGCTTATGACTAAATAACATCCTTACTTGAAACCAAATGTTTCAAATTTGTGTTTAAAAGAGAACTTAGAAAACATGAGGGTTAAATCTGCTGTAGTACAGCTTCTCTAACATTTCTGGTGCTGCAAAGGAACAAATCCCAAGACAAAGGAACACAATATCTCTTGGCTGTCCACTTTGCACCCCCCAGCATGGAAGTCATGCAATGATCATTCTTGTGGTAGATATGAAGTGTGAGGGGTATTTCACTGCTTCCAAGCCTTCTAGAGGAGTGACAACTAAGTAAAAATTGGTGAAGTCCTGAGTAAGATTGTTCTTACCTGTACTATGAGTAAAAAAGGGGGGAGACTAAGTAGTAGACTAAAATATTCTTTCTTTCTACATTCTCTTCCACTTGCCGACAGAAAATGGCTTGGTCAGAGCAGACGGTCAGGGCCAGTGTATGCTTTTATTTTGACAGAAAACACCAAGGCCCATTTAAGCTTAGGGGAAAGGCATTGCATTCAGATGGATTTTTAGCACAGACCACAGAGAGGCTATTCTGTACTTTAAATTAACAAGGACATGCATTCCAAATTGTGCTCTGAACAGGGTCTGGCTTTGGTGGAGAGGAGAGGTTTGTGGCTCCCACAACAAGGACTTATGAAACATTTTAATAAACAATAAGGCTTTGTCTGAAGAGAGAGCCTTGACAGCCAGTATGCAGAACTCAGATATATGCACAATACGTTCAAACTGAACCGTTGTTGTATTCCGAGAAACCATGGCAGACTAGTGGATGAAATCTTTATTTGCACAATTACGCACTTATTGAAGTGGCCTTTCCCATAGTACTTTCACAGGGGGGTTAACTCCATGCCAGTCATGTTTTCTCCTGTCTTCCATCTTGATGTGAGCACTTTTTCAAACTTTAAGTAACAAGGGATCTTTTGTGGGAAAATATTTTCTCATTATACCTTGCAAAGAAAGGACCTCACTCTGAAAGCATGTGTATTGTCATTAATTGTTCTAATCCTAGTTTCTATGTATATGCTAACTCCAAAGACTACTGTCTAAAATTTTATGAACCATAGTTTTAATTTGTTCAGGTTACTGAAAAACTTCTTAGGAAAACATTAACAGTATAAAACCTGTAAAATTTGTTCCCCAGTCTTCTAATAGAAGTGATGTACAATTTAGACAACCTTAAATTAATTTTACCAGACCTTTGCACCATTCAAGTCTTTGAATACCCACAGCTCTGGCCATACCTGAGGTACATCAGGCTCAAAAAGGCTGGAATGCAGAATCAGAGCTCTGGGTACAACATCATGGACATTTGCTTAATGGTTCGCATATGGAGATAGAGTGTCTTCCAACGTAGTCCATCTCAGCATTCTCCTAGAAATAAAAAAAAAGAAGTAAAAAATTTCTGCTTTTTAAGCTCACATGGAGACTGAAGGACGTGGAGACTCCTTTGGAGTTTGATTCCAGATTTCATCTGACTCACCAATGGCGACTTTTTCATTTTGTTTTCCAGACTATCATCTCATTGTTTACTTCCACTGAAGTTGCAGGCAAAATTTCCATTGACTTCAGAGGAAGACGGATGGCGCCAGTGAGGTTCTTATAGTTTAAGAAAGCTTTCCAAATTTGTCACTAGCTTCAAGAATTTGGTTTGAAAAGTCCTTTTATATGTGGGTTAATTACTGCGGTAATAAATACAGCCACTTCTATGTACCGAGATATTTTAGCTTCTCTTCATACTGTAATTATACATATTATCTTACATCACTAATTAAGTCCAAATGCTCTCTTCTTAACCCTGTCATTAATAAACTGTAAAAAAAAATTACCCAGAACAAAACCAAAGAAAAAATCCACTGTAAAGAGTGTAATCAGTTTTTTTACTGCTGGCTTTCAGATAATGCCTCGGGGACTTCATTTGGGTGGTCAAGTAATTCTGCCTGATGAGTAATAAACAAATAATTCTACACCCAATTCTGTTTTATTCCCACTGAGTAGTAGCTCCTTGTGCAAGTAGTTCCACTTCAGAATTTAGGCATGCAGTTAATCCTAGCTATTTATACTGCTAGATACCACTCCCTGAAACAAGGGATACAGTATTAGGCCATGTGTAAAAAAGTAGAAAATTACCTAATAAAATGGAAAAAAATCCTACTTTGAAAAGATAAACATTATATTCAGGACTCAGACACCAAACTAATTACAATTTTCTATTAAAAATAAAACTTCTCAACATCATATCTTAATTCATTTTTTTTCCTAAGTTTGAGAGGGACATTAATAAAATTCACATACCTGGTTTTTGAGGAATAGTGATTTTTTTTTAATAGTTGGATTATCACTGCTGCCTGGATCTTTCATGTAGTCAGTTACTAATGTTAACAAGAGATTTTTTTGTTACTAAGTATATTGCAGTGAATGTTAAGTGTTGTTTTATATCTCTGAGTGGTAGCTGTTTAGTAATACTAACCAACTCTGCTTTAGTTTTCTGGCAAAAATCGCTCATCAAGAACTATTCATGTTACTTCTGCTACCAACTTCAACCACAGGAGCCATAGGACACACAGAAGCTTTAGGAGATAGTGGCATTGCAGAAACTGAATATCTTAAAGACTTGTCAGGCTGTGCAATTTCAAGGGAAGAATATTGTTTATTTTAAAAAAAGGAAAAAAAAAAAAACCACAGAAAAAAAAGACACTACTGTATCTTCTGTGCACTCACTCCAAAACACTTTGGTGGAAAATCTAGAAAGAATTCCTTTATTAGTGTTTTAACTAAAAACAGAGTTTGGCAGCTAATCTGCTAAACACCTAAACATCACCAACTACTTTGCTCCTCCTTTGGAGCAAAACGTGTGCCATACTTCAGAGAGCAAAACTCAGGGTGTGAAATATGTATGCTTACATTTTGATATATGCATGCTCTGGCAAGAGTTTTTCAGAAAAATATCATTGCAGCTCAAGTTCAATAAAAAAAAGGACAGTTCAGAGTGGGAGATATCTGCGAGCAGTTAGGGGTGAGGTTTTGACCCCTTTATTCAAGTGAATCCATCAGAATTAGCAGTGAGGTTTAATCAGCATCAGTGAAAGCTGGAGCAGGCAGCAGACCTGGGTCAAAGCACCATGGGAAACGTATTGCTTGTGTCTTTCTTTACCCTTGTAACCTGGCTGGGTATGACTGCAGGTAGAATATACCATCAGCCTCACTTTACATAAATATTTAAGCATCCTAAAAAGTGCTGCATTTGAAGACCATTTCCAAACACTTCCCCGTTTCATAGTTCATGCAGGCTTGTACACAGCTGCATACCTACATACACTGACACACAGGAGTCTCAAAGGGTTCTGCTGCAAATTTTCTTTTATTGGGAACACCTTTATTATTATTTTTTCAGATTTCAGTTCAGTCAAACCAAGGATAGCTTACTTAAGAAACAAAGATCCTTACTGCCACTTGTGGCAAATTAGAGAACAGCATCTTGACCTCTGATTTCACAATCAGTGTAAGGAGCTTTGGTTCAGGCAACTGCTTGTCTTGTTGAACTTCAGAGACTACATTTTCCTCTGCCTATTCTCAAGCACTTTAAAAATTAAATTTGGAAAAGCTCATGTAGCTGTGGCTGGCACAGTTTTGGCTCTGCATTGGGAGACTGAATGCTACCATCTTGTCTTGGTTGCTTCTAATCAAAAATTTCCTGAATAAATCTCAAGGACTGCCAGCAAATACGATTTAAAAGCAAAACACAACATATAATATAAAAGGAAACGAAGTATGTTCTATTGTGCCTTGAGATAACTTTCCATAAGAGTAATTTTTTTAATACTCCTTTATGTTTCAGGGCAGCAGTAACTTTGAAAAATATATTGTTTATACTCTTAATAATTCATAATTCTAATAATAAAAATATTAGGAATGACAATTTTATATCAAACAGGATAAGGATAATTCCCAGGAAGTATATCTGTTTGAGGACTACTGCAGTAAGTGGCATCTCTGCATTGGCTGTATGATGCCATGTTCAGCCACCAAAAATACACATTAAAGAGATAATGAAGACCCCCTTTAGTATTGCAATAATAAAGGAAGATAAAGTAAACCAGTGACTCTCCATTACTTCTGGGCAGACATTGTCTTTCCATAGCATGATTCTCCAGAAGACCCTCTTCTTTGTCATCTGAGAAATTTTCTCAATGGGATGAGGGAGACCACAGCTACCAATCTCTGACACCCACAAGATATACTCCTTGGCTTAGGATCTACCCAATGGCCTGTTTAAGCTTTCATCCTGAAGCTTTGGTAATTTAACTTATCCAGTGTGATTTCGATCCAATATTTTAAAAGTTTACAGTACAGACTGTGAGCTATCTATGGGGTGGTTTTTTTTGCTCCTAAGTATGAACTGGGGATGGGTGTGGAGAAAATCTTTCCTTCTCTTGTGCTCTGTTTTCTTGCTGAAATCACTGGGAACAGAAGTTCAGAAACTCTGAAAACAATCCTCTGTTATTTAAGCCACTTAAGCTGTTGCAACTCTGAATCTCGTTGTCAAAGTGCATTAATTCAAATTAGCATAATAAATTGTACATTTTGGTGTTTGGTCCAAGAGAACCTTTAAAGTCTATTTGGTCTATGGATTCCTCAGATGCTAACTATTACAGTTTGTTCCTGTAAAGTAGTCTATGAATAGAACAGGAATGAGGAGGGTTTGAGAAGAAACAGAAGTATGTAATAGAAAACACCAAAACATTCACATTCTCCCTCACCTCCACTAAGGGTTTCTTCTTTCTTTTTCCCCCCTCACTCAAGAAAGTAAAATTCTGGAGCCAGCACCCACAGCCCTTTATAATCCCGTCTATAAGAGTAGCAGTTGCTTCATTTAGGATAGAGAACAGAAAGACTTCTCCCCAGATATAACCATAAATCTCAGTAGAAGGCATCAGTTCCAGCTCACTGTGCCACAGGGCTGACTTTTGCATTTCATTGGTTTCTTTGAAGTCATCTGAGCAGATGAGGGAAGTGATTTGGGACATAGGCTGTGCCCTGTGATGAAACCCTTCTTTTTTTTTTTTTTTTTTTTTTTTTTTTTCACAGCTCTGAAGGCATCCTCATAGAGCGTGTGAACCGGTCACACCTCTCCCCTGTTCACTTCAGATGGTGCTGCTTCTCTTAAAGATGCTGCTAACGTCTTGCGTGATCTATTCTGACCATCTATTATTTTATCCCCACACCTATTATACAGTGCTGCCGTCAGCTCCAATGGGAGTAGAGCTGTTCTGTGAAAGAAAGGCAACTCTGCTTTAAGGTCTCCCTGCAGGAACACGAAGGCATGGCTGTACTAAAGAAATGATGACACACAAACTGACCAAAAGAATGCCATTAAAAGACAGGTACTATGCAGTGGTTTTACCTCCTGAAGATTCACTTGAGTGCTGCAGAAACTAGGATATCAGGAGATGTGGGTATTAATGGAACAGAACAAATGAGACCAGGAGAGATGCACAGACCATGAACAACCAGGGGTAAAATCTATAAAAAGCCAGTTGCTACCTCCTAATATCCTTCTTTAACAAACAGCAAGGAGACAAGATGCAGCACATTATTAAGGAAATTCCTGTTGTGTTCTCTCTCCTGGGAAGTACACAGTATTAAAAGATACAGTTAACTACGAACAGAGCTTTTTAACACAAGACATTACCTCACATAGACACATCCAGAGAGAGAGATGAAGGAAACGTTTCTTCAGCCACTCAGATTATGCTTGATAAGGAAGAAAGCTCTGCCGTCCTTCACATAAATAAATAGCCATGGTGATTGGATGCCTAAAATTCTGTCAAAATTATAAATATTTTCTGTAAAAATGTTTCAAGGTAGGTGGTGCTTCATCTAAAAACATAAAATAAACACGATTTCATTTCAATGATACACAAAAACATGACTGAAGATGTTAAGATGAAATGTAGAAAACCATTTGGGTAAGCTGGTTCAATTAGAATGACATCAAAGAGCCCATTACTGTATCTCAAGTTAAGTAAGCGTGCTGTCACTCTAACAGACTGGTTTTAATTTGTTCAAACCACTCTGTTAGGATGATTTATATTCCAATATTTCTGGCAAACACATTTAGAAGAGTTAATTATCTTTCCTGAAAGGCACAACAGGTTTTCGTTGACTGAACTGAGATGCAGATTATCTACATATATGTTTAATAACTTTGAACAAAATATTTAAATTGGGTATTTTAATTAAGCACCTCCAACCCAGATCAGAATCTGTCACTTGCCGTTTAAAAAAAGGCCCTTTAACATATTATTTTTTTTCTCTCATCTGGCATGTTCCATTCACTGCTTAGTTCTGGAGGAAATTTATGGGGTGGAATTTATGGGATGGACTGAGAGCCATAGTGACCCTGGGGGAATAAATACTACGCGGTTGTTTGCTGCCCCCTCAGCCACACCAATGCAAGTCTTTATGAAAAGGGGGGTTGTTTGCTTTTTCTTTTTTTTTTTTTTTGCTTTGGGTTTTTTCTTTAAATGTAGATCATTTCAGTAACTCAGCTCACTGAGTAGCCCCACATGCTGCTCTTCTTGTGCAATGAGGATGAGGTTTCCCAACAGCTTAAACCAATCTAAACCGACTTTGCCGTCATCCTCCCTCCCTTTCTCTTGCCATCCCCACCCCTCTTGCGCCGGCGCTGATGGTTCCCAGTGACTCGGAGCTGGTTCAAAGGGCTTGACAGAAACCTATTAGGGCTTTTCTCTCGGTGCCAGGGGTAGTAGGAGAGAGGCGGTGGGGGAGCCAGAGCAGAGTATTAAGATGGCTGTGCTGACTCAGATTGGTTTAATTTGTCACAGAAGCGCAACCTGAGGGTATGGTAAACACTAGCATGGAGGATACAAGGCGCCAAGGCCGGGGGGGGAGGAGGACTGGAAAGTTTTGAAGCCAGATTTTCCGGCAATGCCAACGTCTTGGGTAATTTAGCCACAGGGCTAAGATTGGCATAGGTGGAGCCTGTAGCTGCTCACAGTGAGTCCTGCCACAGATGGGACCCCCATTGCAGTAGGGGAGGGAGCGGTGGGAGGCAGAGGACCCATGGGTTTGCCACATCTAGGAGAGTCTCTTTTGAAGGAAAGCTCTACTGGCCGTGTTCAGACAGTTTTTAGATTCTTTCCCTCTCTTAAGTAACACACTTATTAAAGACCCTGCCTGTTATACCACTTTATGAGTTGGATTGTTGCTTGTCTTTCTACTCTTCCACTCACTGCATCTGCAGTGTATCAACAAGTATTAACCACTAACCCTATTACTTGGATTCTTTCTTAGGGATAGTTTTGGTGCCTTTTGTAAGCAGAACTGCAGATCAGAGCAAACATTTGGAGTCCCTGTTCACCCTGTAAAGGGTATTCCTCTTCAAGCAGAGAAATGCAATCAATTCAGCAAGGTTAAAGTCATGTCTGATCAGTGGAGGAGGATCACAGATTCCCTTCACAGACATAGCACTGTTAGAACTGATTCACAATGAGGACTTAAGACCCTCGTTTAAGCACTATATTTGAAAACAGGGATTGCTCCATACTCTAAATATATGCCTTCAGGGAATAATGATTTGAGAAGCATTTCATGACTGGAAGGGATTTTCAGAAATTTCCTAGACAACTCATCAGTGACAAAATCAACAGCATCATGGAGGAATTCAATTATGTTCCATACAAATTAATCTAAAAAAATAAATAAGGAAAAAAAAAAAGGAACCAAAACTCAAAAAAATGGCACTTATACAAGTTATTTGTTTTGGCAAGCATCCTGTTCTGTGCAATTCCAGAGGAGCTGCAAGAGAGTTTATGGAAGGGTCAACATTTTTATTTAAATCCTTTTGGCCCATTTCAGAGGACAGTGACCGGTAGGAAGCATTATGCATGCTTACCCAGAAAAATGTCTGAAATATAACTCTACGCTCCTGCTGTTCAAATGAGAAGGAAGAATGATTTAACTGCTGGCCATGACCAAACGTGGATGACAATAGCTAATGTGGGATTCCCGTCTCCGCAGAAATTTACTTCAGCATCTGCGACATTCAACAATAGAAGGAAATAGTGGAAACCAATACCAGGATTTCCTTTGACAATTCACTTTTATTCTTTCTTCCCTTGAATCCTTTTATTCTTGCCTAGTAAAAATTGTATACATCAGTGGCAGCTGGAGGGAATGCGACTTCAGGCCGAAAACACTTCAATCCATCAGCAGAGAGGTGTGGCAGCTGGTCAGTCTGCTTGTCACACAGGAAGGAAGCTGGTGCCTTCGCCTTGAGTCACGAGAAGCAGCCAAGGAGGGAAACATCCATGCTTAGATGGTGGATACAGTAGGGTCAAGCTCTGGAGGAAAGTTGTGCACAGAAGACACCATCATACAAAGATGCTCAATCACCAGTTGCCAGCAAACATCGATGTATATCTCTGTTCACAACAAAAAAACTGAGATACTGTCTGTATCTGCATTAGCAAGTGGTAATGGGAGCATATCTCTAGAGAGAAAATGTTGTTCCTGAGCACCCAGCTTCTCCACTTTTCTCATTGCAGAGGATTTTACTGCAGACTAGTTCTAGACTGACTCAACAGGTCTGAAGAGCTGTGAGAGCACGAGGAACGTGGGTGGACCTCTTCTTCTGATTCGAAAGCTCTCCAGTCTGGTCCACATTGTAATGTGGTCTTGGAGCAAACATATGTCCCCCAAAAGTGAGCATAACAGGAGACTCGTTTCAGAAGTTAACTCCTGATATAAACTAAAATGGTAATGCTGACAGTCTTATCACAGCTGCTTTTCCTCTGCTTCACTGGTGAACAGGTTGTGAGATCAACATCCTGATAACAGGTAGAAAGGAGATTTACTGACAAGGAATTAGAGCCATGATCTTTGGAAGGACGGATCCTATCACTCCCCTGGGGTCACATCAGAGGGGTGACTTCTGGTCAGGAATTGTGAGATTGCAGCAAATCTACTGCTGAGAATACCCAAGCAGCTACAACATGACACAAGCTCTCCTTCCCAACCCAAACCCACCTGTGGGAGAAGGTATATTGTTTTATCACCTAATACATCTTCAATGAAAGTCTCTCCTATCCATCACCTTTACAAGTTTGTGAAGTTTCTTTAGAATGAAGGCTAAAAAAAAAAGATTTCACCAGGCGAGAATATCATGTTCAAAGCTGGTGAAAACAAATATTCTATTGCTGTTCCTTTTCTTATCCAGAACTGATTGCGGTGCTTTGTCGTAGTACAAACACAACCAACAACACTTGGTTGCACAAGGAAGCCGAAGGATACTGAATCAGCTCTTGGTTGGCTGCCTGGTTTCCTCTGAGTTACCAGCAGGCTCCAAAGAAAACACTTGGAACGGTTCAGAAAGACTACTGTGAAGAAAAAGATCACGTGCAATAGTGTCTTCTACTCACCCTCAAGCAGTAGTAAGCCCAAACCTTTTCAAATGCAAGTCATTTATCTTCAGAAGACTATAGGAGAAGCAGTGCTTTCTGGAGGCAACATGAAAAAGCAACCTGGCAAAACTCACACCGTGTCCATCCTGCTGACACATGCAGTACAAGAAATAAGGAGCAGCTGATCTTCTTACACTCCGACCTGGCTATGTGTGACTATATGCCATACGAAATATAGTCAAACACCCTGAAATGTTGTCAAAACAATATTAGTGTTCTTGCTTGTCCATACACAGGCAGAGGAAATCTAGAATTATGGCTGAAACTCCAGCCCCAAACAATATTCAAAGACGACTTTCAGAACACTTTGCATGCTTTTTTTTTTGCATATGTATTTAGGAATACGTGGGCCTACTTATAAATAAGAAATGCATCCAAATCTGTATCTCCCAATTTACCAAGCTCCTAAAGTCATTGGGTGTTTTAAATTTCATTTTTGTGTAACTTTTTTTCCACACAGACAATCAGCTGACTAATCAACATCAGGGGGTTAACTATTGACATTTTTTCTTCACTGAATGCATGTGAAAACAAAGATTTAACTTCTTAATGCATCATACGTTGAGGGGGAAAAAAAAAACAACAAACCACCAAAAAACAAACCAGGATCAACTGAATTCAGTACAAAACCCCATTGATTTCCCTGGGGCTGAGATTTTCCTGTGGTCCAACAGCAAAACAAGGAATGAGACCAGATACTTCTTTTAGTCTTTTCTTTCTATCTTGCGGTGCCAATATCCTGTTATTTACTCTGCTGCTAGTGTCTAACACATTTCAGCTAGCATGAGTTTCATGATTGTAAAAATTCTTATTTTAAGAGGAGCTATTTATTAATGTTATTATTTTAGTAAAAATTCACTTTGCAGTGTCTAAGAAATTGTATCATGGTTCCCTGGCCCTTCAGAGCTGAATGTTACTAAGGCAATCCTTGAATGATCATTCCAACTCCCCACAAACAAGAAATCTTTGTCATGCTTCATCTCTTCCTTCTGATCACTTCCACAATGGATGAATTCTGAAATTTTCCAAAGTAGGATTAAGTAAAGACAACGGTGAATCAATAGGTTCCCTATCTATCAAAAGAGAAATCCTCATGCCTTATCAACGTCAATTTTTTGAACAGAACACGGTGTTCTTTTCGGACCGAAAGCACAGGGAAAATTAGCACGCTGGGACTGAAGCATGTGTACAAACACAAGCACACGCTTCACTGTTAAGTCATCCTCTGAGTCTAAATTTGATTAATGAAAGCTATTTTCTCCTATCAGTGATCAAAGCGTCCATTAAAGCTAAGTGGCCGATGTAAAATTGGATGAAATCACAACCCGTAGCCTCAAAGAAAACCTCCAAAGTGCGCGTGTGCACGCACACACACTCACACACACCACCACCTTCCGAAATGTTTCCAAGCTCTCTGATCCCTGAGCAGTTCTGTGGGTAACTCAAATGTGATAGGATTGTGCTGAAATCAGACACTCCATAAAAGGGCTCAGAATGAGCAAAAAAGGGAACATGTGGCCCAGCTCTCCTCTCACACTCGTATCAGTGCAAATTAAGACTAATACTGGATTAATTTTTTTGACAAGTTGCAGAAGTTTTATGAAAGAATCCAGTTTCTGGGAAAACCAAGGCTTTCACAAATTTCTGTTTAGCCTGACAAAACATTTCAAACAGGAAAACATTTTTGGCATTTTGCTCGGAAACATTTTCATTTTGAAACTAATTTTTTTTAACATAAAGAAGTGTTAAACAAACCAAAAGTAAACCAAAACTTAATGGACCATTTCTTTGTCCTTTCTGCAAATGGAAAAAATCTTACATCAAGTTGTCAGTTCCATTTCTGTAGTGAAAATTAAAAAAAGGCAAACAGATAATTTAATATCGTTCCCAAGTAAGTTCAACACCATCCTGACTGTATGAAAGTAATAATGCACTCTCTTTCCATGGGTCAATTTTGCTTAAACCGTAAAATCAATTAATATTTTCAGATTGTTTCATTTCACAGACCGGAAACCACCTCTGGCAAATTTGATAAATTCCTTAAAGATTTCTTGCATTTATACAAAGGAAATTACAAGGAGCTTTACAGAAAATTCATAGTCATGAGCCGTGATTGAAGACAACAGATTCCCACTTACAGTTCAACACTTTCCATTGCTTGAAGTGCACAAAGTAATAATGTAAGGTGTACTCAGTTCATTCCAATTTATCTTCACTTCTATTTTCCTTCTCCCTCCCAGGAAGGTTCAAAGGGGTCTCAACCTAAATCATGAATCAAAATGTAAGTTATATTCCCATTTATGCTTGTAACAACCTTTCAATAATATAGTAATGAATGTTTTTGTTGCAAATAGAGCTCAGTGCACTCAGCCAGACCCCACTGACCAGCAGCTCCAGCTCTGACAGAATACCTAATGCTTCACATCTGGCTAAAAGGGAATAAAATAGCAATCCTTGAGGTAACTCCTTTTGAGTTGAAATGACAATTCATTTTCTCTCCTCAAGAACAGAAGCAGATGCATCTACTGAAAACTGTGCTAGCTCTGAGGGTAGGTTTTGTGATGGGCCCATCTCTGCAGCTATGTTACTACTGAAGACTTAGTTCATTTACTGCATGTTGTCAACTTTCAAACTTTTTCAGTCTAAGACTGGTTTGAATTGGTAACAAAAAAGTGAACTGATGGGTATGCTTTTTTTTTTTTTCCAACCAAGCTTCTTAAAATCTTTGTAAAACTACAAGTATTGCTAAATTCTAACCTTCAGATCTTTTCCTCTTTAGCTTGAACTCCAGCTCTGGTAAGATATAATTTTTGTAAACTGATGTTTTTTTTACAGGAGACTCACTGTGATGGTCTGACCCTCTTAGTAATAATAATAGTGAAACTTGGAAAAGAAAAAAAGTGCACGCCCACCAGCTTACTAGGGAATCTTACAACCTTCTTGATTGCTTAGGAGTTGTGAACATACAAGATTGCTGTTATGTGTATGCATACACACCCACTTTGTTCATTTGAGCAATCTTCAACACTACTATGACTATTTATCAGTATCACTTGGCAGCCAAAACCGCATGGGGCTGGAGAGCTGATTCAGTGCCCTTTAAAGTCAACAAAAATCTTCCCACTCTTTAAAGGATTACGTCTTCATTTCTTTTGGTCTTTAGAAAGTATTTGGAACTTTATTTTCTATGCTTAGTCTTCCCTGAAAGACAGACTTTTTAAGGTTTAAAAAGTCCCACGAAGTGTAGCATGGACTGCTCTCTCTGACGTTTTAAAAGCTGGTAAAATAGCTGCTCTCACTCCGATTTCATTTTCTTAGTTATCTATCTATAAGTCTAAGTTAGACCAATAGACAGGTGTCCAGTTTAGACAAGTAGATATCTAGGATGAAGGGAGGGAGAGAGTGAAAATATCAGTCCTAAATGGACAGGATGAATTAATGGCAACATTATTAGCTAAATACTTGTTTAGTCTGGGCACAGGAAAAACACATAAAAATCCTCTCTGTTTTTAAAGGAAAAGCTGAAGAATGATCACATCTTCAAGGTGCTGGTTGGCTTTTACCAGAAAAAAATACCAATTGAATATTATCGTCACACAGATAAGTCTGGGAAAAAGCAGGAGTGAAGTCATAAGAAAGAGTTATGTCTTGCCAGTTCTCATAAGGAGAGAAAGGATATTGCCAGGCCACCACCGTTAATGCGTTCTCAGACCTTTCCCGCACACTGTGAAGGACTCGGTCATTGTATTGGAGCTGCAGAGAATTTCCTTCCCAAACCTGAGGCAGGAAACAGGGGCACAAGGGAACAAAAGAAGAAAGAGAAGTCCGGGGATAGTTCCATTATAACCACATGTGACACTGCAAAATATTTCCCTCCTCTTCCGCCATAAAAACATCTAAATTAAACTAAACTATGAGCCTGGACAGAGGTGGTCTTCAGTTCTTCTTGGAGTTGCTCTCCTTTATTCCACATTCAGAATTTTGTCATATGATTGGTATTACTTATTCTTTCCTTTCCTGCCCAGCAAAAAGCCTGAAGGGCCTGACTGGCCAGCCAGGAAAAAAGACACAGAGAGATTGGTAAATTACCAGAAAACCCTCCTGATTAGCTTCCTCTCATCTGAAATGGGATTTAACAGATTTACCGCTTAAAAATCTAATATTTTTTAAAATCATTTTTCTTTTCCTCCTTTTCCCTGAGCAAAACACTGGTGCTCATTTTTTCCTGGAAAGATATCCACTCCAGTCTAGCAAGTGAAGATTAATAAGTCACTGTTATTGCTAAACCAAAGGCACTGGAAGAATGCTCGCACTCCAAGCCTCCATTGACTCCAGTAGGCTTTGTACTGGGACCTCTAGGGGAAACATAATTTGAGACTAAACAGGTTTTCCAGTAATCACATTTATTCATTCTTCCTATTGCAATAAGACACACCAAAGATCACTCATTATTAACCAAGAACATTTTTAAATTTCCAAATGCATTTTTCCCCAGTTAAATGCATGTATAAACAGCTTGAGGATATACTTTAATAGTTCCCCTCTGTATTAGTCACTGAACCACACACAAAAAAATAACTCACACTTCCACCGAAATAGTTAAATATTGAAATTTAAAAAAGGATCTTTCCATAACAGGATTGGGAGTACTACCTCTGGGCTAATGCACACAGTAAAGGAAATTAAAAGAGGCTGCAAAGCAAAAGTAAAAGTAGAGCTGGCTCTTGCTGAAGTCAATGGCAAAATTCCTTTAAACTGCAGTAAGGCAAAACCAAGCCCCAGCAGCCTGGATTCACTACAAAGCCACGGGAGATTTTAAAACATAAGTAATAAAAATAAGGAACAGCAAAACAATTATTAATACTACAAAGTTAGAAATCACACCTATTAATATTTAAAATACTTCTTCAAAGGCACATTTTATTTATTTATTTATTGTTAGGATTAGTATGCGTGTTATTAATACAAAGCAAGGATCTATTTTCTTAGTCTAATTGTTGGGGTTTTTTCTTCATAGCATACATCCAGCGTAAATGCATTCATATTTGTATATATCTTTACCATGTGTGCCTGCGGAGAGGGAAGGACCATAGTTACATGGGCAGGAAACAGAAAATGTTCCATTTTCCAAGCTTATCCTTGCCTTCAAATCATTACAATGCCAGATTTTATCAGGAACGCTGCTTTAAAAAAAATTAAAGAGAATTTCACTTCCAGATGGAGTCTACAGTGATGTTACAAAGATAATATGAGGAACAGAAAGTGGAAACAGATGTGTCATTTTTGCAGGGATGGATTACATTAGCGTAAAACTCTCCAAATGTTATGTGAGTTGTGACATCTGCAGCAATATTTTCAGACCTGGGTAGATCTCCTCCCCTCCCCCTGTGGATTTCCTGGTGTGGATGGTCGTTTCTTTCTTTACAACTTCATAGATTGCAAGGGACCATCTAGCCGCACCCTCTCACGGACTGCAGGACTTCCCTGAATTGATTCCCAAAACAGGCTTGCCTGGAATTGCAGCAGCAGACAGCCCATGACTCTACTTGCTAGTGGTACCAATGGATTTTTAGCTGCTAGACTGAAAAGCCGAAACCCAACTTCTCAGCAGAGCCATCCTCTGAGCCCACTCGCAGGATTGTCATCACTTTTTCTCAGTCATTAGCTCCTCTGTTGCATTGCTGTAACTTTTTATCCTCGGATGAATGACTTTTCTGTATGAAAATAAATTATTCTCTCTCTCTCTGTGCATCAGTACTCTGAGCCCTTCCCTTTGTATCATTTCCCCAACAGAAATAACTTTCATATTTTCTTTTGTATCAGTGATGAAAATGTTACCAATGCAAAGGCCAAGAACCACCTGTTCTCTTATTAATGACAGCTTCCTTACAGGCTTACAATCTGAGACCTCCTGACGAGTTTTAATCTACGCTATATTACTGATTGTCCCCTTTGTGTCTTGACCATAATCCCAAAGGCTTAATTGTCTTTTTCAACCAAATTTAACTCAATGTTTTAAAAATAAAATATCAAAAGCTGCTTTTTGTAAACCTATGTCACTTGATGTTGGCATTAGGACCATCCCTTCAATTTTCATGTAAAAGATCTTCAGCAGCTTCCCAAAATTCCTCCAGCTATTGGCATCACTCTCTTAATCTTTTAAAATCTTGGTAGGGGATTAATTTTTCCCAGTTCTAGGTGATAAAAAATATTTAGAGGAAGGTTTATTAAGCTAGCTAATTTCAAAATACATAATTTTAATGATATGTGTTTGGTGTCCTCCCAAATGCTGGATTACTGACATGAATATATTTCTTGGCTCTTTCTCTGTATTCAGGACATGACTATTTACTGAGCAGTTCTGCCCCTATATGTCATTATAGACAATTCCACCACTTTCTTCTAGCAATGGAGCAATACAGTTATGATTTCTTACTATATGTAAAAACTTTTTTCTTACACTTTAGAATTAACCTGGGGTTCTCTCTTTTTGCGCTTTTATTTTCCCTTAACAAGCATTGGATGATTCCTACCTTCTAACTCATATCACTACCAAATTTGCCTTTCTTCCATTTTTTATATAAATATGCATTTTTCCTGTTTGTTTGGGGGGGTTGGGGTTTTTTTGTTTGTTTTGGGGGTCTTTGGGGTTTGGATTTTGGGTTGGGTTTTTTGTGTGTGCTTCATATCTGTTTCCACTTTCCCTTTGAGCCAGGGATTTGTTTTGTTTGGGTGGTAATTTTTTTTTTAAAAGCCAATATGGCCTTCGCTTTCAATTGTGGCTTTCGGAGCATTTGGTAAAATATTCCTAAACAGCTCCCAATTATCATTCACATTTTTCTGTTTAAATGGTTTCTCCCAAATGATTTAGCTCTTAATTGTTTTCAGCTTTATGAAACTGCTCTTTCAAGGCACCAAGAGGGGGTGTGTGAGAATTTATTTTACAGTTTTTGCTTTGCTTTCATATACCTAATATAATATCGCTGAAGATGCAGAGTTAAGCATTAATTTTAATTTTAACACTGGGTTTGAATTTTCCTCTTACCTATCAGAGTAAAGTGCTGGATTGAGAAATGGGTAAAAAGAAAACCCTACAACTGTTATGATGTTGAAAATAAGCATTTAAAGCACCAGTCATCATGATCAGTCTCGTCACTTAGTGCTGCAATATTCTTACAATTAAAAAAATAATAAATAGAGTTTGATTCATAATTTGTTACCAGATAAGCAGATGAATCTTCTTCCTCCAAGATTGGTCAGATTTTTTCAAGCAACACACTCACACTGCACTTCAGAGTTCCACCATTCCTCTGTAACATTTCTCAAGTATCTTGACATTTGCTGGATGCTTGGTGAAAAGGCAGGTGGGCTTTTCAGTCGAACAACCAATCTCTTTAGGGATCTGGGGGAAATGGGGTTTGAGAAAGCAACAGTACATCAGTTTCTACACTGAAAAGCAATCAAGTTTATATATTCAAAAGAAAAATACAATAAAAATTTGATTTTTTTCAAACGCACTAAGTGCTCGACTACATCTAATCAGCAGGTCAATAATCAAGCTGTCATCAAGCTCAGTTGACAGATGCTTCAGTTTGCTCAGAAAAATTACAACTGGATGAAAATGCTTTTTTTTTATCCAATCCCAAAGTTTTTAGTCAATTCAGTGGTAACATAGGGAAAAATAAGAACGCTGACAAAGAGTAATATGCTTCTTTGTGCTTGTAGTCAAAGTTAAATACATTTGAAACTGATATTCATTGCTGACCCACTGGAAATATCTCCCACGTGCCAAATAATTCAATTATGGGCTTTGTTTAATGATTTGGAGCACACTTTAGATCATTTTTCCAATGAGCTCCTTAACTAAATAATCGCTATTCTCCTCTTAACAGGATTAAAAGACATGTAGTAACTCACATGAATTACAAGAGAATTAGTTGAAGCGGACACTTGAAGACACCCAGTGTGGAATTGGCAGAAGTAATTTGGATGCCAAGTTCAATTTCCTTATTATCATAAGAGAGCTGGTGCTTCTGAAACTACTGACACCGCATTGAAAAACTGTCAAGATTATACTGCCAAACAGGTTTAACGAATCCTCTGGAAGGGGTGAGGGATGGTAACTTGTGGGAAATGTGCCAAAACAAGTAGCCTTTAGGTTTAGTGACATATCAAAAGTGTTTCCAGACAACTTTTAGATGTGTTGGTTTGGATTTGCCTTTTGACATAATCAACTACACCCTTCAGGGCTGACGCGTTTTGTCCGAGCCTGGTCAGCAATAGGCTCAGGAGGGGACCTGGGCGGCTAAAGGAGGGAGAGGGTTTTACAACACAGTCATGGAGGTATTTATTCTTCAGTGGCAAACACATTGACACATCAACCACTATCTTGAATGTTCCCAGCCAAGAACTATTTCAAGAGTAACAGCAGACTTATTCTGGTCAGCCACTTCCCTTTTGTGTACCAGAGGAAAGGCACAAAATTTTTCAGAGCAGTTAGTCTTCATTTCACTTATCATAGCAAGAAGTGAATGATGTAAACTTCAGACAAGTTTAAAGAATGGCTTTTTTCTCAGTTTGATGATTGATTTGAGGGAAACAAAACAGTGCAGAGTGGTTAGAAATAAAAAGGCTGGTTTGGCTGAAAGAAAAAAAAAAGTTTTTTGAAAGAAGATATCACCGTCTGAAAAGAAAGTTTTATTTAGAAAGAGAGTACTTCCTTTGAGTGTCTGTAGTAAGAGCCTCAGAAACAACAACTAGATTTAAGAAGAAAATTAACATTTTCCCCTAGTAGCTCAACAAGTAAAATAACAGCTATAGGAACTTCAGTTCCATTTATTAAGGACTTTTAAACCTACATCACCCAGGTCCTTAATAAACAAACAAGGTACTGGAAGGGTACCCTCAGTCTCTCATTCATATTAAAATACAAGGTTATAATAGGAAATAATCACAGATGAGAAATCTGCTTTCCCATCTCCCAAGGCAATGGACCTAAATTTTAGTCTGGAAACTAATTTCCTCTGTGCTTCAAAAAGTACTTAGATGACTTACATAAAGTAAAACACCACTGATGGCAGAAGGTAGCCTGTACAAGGAAACTTTGGAGAAGATTAGTCCAGCACACTTCCAAGTTCAGATTATGTGTTTCATGCATACAATGCTGTTAAAACTCTTTAAAGTTGAAAAGTGCTTAGGATCTAAATGTCCCACTTTCTAAAATAACGTCTGACTTCTGGCTATTATTCCCAATACTAAACCATCCTCTCCCAAATAGACACACACCAGCATCACATGCAGATGAATCCTACACCATTATTGTGTATTAGGAATCCTAGAAGTTACATTCCCAGAAATAAAACTTTCAAACTAAGGCAAGGAGATTTCTAATTTCTTGACCCCAAAACTCATTAAGCAGAAAGCAGGCTACTACCAAGAGTTCAGTCAAAGCAGACGAGCTTCAGGTGCACAACCAGTCATCATCTCAAGTGACCCAGAATGCCTTTTTTCCAGTCATCACTGGAAGCTGTTGCTTCCAGGGGCTGGACCAGACTTCTAGCTCTCCATCCTCTGCATGTGTACTGAAAATGCAATTTAACTACTATTGAAAATCTTGCCTGCCATGCATTTATCTAAACTTTGCAGTTATCAAAGCAAATTACTGGTTCTGCACACACAGATGTGTTAAGAAAGACCCAGTAAAACCATGCAATATTCTCCCAGGCATCTGCTAGATTTCCACATGCCACTCATCCACTGGAACTCCAGCTTAGTCTCTCCACTACCAAGGCCAAGTGCAATGGTTGATGGTCTTCTCTTCCTCCAACACCTACATTATTAGCTCAGGAGTTGTGCTCTACACTGTCTACTTTCATTTTATAGGTATTACTGTGAGCCCCTAGCTCCCTGGTGGATTACCTTTCTTCCTTAGCAGCTGCATGCTAGATGGTAGTACTAAGAATCTCAGTTTTTCAAAAAAGAAGTTTAGAAGTTTGCTCCTAAGTGTATTTTAAGGTTCCAGTCACCTCCTCGGAAACAGAGCAGCAGTATGATTTAGGACAAGACAGATGACAGGGGAGGGAAGGGAATGGAGACCTCCAATGATGAAGATACAAAGAGCAAAAGAAAAAATACAGATAGGCATACATAAGTAAATAAAAATGGATGCTAGTAAGATGACAAAATGAACTGAAAATAGACGCAAGATTCAATTAAATGGGGGAGGGGAGAGGAGGAAAGAGCAACAAAGTACAAGAAAACATTCAATGATTCATATTTTTAAGTCAGGCTGAAACTAAAAGTGAAAAAAACACCAACATTTGTCAATTAAAAAGTTCTGTTTAGAAAATGCTTTCCATGGGAAAAAAAGTTACATTGTGAAACTATTTCTTTTTATTGTTTTTAAAAGCTATAAGTGCTTTTTTTTTCTCTCTCTCTTTTTTTTTTTTTTTTTTTTTTTTTTTTTTTTTAGTTTTGGAAATAAAAAGCTTTATCAAAAGGTATTACAGTTTTTCTGCTGGTGCAGAAAAAACAATTCTTAACTGCACAGAAGTGAATGGCAAAACCGCTCATAAGTATTTTAGTCCAGAAACGTCAACCATGCTTTTACAAAAGGTACAAGCAAAACGTTTCCAACCTGATCCAGCCACTAAAACCTGAAACGTTGTAACAAAAGGGTGGAAAAAATATAACAGATTGAAACGGTTTAATTAGGAGATCCTGATGGATTGTGTCAGCTTTTTTTCTATTCAGAATTTAATCTGGTGTAAATCTGAAGCTGACATGGATAGAGTAATAATGATTAGGAGAAAATATAGAGCAAATGCCCTTCTCATTACTTTCTCATTTATGTATTGTTATGTGAGTCAGCTGGCTCTCAAACAAATCAGGCAGTGGGAGAGATTTAAGAGAAGTCACAACTCATCTGAGTGGCAGCAGTTTTCCAGGACGAAGAGGAAAATGCATTTTATTTACAAAATCTCAGTTGCTTCAAAGTGGCAGAATATGTCTGTGAGAAAAAAAAACCGTCTATAGTGAATACAGTTAAGAGACTGAAGCTTTGCAAATTGGAAAAGCCTCTCCTCTAAATGAATAAGACATATGGGAGATCTCTTTCCTCCCCTGATAATGGGCACAGACAGCGATGCAGGGTCAGAGCTGCCCCTCTCCCCGTGCCAGTGACAGCAGTGACGCCGCTGATGAAAATGAGATTTCCCTGGGTGCATACAGTGTCCGAAAACCATATAGGAAAGGACAGTGTCAGTGAGTTTTTTAATAATCATAGGAATGCTGAGGAGATTGTCAGGGAAATGAAGGTTATGGGGAGACAGACTGCGTTGAAGACTGAAAGAGATGTCTTGAATTTCTGGAGTCAATGGAAAAACTTCTCCTGGCATCTGCAGGGCCAGGAGCTCACCCTCAATGTGTAAAACGGTGAACATAAAACTTACTGAAGGGAGCAAATCATTTCCATATCAGGCAGTATTCTGTCAAGGAATCACTCCCCCGATAAACCTAGCACGATGATTTAAAAGCAAATCTTCTCATTGCCTACTAATGGTGATGTAAAGGAAGCCTAAAATGACCATGAGAAAGAAGCTTCCGAAATTGTGGGATGACAACATGTTTACTTGTGACAGGAGTCGTAAGACTTTTCCCTAATTTGAAATAAATTTCAGAGCACCGTCTCATTCTCATACGTCAAGTTACTGCAGAAAACCTCCCACTGCACTTAGGGTGAGGGTCTTCCTATGATCTAACACAATTGAATAGCGTATCTGTAGCTGGCCTTGGTCAGAATACACACATTAATCATCCTATTTTACCTCGTATCCAATAAAATCAGTAAGATAGCAGTTAGGAACACCACCAACTCAGAAGAGAATTAGCCTGGATGAAAAGCTTACATCCCAGTTTCCAAAAGCTAAAAATCTATCCCAGCTTCTTCCCTCTCTGCTAGTCTTCCTCTGCTGAAAAGTGACAGTGATTGATGTCTTCTCCCACCCAAAGTATGCTGCGGTTATTGCTCCTTATGGTTAGAATTAAGCTAACAGCCCAGCTCAAACACTCGCCCATTTAGATGAAGTATTTATTAGCCACGAATCCCTCTGTTCTTACACCACCTCAAAGTTTTTGTGTACGTCACTGAGGAACACAAAGGGAAGGACTCTGGCATTCAGTCAGAGGCTCCAGCAGCAAGCCCTCTAATAAGGCGAGCAGGCATGGAACAGCTCCTAAGGCCCAGATGTTTAAACCATATGAAGCTGCAGAAGAAAATAAAGAGCAGCTGAATTACAAAGGCGGGAAGGATACAATGTTTGTCTATGGTTAAACTACTGTAAACTTTGAAATCTGTATTATGGAATCCATTAGAAAACCCATAACTTTGATTTAAAAGCAATAGTCGTAAGATTCTTACTTTGCCATTATTTATGGTATAACGAGAAGGTACGTTACTAGAATCCCACAGACTAAATAGATGGATTTCATTAAAACTGTCCTGATGAAGAGTAAAATCGAAGGAAAAAGGAAATAACAATTTTTATTTGATGCCAATTTATTTTCATAGAGCGCTTTGCGCAACAGAAATCTAAGAAGATGAAAAGACGGGGAAAACTTCTCCCTTTCTTCCATAGTATAGTGGAGCGTTTTAATGGTATTTGAAGGGCGGAAATGACCTACTTCCAGTTGCTTCTATATTAAGAATCCGGCTACATATCCAAGACTTGCCTGAAGAATCAAAGCAATGTACAAATTCAGATCAGGATTGATTTGTCAACACATCGGTTAAATAGAAAATTTGTTGCTAAGAACGTGCTGTAAAAATGACTACTTGAAAGTCTGCCCTGGTAGGGTCCTTCAGGGACATACCTCTGATGCTCACTTTGCCTCCCTCCCTGCACGTCCTTCTTCTCTCCGCTCTGATGGCTGTCCTGGGGAAGCAGAAATCACAGGAGAATTATGGCTTTGTGACCTTCTTTTGGGCCAGCTTTTCACACCAAAGGGCTCGCAGCCCAAGCCCACACAAAGGGGAAGCAGGACTGCCATGGGCATTGGGCTTTTCACGGGGAACCCCTCTCCCCGCTGGACTCAATGAAGCCCCATGAACTTATTCAGTCACCTCCATCCCAAAACTGCTCCTGCCAGAGTGGGTTCTCACAAGACAGCTCTTCTAGGAAGACTGCTATGACCACAGCAAAGAGACTGTCCTATCTTACAGATCCAATGTCAAAACAAGCATTGGTGAAGTCTGCTAAGTTGGCAGAAGTCCCAAGGCCTTGTCTCCTGGCTGGTAAACCATCACTGCACCAATGTCTGTGCAGGGCATGCAGTAGAAAAACTGCTCTCCACTTTTTCCTCCCCAAGAACATTACGTGGTGGTTTATGCTTGTGGTATGGAGATAGATGATATCTCACATAACATCACTTCTGGGGCTGCACCCACCCCATGCAGAGTGCGGGTGGGAGAGTAATGAATGATCCAATATTTGTATATGATTACCTCATGGAGACACAAGGGACACAGGCCCTCCTGAACTGTTAACTCCAGTCCTGCGTTATAGCTAAGGACATGATGTAGTCTATAGTTAGTTTTACAGTACATAGAGAGGGTTCTGTCCCCAAACTCCATTTCTCTGCTTTCCAGCTAAAATGGCCACTTCCTCCATACTAGTTATGTGCCACTACTTTCCTCCACCTTAGTCATGTTTCTGACATGCTACAGTTGGCTTCCCCAAGCGTGCTAGTCCTTTTCCACTTCCAGCCCATGCTCACCACCTCCCAAAGCAAAGAACCAGAGCTGGGTACAGCCTTCAGGTGAGCACTCAGTGCTCAGCCAGCCTTGGGTCAGAAGTACTAAAGCTCTTCTGGCTCCACTGGAAACCACCCTCCTGTTTTATTCTAGGCCATACTTATATTTTTTGATGACAGATTATATCAGCAGCTCATTAGTAACCACCATAACTCAAGTTTTCTTCTCTTCTCTTGGTGCCTTCCTCCTGGCTTACTGTTCCTGGGTGCGAGCCTTTGCATTTCATTTTAATAGGTATATCCCCTTGGGATGGTGGAGCCCTCACGGACATCCACCCATGTAGCACCACGTTTGGGACCTTACCCACATCAGCAGCATTTCCCAAACCTGTGTCACCCACTCATTTAGTAACGGCCTCCGGTGCGTTGGGTTGAGGCACAGCTCAGTGGAAGCTGAAGTGTCCAGGTGAACCACATCTCACGAATACCTGGAAAAACACACACTTTTGCTTGCAGCTTTTCATTAGGAAGTCACACCCGCTGGTGCACACATGTGCTTCTCAGATGTACCCCTGTGTGCACAGAGAGAATATGAGCATTAAAAGAGTAGGCTTCAAAACTGCTCAGTCGTTTTGGTAATTTCACACTCTTGGCTATTAAACTAATGGCCTGAGCAGCTGAATTTTCTTAGGGATGACATGCTCTCAGACAGACTGTAAATTCCAATTATGAAGAAACTTTGATGCTTCCATTTCTTGTTCCTATTCTAATGTTTTAAACTGTTGATGTTGATTTATTAGGAGTTAAAGCATCATTGCAAGAAAATAAGAGCCATGAAGTTCTTTTCACTCATCTATTTTCAAATCTACAGACTTTTTGACCATCACTGCCTTACAGTGACACCTTCTGGAAAACTTAGGAGGAGAAGGAAAGCGTCTCTATAGAACAGAATGTGAGTGAGACAGGCATGAATCAGCATGGATCAGCATTGCAGCACTCTTTTCTGGAAAAGGTCTGATGTTTAAACACCTGCACAGTTTTATAGCCATCTTACAGCTTCAGAACTCTTTAAGAAAATGTATCTATCACTAAGTCATTAATCTGTCCTACCATAACAGAATACTCAAGTGTAGGGTGGCAGTTAGTATCACTCTCTTAACATCTCACAGAAGTAAAAACAAATAAAACCAGAATAAATTATGTTTGTTGAACAAAAATGTATTCTGTTTCAAATCCTCTCGAAAACTATTGTTGTATGTTGAGAGGGACACTTGTGCTAATACTCAAAGTCTTTAATTAACTAAAAACTAGTTGAAGTACACATATTTCTAGCTTGGTTAGGCAGGCAAAACAGGGAAAAAAAACCTCAAAAATCCATGAGAGAAGACTAGCAGAAGATGTGAAAATACATTTTCCATTTCTAGACAGCAGTTCAGCTGCTAACAATCCACTGTCGTGGCACAGCTCCCAGTTTCATCCACTGCTTCCTCAGTGTTTACCTCAGAAAGGAGTTACGGCAGCATCAACGGTAGCTTCTGAGGCTGCTTATAACACACTATTGCAAGAGCAGCTCTGTTGTGTCTCACTAGACATAGAAACAGGAAAGACTTTGATGTTGGTTGCCATTTAAGCAAATACAAGTCTTACAAGTAAGGTCTGGGATCTGGGAATGGCCACATTCAGTTTGTTAGCAGCGCTACGCTGAAGAATAGCCTGTGCAGGAACAGTGTAGGAGGACAGTTTATAATAAAAAGCTGAAATCTGACTAAAAGCAGAGCCCTAGGACCCCCCAAAGAGTGTGGCAGGGTGATTTTCCAAATTCTCATCTATGGACGTCATGAGTAGGAACTCCAAAATGTCTCAATATCCTTACCCACGTTGTCACTGATGACCCCAGTGCCACAAGTCTCCACTTGTATAACAGTGCTAGCTGTAAATTTCCAGCTCATTAGTTAGTATACGTAAGCATGAAATCAGCACAGCCATACTGATTTAAACCAGCTGAGGATCTGACCTTTAGTTTGGACACAGGATCGTGTGGGAGAGGAAATTGTATCCTATGGGAAAGAGCCATCACAACTGTGGAAGCATTACTCAGGTGAGCTGTACTCGTAGGGGACTGAACCTTGTGCCCAAACCCACCAGGCTCTCTGGCACTGGCTCAGTCCAGAGTGCTCCCACCACCAAGCCCTCACCCTGAGAGGCAGGGTGTGACAAACCCTGGTCTGATCTGTCACCCACACAGATAGGCTGTGCTGAGGGGTACCTGCCATGGGGACATCCCAGATTTCCAATCTCCAGAGCAGTTCAGGCTGCACAATTGGCCCATCTGGTCCCAACATGGTACCGGCACGTGGCCAAAATCTACATTCAGTGTCAAGAAACTGAAAATCGTCCCAGTGCTGTGAGCAAGAGAAGACTTCAGTCTTCAGGAGGCTGCTGAATTCATGGCAGAAGTCTTCCCAATGCCAATTTTTCCAATTATTCATTTATTTCCAAAGGTTTCTATTATCCTTCATGCTTTGGTAGTTCTTTTTTCTGATTCCATCTGAAAGAGGACTTTACCAGTTCCAAAAATAAATTGTACTTAGGACAAAAAGCAGCCAAGGAGACTTTGCTATGCAGACACACTTTACAGACTAAAAGAGGAGAAAAATCCATGGGGCAATAAACCAAGATCTTATATAATTAGGGTTGGTTACAGATCTGGTCCAAAACCCATGAAATTTCCAGGCTTGTGCTTTCCACCCTTTTAGAATTGATTTAGTTTGGTCCTTCAGCCTCACACAGAAGGTGAGGTTCTAAGGTGACAAATGCCCAGCAGCTGGGGGGTTCAGAAACACCAGGTACTGTAGGATTTGCAACAAAGCAAAGAGTTGTCAACCCCGATCTAATCTTATTATGTCCATGTTGTTATTCCAAAGGCTGTGCCCTCTTGTACCACCTCACTACGAAGGAGGTCACGTGGTTCGGTATAATAGGTCTGTTATGGAGAGTGTAAGATGGAAGGAGACGTAAAACATGCTCACTGGACCTCACAGGAGCAAAAAGGGAAAGAGGGAGAAGCAGCAGGAATGATCTGATGACTAGTGAGGAGAGACCAACACAGTGATTTAAATGAAAGGGGTGTAGAGCTGGAATGCAAGCAGATGGCTATCTTAGAATTTGATTTTCTTTTTTTTTAAAAAAAAAAAAAGTAATCAGATTTGTCACAATAAGCTCAGACCATTTTTTGAAGACTTGCAATAGCTGCTCTTGCTGAGAGTCTAGAAACACGACTACACTAGACTGAAAGAAGAAAAGGCTTTTTGAAAAGAGCAGCTGAAGACAGGGACTGTGAGGTTTCCTTTTTTCCTCAAGATCTGGTTAACAAGCAAAAATTATTCAAGATACAAGGGATGTACGTATTTTTCACTGATAACTATGAGAGTCACATGGCTATAATAAGAAGTTTATTTCAGCCTAGATGTTACCCAATGGTCTTGAAACCAGAGAATTAGAGAGAAAGAGAAGGAGACTGAGACACAAAGAGAAAGAGAGAAAGTGTGTGTATTTGCAAAAAAACAGAATATGCTGGCTGCTATTGCTCAGCAAAGGACAGGGATCCTTCTGTACTGTAAATATAATTATGATAAACTGCCCCTCATAAAATATTTAAATGTAAGTTTCTTTTCAATTCAAGAAGCAATCTTCAAAAAGGACCGTTTACTGTAATAGTAATCTATATTAATTTGCTACAACAATAACAGAAGTCAGTTTGCCAGTTGGTGTTTTGCTTTTACTATAAAGCTTGAAATGGAAACTGTGGCCTTGATGAAAACTGTAAAATTCCAGTAAATGGGATTAGTCATCCTTTTGTGTGCCCCAGTTCCACATATCAAATAACAAGCAGTGACACTCGCAGCTACCAAGTGGAAGCAAACATACTTCAAAAAAGGAAAAAAGCCACAGAGAGGATGAGTAACATTTGACATTTTCATGTCCGGAATTTCTGTAAATGTCTCCCTCCCAGAGGAGAAATATCTTCCAAAATATTTAGTTCATTGTGGTATTTCTCTTTGATAGAGTACTGTGAAATCCAGAGGGAGAAACCCTTAATGAAAGCATCTTAGTATTTAATTAACTCTTTGCAACCTGGGACAGTTTAAGGCCTTTCAAATTAATATAGCAGATGGCAAAGGGGAATGGATTTCAGTCTAAAAGATTCCTGATGGTTATGGAGACCTTCACTGCCTGCTTTCTCCCCATCCAGTAGAGCCCTGAGGCTTTTAATTTCATCCCCAGGAGAAGAATTCCATTGAACAAGAACCTATTGATCATGCCAACATTGTATGCTTAATCTCTTTGGTTTTGATGGAATATTAATTGCATCAGCCTTTAGAAAGGATTAATATTTCCATCATAGAGCTCAGCATCCCCAGCAGAAACCCTATATACTCATGTTCTGCATGAGTTGGTCACACAGTGTGGTGAGTCAAGGCCGGATGCATTCTGTTCTTTGTGCAATCCCAAGAAAAGCAACTGGATTGAAAAGGTTGTGTATGTAAGTTTCTGAGTAAAGTGTCTGTTGTTTTTGAGTAAAGCACCCAACTTTCATAAGATTTCAGCATACTGAATGGATCTTAAACACGTTTCCAGAGCAAACATGCTGCCAAGAACATTGTATAACAGGGTTTTATTATTCTAATCCATGGTCAAATTACAGGACAATAAAAATACATTTTAAAAATGTAGTTACAAATTTCAGCACTTGGCTCAAAATGAAATCAACTGTAGTAAACCTAAACCCTTGCAAGTACTTAGTGCTTTTGTTATTCTAACTTCATGCCATGGATCAGAAATAAAAATCCCAACATAATACCCCACTAACATCAGTTAAATCCTCACAAATACTGGTAACTCCACAGCACTGGAAACACCCTAAGTCATCTCTCTCCATCTTGCAAGAAAGCCATGCTCCACAGCAGTCCTGCTCCTCAGCCTGATGAAGAAGGGTCTCCCTCCAGAAAATCAGCCCTGGGTGTCTTCCCTTGGTAATGTTGGTGTAGAAGTCAGAATGGGAGAGCCCTGAGCTCTGGGATGCCCATGGTTTGTTTCTAAATGGACAACTGAATTTCAGAGTGTGGAATGCGTTCTGGAATGTCATGATGTGGCCACAAAGGGCCACATCCCAGTATTCCCACCCTGACGGAGTGGCCCAACAGTCAAGTGAACAGTTGAAGAACAGATTGAAGCCCTCATAAAAGCCACCTGCTCTGCCTCTCTTGGGCACCCACAGCCACAGCAGTAGGTTTACACCTCAAAATACAATTTTTTAAATAATATTCCCAGAAGGGAGATGATCCTCTCTTTATGACTGATACAAGTATTAGTTGTGCCACATTACTGACAGCAGAAAAGTCAGTTGCTTTTTGAGATGAAGAGGAGAATCCATACTGTGTAACCAGGTAATTCTTTGCACATTGTGAATAAGTAGTCCCTTTTTTAAAAGGGAATAAACAAAGACCTGGGAAATTACAGGCTCTGTGCCCACCAAGGTTATGGAGGAGATCCTCCTGGAAACTGCTAAGACATATGGAAAATTAGGAGATGGACACACAACTTCACTAAGGGCAAATCACGCCTGAAAAAATTTGGTGGCTTTCTACAACGGGGTTACAGCATTAGTGGATAAGAGAAGATCAGCTGATACCACCTACCTGGACTTGTGTGAGGCATTTGACACCATCCCACATGACATCCTTGTCTCTAAACTGGACAGACATGGATTTGACAGGCAGACGACTCAGTGGATAAAGAATTGGCTGGATGGTCATGGTCACACCCATGGAGTTGCAGTCAATGGCTTGATGTCCAAGTGGCGATCAGTGAGGAGTGATGTTCCTCAGGGGTTGGTACTGGGACCATTACCATCTAACATCTTTGTTGGTGAGACGGACAGTGGGATTGAGTGCACCCTCAGTAAGACTGCCAACAACACCAAGCTGTGTGGTGCTGTTGACACACTGGAGGGAAGGGATGCCATCCAGAAGGACCTGGACAGGCTTGACAGATGGGCCTGTGCAAACTTCATGACATTAAACAAGGCCAAGTGCAAGGTTCTGCACATGTGTTGGGGCAATCCCAAGCACAAATACGGGCTGGGTGGAGAATGGGCCCAGGGCAGCACTGAGGAAAAGGACTTGGGGGTGTTGGTTGATGAGAAGCTCAACATGAACCAATAATGTGTGTTTACAGACGAGAAAGCTACCCACATCCTGAGCTGCACCAAAAGAAGCATGGGCAGCAAGGCAAGGGAGGGGATTTCTGCCCTTCTGCTCCACTCTGGTGAGACCCTACTTGGAATATGCGACCAATTCTGGGGCTACTGACAAAAGAAGAACATGGACTTATTGGATCATGTCCAGAAAATGGCCATGAAGATGATCAGAGGGCTGGAACACCTCTTCTATGAAGACAGACTGAGAGAGTTGGGGTTGTGCAGCCTGGAGAAGAGAAGGGTCCAGGGAGAATTTATAGCAGCCTTCCAGTACCTGAATGGGGCTACAGGATTGCTGGCGAGGGACTCTTTATCAGGAAGTATCATGGTAGGATGAGGGGGACCGGTCTTAAACCAAAAGAAGGGAGATTTAGATAAGACATTAGGACAAAATTCTTTACTATGAGGGTGGTGAGACACTGGAACAGGTTGCCCAGAGAAACTGTGGAGGCCCCATCCCTGCAAGTGTTCAAAGCCAGGTTATACAGGGCTTTGAGCAACTTGGTCTAGTGGAAGGTGTCCCTGCTCAGGGCAGGGGTCTGGAGCTCAATGACCTTTGGAGTCCCTTCCAGCACAAACCATTCTATGATTATTTTGTGGTCCTCAGGTTGAAATTCGTAATATTTCACTATTAGGTTTTCACAAGTTTACATCATATGTTTCGTAGCCGTTCTTTCCCAAGAAGAGCTCAGTTGAACGAAGAAAATTAAGGTACTCTGCTCTGCGTTCACTCACAAGCCATGCCAGGCAATGCGGGTGGATGAAAGGACAGCTGACACCGAGGCAGTTCATTCAACAAGCAGGAAAAGGCTGTGTTCTCCAGGCTCACAGCTATTGCAGCACACGAGCTGCTCAAAGCCTGGCAAACCTGAGTGGGGCTGCAGGCAGAGCTGGCAGCGATGCCAGCAGAAAAATTCCAAAAGCCCTCAAAGTTCTCCTTTTAAGCTACAGCTGGCAGCCAACTGTTCAACAGCTGCAGAGAAGAGGAGGAGGAGGAACAGGGAAACTTTATCGTTTAACAGCATATAGCTTTGGTAGGAATAATTTCAGGGAAAAACGCAGGAAGGAAAAAAAAAAATACATGAAACATATTGCCCTCCCCCTCTATTTTAAAAGGAAAATGACACGGTCATTTACAAACACCAGGTTTCTGGTGAAAGCTGAAAGACCAGCAGTGACAGAACAACACTGATTATACCATTTGTGAGATGGGACAAGAACTGGAGTTTAACTGCCCTAGAAATATCCAAAGGAGACTCTTCAAAGTCTACAAAAATACAAATGCACAAACCCCAGAAATGTTGGCGTTTAAAGAAAGCAAAGGCACACGAACAGATGACTCAGGACACCTGAATCAGAGCACAATTACCAAACAAGACCCATCAGTACACTCCTCTGGGCTCATAGCATCCGCTGATGAGAAGATGCATCACCCATTAAGCTAAATCAAGATGCACAAAGGAAGAGTGGCTTCTGGGAAAGAATTCCCAGTAAAGTCACGCTGGCACGAGTAGCTCAGACCACGTACTCTGATACAGAGCAGACCCACCACAGAACAAAAATTAGTATCAGATCTTCATGTTCCCCAGGCTGCCTGCTAAAGGAGGCCAATAGGTACAGCACAGAAGAGAAAACCCGGAGCAGCGTGTTGTTGCTTTTCCAAACATACTGATATGGGAGATTTAAACTCATATGCTGATGATTTCCTCATTAGAGCAGTGCTATGGCGCTATTTGCAGAGTAAATTGCTACTCAGCATGTGCACTGTGTCCCTAATCTGGCCCTGACTAGGAACATATTGATACACACTCCACCAGATGGAATGCATTACGCATTAAATATAAAAGTTGTTTTTGTTTTTAGAAGTCTATGTAACTTCACACACACACACAAAAAAAAAAAAATCCCAAAGAGTATATATTAATCATGTTTACTGATCTCTGGAGAGTATTAGTACACTTTGAAGTTAGCCTACTGTGCCAAGCCTCTGTCAGCTGAAGGCATAAATTTTCTTCTTTGCTCCTTGTGTAACTATTTCTTTCTCTTCCCACCTCCCCCAAAATGAAGCAAGGTTAGGTTGGAACTAGATGCATTTTTATCTTAGCCTGCAAGAAGTTAGTATATGTATGAATGGGTGGCTTCACTTTGAAGGTAGTGTTCCAGTACCCAAGCCATCTTTTCCGCCCGGTCAATTTCTCAAGCAAACATCTTTTTTGAATTGTTCGGGAACAGAATAAAAACTTTTTGAAAGTACAACTCTACCCTTTAGCACATCATTAGATAGCCAAGCTCCAAACCTAAGGCTGCAATTTACCTTTAGAAAGCAGTGACTATAAATAAAGCATCTGAGATATGGTTTCCCACACATATCAAGGTTTAGTAATAACACTCCACCTTAAATTTTTGAATTTTGTATTCAATAAGTATTTTGAATCAGAATACAGAAAATATATTTTCCATTTGAAAAACAAAAACAAAACCCCCAAAAAACAGCTGCTAGAACATAATGAAGAGATGGGTGGATAAAACTGAACACAGAGTCATGCAGCATTTCCTTCCTTAAGACATAATGCCATCTAGCAGTGGAAAAGGAGTTATCTTTCAGCCATCAGCTGGTGTAGGCATTCAAGGATGTGGCATCAGCATGGATGTGGCATCAGCCATCCAGCTCCTGGATGTTGTTCCCAGCATCTCTCTGAAATCCTAGCAAAGTGGGAATATCTCTCAGCAAGAGGCTCTGAGAATTATTATGAAAGTGGTGTATAAAAGCACTTGCTGGACACCAAAGCTTGGTAAGAGCAGCTCATGGAAATCAATCTAAACTATATGTCCTTCCACTGTTAACACCATTATTTAGCAGAGCAAACAAGTATATAAATACTTCAAAAACTTCATCCTGTTCCTGCACTGAGAAGAGAAACACGGACTGCATATAAATCGAAGTTAAGGAAGCAAGGCGAATTTTCCTTTCAATCATATCAGCATAAGTGATTATTTGTGGCTACACATAATCCGTATCTATATCCATCTGCATTGCACTCAAAAATTCAGGCTTCTGATTTTGACTATCTGAGCTGTACTGAAGCAAGTCAGGCACAGTGGCCTGAAATCCCGTGATGAACACGCATGAGCCTCAGTGTATTATTCATAGCAAAGAATGACTGCAGTCACTAGTTGGCATCCGAGTGCAGTTGTTTAAGATCAAAGATAGCTCTCTCAGCTGGAAAGGACAAAAATCAAATAGCCTTGAAAGCTTATTGAGAGTCTTTTTCCTCTCCCTTCCAAAAAGACAGCCTGCCCACAGCTAATCAAAGAGAAATTTAAAGACTGAGTGCACAGAAAGCAAAAGTGCCTCTTAAGCTACCAATAACACCAAAAATAGCAAAACTGGCCAAACACACTAGAGCATTTCAAACATACTAACTGTACTTATTTAAGTATGAAGTGGGTTTTTTTGCAGAGACAGTATTAAAAGCCAACCTGCAACAAGTCCTGGTGAGTGAACCTGATCCTTCAGGGTGGACCCAGACCACCAAGCAGAGCCACTGCTCTTTGGGGGGAATCATGAAGAGGCTCATAGTTACCAAATGTGGTCTTCTCCATGCAGCCATGATGGGAAGCTGCTCAAACTCTGCTTTTCTTCTCTGTTGGCAGGTTGGGAATGTATAAAATTCAAGAATGGGAGCATAGGAGGGGTGTTTAAGACAGGGATGTGACATAAAATATAGTCTCTGCCCCAGGGAAACTATCATTAACGCAACAACACCTGGAAAGACATTGATTTGCTTCACAAGTGGGCAAGTAGATTTTATCTGACCATACAGCCAAACAAATACACCCTTTTTGTGTGTCTGAGTTGCGTGATCCTATGCCAAGACCTGTGCTGGCTCTCAAAAAGAACAGGTTTGAAATAGATCTGTCTCCATCCCCTTGGAGGGGCCTGTCCTGTGCTATTCCTGTAAATGGTGGGTGCCAAAACTTACCCCAGCCTGGATTCCTCATGATTTCCTACTTTGGTTTGGGTTTTCTTCTGGCATTATCTGGGAATAATAAGAGTTTAGTAAAGCATTGTTAAAATATTAAAGAAAAATGCTACATTCATTTTGAAACACTGAAAAAAATCATAAGAGTTTCTAGTCCACTTAAGTTTTCCCATAGTCTTCCCTAAATACACACACATAGGTTGAAGGGGAAAAACTGTATGAGGACCACACTCATAAAATATATTAATAGGTCAGACTAGACAGCATTAACATGATTGTGTCATGGAAGATCCTGCTATCAAAACAAACGCGCATTATTCACAAGGAAATATGACTAAGGTAACAACAAGCCACCTGGACTCTAAATTCCCACTTTTTTATTTATATCTGAAATTTAACCTAATAGCAGTTCGATTTAGGGCATTAAACAGAATGGCCTCTTGGGAAAAAAATGCCTGCCAGCATGTTTGTTGTTGCACCAACACAAGATCTCTCTCCCTATTCTCAGCACGCCCAGGGTGCACAAGCTCTTTCACCCACAACCCAGCATGAATAATGATAAAAGATCAGAGACCCTTTTGAAGGCTTTAGAATTTGTTTCTACTTTGGACGAGTTAGTTACCAAGGCTGCAACACAACTCAGAAGGAGTTTTCTGGTGAAGCTGAAATGGCCATTCTCTTGGGTTGGGAAAGGATGTTACGTAAATGGCTCCATTAGTCATTTTTCTCTTAAATGTGCAAGTTTTTGACCTTGGAGGTCAGCAATAGACTCTGCATCTGTTGGTGGTTGGTTTTCCTGAAGACTCATGTCTAAGCACTCAGGCTGCTGTTTCCCTAGTGACATTTCCTTTCTACGACAATTTGCCATGGCCCTGTTGGAGAAGGGGTCCGACCAGCCTGGAAGTGCCGTGAGAGGCAGGTGGGTCAGAGTCCGCTCCATTATTTCTGGCTGAGAAAGACCTGCCAAGCAGAGCAATCCCAAACCTTCCCATCCCAGTAAAACTAACCAAAGGGATCCATCCAGAGAAGGGGAGGGAAAAAAGAAGAAGAAGAATAGACAACTAAATCAGAGACATCCCACACCAGGGCCCAGCCAGCCTGTGCCGGGCCACAAGGGAGCTTTTCTTTCCACTCAGCTACAGGCAGAGAGCTCCTAGCATATGAACAACGGTATAAGAAGGGGAGTAACAGCAATTACTACCAAAATCAACCAAAAAAAAACCAGGGAAGAAATAAAGAAACTTATTTCCTAAATCCCTCAAACAGAGTTCCAACTACAAAGAAAAATTTCTTCTTTGAGAATCTCTCTTTTAGCAAAAGACCAGCACATCAAAGCGGGAAGCAAGCAGTGTGACACATCAAGGTTATTGATGGTAAGTGTTGTTTCCAGTAACTATTTTGATCTCAAATGTGTGTTTCAGATGGTTTAAATAGAAGAAAGAATAAAACAAATATACAACAAACGCTTCAGCCAAGTACAGAGAGGCAATCTTTCCTTTTCCTTTTTAATCCTTCTATGTTACTTGAATCGCTCCCTTTTTTGCATGCATATTTTAAAGCAAATACCTTCAGAAACCTGTTTGCATTCACCCAGGTTGTGATATACAAGAAAGAGACAACACTGAGTATCCTGTATGTATCTTCTGCAGCTGTGTAAGAGCTAAAGTGCTCTTCTCTGTGCAAAGTCTGGCTATTGGGCTACAATGGAGAAAAATCAGTTTTTCTTCGCCCAACCAGCTGAGCAGTTTGTCAGGAGCCAAGGCAGTGCCCGAAATCACTCAGGGTTTCATCATGTGAAAAACAGTCCCTCAAGGAAGAGAAAGCAGTTCCCCAGATCACCCTGGAGATGGCAGATAACGACATATGGATTAATATTTCCAATCAAAATCTGAGATTTCAAAATTCCTTTTCTTAACAAAAAGAAAGGAGAAAAGAAGTCCAGCTGCACTTCATTTCCTGTTGTCATATCCTTAAACCCTGCCAGGGAACATGTCATTCAGGAACAGCACCAAATGCACATGCTACCCCTGTGTGCATGCTTGAGCATAAAACAAGTTTATATAGACACAGAACAGGAAACTTTTCAAAGAGATCACAAAATATAACTCGCACTGGCTTTATGAGAAATTACGTATCTGAAAAAAAAAAAAAATAAATTCCATGATATAATATCTATCACCTTCAGGCAATACTTTGTCAAATAGATGAGCCTTTGCACAATAGCAGAAAACAGTCTGTTGTTTAAGTGCAGGAATTTCAGACTTGAAATCCAAGGAAAATATATTTACTTCTTAAAGCTACTCTTTTACACTTTATGATGTAATTGTAGAAGCTGAAAGTTCATTTAGTGGAGGGTTGCATAAATTTGCTAATTCTTACTTCTTCACTAGGTGGCACTATTAGTCCGTCAGCCCTATGCTAAGAAATTTATTCTCCTGTAGTTGACGTCTGTCTGAAAAGCAATGCCATGTTTTAAAGCCTTCCTTAAGAGATCTTCTGAAGTTTAACTCTCCGTGTTCTGTCATCTTAAGCAAGAGAGCAATTTTTGAAAAAAGGCTGTAGAAATTAAAGCCTCAAGACGCAGTGCATTCATACGGCACTTCATGTTTATAATGCTCTGAACGGTGATACGGCCCCATAAAACAAAACATCCAGCACGGGAGGGGAAGGAACAGCCAACGTGTGTCTAAAGCATCACCTCAAGTTTTTAGACATTGAAGGAAGGAAAAAAAAAAAAAAAGAATTCTGAGGCAGCAAAAAATTTCATGCATTTCTACGTGCTCAGTTTGGAGCCTGAGCTATAATAATAATAATAATACAAGATATTTACTCGTTAAGCATTTGGTTATTGATTACTAAAACGTAAAGCAACAGCCCGCGTAGTAGAGTTTTGCTGGTCTTTATTGACAAAATTGTTGTGAAAATGAGGGGAACTGAAGTCAGATCCTGACTTTTCTTAATCTGAAGAGCTAATAACGTGGGACACAAGACCCGGAGCTTTCCACTGAGGACCATACACTAACAGGGAGGGCAGATGTGCCAGCCCAAGGGTTTCTCACTAAAGAACGCATCAGAATGCTCTGAAACCCATCTGGAGCTCTAACATTGGCTTGGTCAGAAAGTCACCAATTCACAAGGCTGATTAGAGAGAGAAAGAAAGAAAGAAAAAGCTGATTTTGCTGTGCTGGCTGTATGCCTGTGTTATTTCTCCAGCCTGCTTGGTGGATTATTTTTCCTAGAGGCCCCTGCAGCTTGTCCATGGGCTGTGGACATGGCAGGGGCAGCCAGGAACTGGCATAGCCTGACCCCAGCAACAGCCCATGGAGAAGGAAAAGGCAAAGGAAAGCCAAAACAAGAAATAGCTGTGGGGCTGCTCAGTTCAAGTGAAGACTCAATGGTTGCTCATGAAAGGCCAGTGCCCACTCCCCATGGGAGTCTTCTTGAGGTAAAGGTCATGGGCAGGTTCTGCTACAAAGCTCCTTTCCACTTCCATGGGACAAAGGGCTTCTATGCACAAGGAACAGTTTTTTAGAACCATTTTAGAACAGTTTTTCGTGGCCTAGCTACAAAATGGAGCCTATTCCAGAGGCATTAGATGAAAAGAGTAAAGCCCCTAGTGCTGGGGCAGGTCCAGCTGCCACCCAGTGCCTAGGGAGGAGGTGTAGGAGCTCTTACAAGTGCTTATGAAGGCCACGATTCACGTCTAATCAGTGCATGACAGAAAAGAAAGGTCCATTCCCACCTGTGTCCCAGTTTTCCCACGGGAGAAACTACAGCCTCCAGGTGGAAAAATGATCAAGAGGCCTTAGGATTATGTTTTCAAAGGCACTTACCGGTTTGGCTACTTCTGAAAATCAGGATCTCAGGTGATGAAATAGGAGATGAGATAAATCTGACTCTTAGGAGGTGTCAGGATCATAAATATTAGAGATGAAAATCCCTGTTAAGTCATCCCTTCCATGTTAAACATATTTCCAGTGTTTCCATGCAGGGTTTGTTTGTTTTTTTAAATCATATTTTAATTTTCAGGCAAATGGGTGCTTCTGAGTAATTCCCGAGGCCCTTTAAAAGTACTTATTTGAATGTTTTTCTTCTTCCAGTTTGTCACTTGCTCACGTATCAGAAGTTTCGGAAAAGGCACAGAGCACCACTGTGCTCACAAGCAGCTCCCTGAATAGTCCCTCTGCAGCTGTAACTCAGCAGGAGAGCTAAGCTGCTTGGATGTGTTAATTAGTTGGCAGCTCTCCTCAAATTTTCGGCAGTAACGCTTAGTGCTATAGGCCCCTCTCCAGGCATACAACTTTCATTTTGCTGTTTCACCGAGCAAATCCTGCGAAAGGAAGAACAAGCAGCGAGTTTAATAGGAGTTAATGCATTCCTTTACGAGCTCTTCATGGTTGGGAGTCTGAAGTCTTCCTTGCGGTGATGTAACCGAGACAGCTGCAGAACGCGAGCGATGGCCTCCGCTGAGCGAGCGGGTCGGGTCAGCCCATCTCCCAGCAGATAAATAACCACAGATCTATATCTGCCCTCCAACTATTCGACCCAGCTCGGGGAAGGGAACAGCCTATGTGAGCTCTGTCCTGGTGTAGCTCCACACGACCAGCTAAGTGAGCAAGCGTGACCTTGCAGCCATGGTGTGGAAGGGATGTCCCTGTCACACAAACCACCAGAGAGCCTTAACAGCCTTCTCAGCACGGCATCAGTTCATTACACACGGAAGCTGGGCAGCTTTTTCTTCTGTTTTATGCTCAGCCAAACAGGGAATCACCCAAACTGTTAGATTGGAAATTCTTTTTATTATTATTTAAATTCAAAGCAGTATCTACAATGAACAGTCAGCTTAAGCAGTTCTCTTTCAAAGCAAAACTCTAAAAGTGCTTGTTTTATACATCACTGAGTTTGTTTAAACACATTTTAGAGTATTGTGCTCTGTCTCCTCAACACTGAAAGCACTTTCCCAGCACCTTCCACATTACGTTCACTGCAGGAAGCAATCTCAGGTGTCAAAAACAATGTTAGGCAAAACCAGAATCACCTCTGAGCACTGAACAGGTCCAGTCTCCAAAAGCTTGGGAACTTTATTTTTCTCTGTTTCATCAATAAGCAGCAAGTAATTAGCACTCGCAGGGTTACTCTTACCTCTGTTTTCTGGATGTCCTCAGCAAAGTACACACTGAAAAAGGTTTCTTTCAAGAGCAGGTTTTCTTCTGAAGCTTTTCCTTCTTATTGCAGGGTAACATCATACCAGAACTTCAGTCACCTGTACGTAGTAGATAGTTCAGTTCACTTGAAGTGCCATATTGTAACCAGCAATCATATATAATTATTTGCACTGTTGCAAAATAAATGCATAAGGTGAAAATAAAATGCAACACATCAACAGATTTAGAGGTCAGTTAAAGTAAATGGAGTTTTCCTAGTTTTGTTTTGACGATACAGCATTTAGCCACATCTCATACACACTGGATAAGTGTATTTATCCTTAGTTTGGTCGTATGGCTATACAACTTCCATACAGTCTGTCTGTCTGTTCTTCCCTTACAGTTGAAAAAAACATCAGTGAAGCAGCTTCAGCCTTCACAAAAATCCTGCATTATGATGGTATAGCACAAGTGCCATTTCAAGTGGCATTTGTACGGCAGCAAACAGCTGCCAGTAAGTGTGGCCCTTCGAGGCAATGGGGCAGGAAGATTAACTTATGTCTTTATGCAAACTGGGCAAAAAAGCACAAAGAGCCCAAGCCCAACACGCTGCTTTCCTCAGTCATTAGCATCCCAGGGGAGCAATCAGTCACAGCAAGAACGGGTCGCTGAGGAACAGCACAAACGTAATTTGGCAAGTGAGGAGAGGACTGGCCACCATCACCCATGCATGTGGCCAAGGCAAAGGCACCCACCAGGGCAGAGGACCCACAGCAGTGCTCCCCACTCACGGTGGAGCCAGGCAGCTTGGAAAAACACTCCCTTTAATATTATTAAGGATGCAGTTTGTTTATAAAATACTGTGTCACGAGGTCCCTAGCCTCACCTTCTTGAAACTGACTCATGCCAACTGTTAAATATACCCCTTTAAAACGAGTATCTGCAGTAGAAGAGGAAATGTGGCATTGCTTGCTCCACTGGAAAAATACTATACTACTTCATCAGTGAAGTGGTTCAGGCCTGATATTGCTTTTTAAGGAAGTGACCTTTGATTTGGAGCTGAATAGGACTGCAAGTGTTTACCCACACAGCTGTACACTGAGTATTGAGATGTTATCACAGATATTATCACTAAAGCAATATTTGCTAGGAGTTATTTCCAGGCATCAGACTGGGAAATCGAAAAGAAATCCTAAAAACAAATTGTTGTTGGTAAACATCCACATTGCTCACAACTGGATTTTCTGAGAGATAGTTTAAAGGCATCATATATGAAACATCTGTCCTTTCTTATCCCCACAGGAATATTTGAGGCATTACAATTCTTTTTCCATTTTTAAAATGGCAAAGATAGTTTTAACTGAATGCGCTTCCCAGGCCTATAATTACTTAATATCCTTAAATTGTTTATTACGTACGTCCCCACATAATCTAGGCCTTTCTAGAGTGGCTCAGGTCTGGCTAAAGGTGACGAACACCTTCCCTGTGATTGCAGCACCTTCCCCAAGTGTCTCTCCTTGTGATATCATGCGCTCATCGTGACGGGGGAACTCAGGCTTTCACCCACCAGGCAGTGAGTTAGCCCATAGCTGGGAAAGCAGGTATTCATATTTATTGTCACCTGACATCTGTTAAAAAAAAATAATAAATAAAATAAAAATTGCAGTGCATCCCATTCCGTTCCATTTCCAAGGCCTTTCCAGAAGGTGGCAATCTTGTTTCATATTTGTGCCATTCCCAGCCAGACTCCTACAGCAGGGCTGCCACCTCTGCACCTGCAGGATAAATAACGAGAAATTCAACTGGGTTTTAAACTGGCAGCTACAGGCTTATTATAGGCACAAAATGAAAAGCAAAAACCCCCTCCTCCCCAGAGATAAAGATATTATGAAGCTGAGCGTTTTGACTGAAAACAATATCGTTTTTAAAAGTTGTTCTTGGTAGATAGAATTATTTTGGAACTGTCCTTTTATTTATAATTACCTTTTAAGACTGAGAAACCGGTCATAGGCCTATTTTTATAGGCAGAACTTTTTAAGGGGAAGTGTGTGCCGTGGAAACCTTTTGTTTCTTCCCTGGGGGGGCAGAGTTTCTGTCTCACAGAGTGAGCCCAGGGGAGCTCTGCACAGGAACCGTTTTGCTTCCTGGAAGAACCTGGAAAAATACAAAATACATATGTCTGAACACATAAAAAATATGAATTTTTTGAATTCCTATTTTGAATATGAAAATTTGAATAGGTACATGAAAAAAGAAAATGAACACATCATTGAGTTTGCATAGAAAATGAGAATAATTTCCCACAAATAAAGGGGAAAGAGTTACTTCTTGCACAGGTCCTGGTCCAACATGCAACACCTTACCTCAGTGAAGAAGGCGGGAGATTTTCCACAGCAAAGCCTGCAATCCCTGTGGAACTGGAGGAAACACAAGTCCGGGGTGATTTTTCACTCCTCAGGTCTACTCTTTTCCCACAGCTTTCCTGTGCCTTTTGGGATAATTTGGCCATTCTTCCCTCCCAAGAGGTGTGGGTGCTCCCTCTGGGTGCAGACAGAGGCAAAAAAGTGTGTCACGGAAAATAATTTTACTGGGAACTTGTACAGGCCTCACAGCCACAGGCCTGGTTATAATTTTTGCCAGATCCCTCTCTGGAGGGATGGCTGTAACACAGGCAATACTTCACATTATTTGGTATTTCGCACCCTAGAAATGCTCTCCAGGCCGAGGAACTCTTGAAAGAGATCTCCCTCTTGCACACTGTGTGTAAAACCCAGAGATTGGTCCCTACAGAAGTCTAATTGGGTAGTAATGAACCATTTCCAATGTAAAAGATTTCAAAACGTTTAACAGTAAGAGAAGAGCTTGTCCACAAACAGCGCCAGAAGCTGAGGTTTCTCAGGAGCATCCCATAATGTGCCTGGTGTCAGGATTTTCCCATCCCAGGTTTCAGACACGTGCCAAATGGGGCTTTTGGTGCATTAATGTACGTCTGCCCCTACAGAGGCAGCAGCTGAAATGGGTTGTTTTCTCTGAGACTCAGATGTGCCTTGCAGCAGATGCTTTTTCATCATCACATACATTTTTTCCAAAGATCATCCCTGATACTTTAAGCAGTCATATTTTAAAGGAAATAAGAGCACAGAAAAGTAAAATAAAAGTGTTTCTGGATCTTTGAGGCATCATCCGTTCAAGTCATGCTGTGGCTGCTGATCCTCATCCCCTGGCTCTGAAAATAACTAATTGTTGCCATGCAGAGGACGTGTCTGCGCTTGTGTCTGTAAGAGCATCCATCTCTCAGTCCTCTGCAAGCGGCTGTTGTTCTGGACATCAACAGAGCACAGACACTGTAAAGGAGAGAAAGCAAGAATTGGGCCAATAAATGATATGTTCCAAAGCACAACAATCCTTATATCCTGCACAGATATTTGCAGTTAGCTTAGTGAAGTGAGAGTGAAGGCCCCAAGACCAAAGGGTGTGGAAACCTTCAATCTGCAGCCATGCAATAGCAGCAGCTACCCAACTCAACATACGGCCACAATAAATCACTGAGATAAGGGGAGATTTCTCCAGGAGACTGAAAAAACACTGGAACATCTGGAAGGGGGAAAAAAAAAAGATTTAGTTGAATGTGTGTTTTGGATGCTTTGTAGGAAAAATATCTGCAAGAGACTGTCTTGTCTTTAAGCACTGAACATTGAGACCCAGGACGTTTCCTGGGGATTAATAACTACCGAGGAAAGTTAATGACCCAGAGAAAAGCTGAGGGTCATTAAAACCAGTCAGTCATCAGCTCATCGGGAAATGCCCTCTGCTGAAGTTTGTTACGGGTGCTGCTAACACCCCTCCTTCTTGGTAAACACCAGAAAAGAAAAAAGCAGCAGCACTTTTCTCCTTAGGTAGCCAGAAAGCCCTGCAGCTGGGCCTCTGCCACAGGAGAAGCTGGGGGCAGGGGGCACCACCATCACGCTGGGCTCCCCAAAAAAAGATGATACAAATTCTCCGCTTGAATTTAGACTACATCACACAGACAATATAATAAAATAAAATTTTATTTATTAATTTAAATTTTATTATTTTATTTTATAATAAATATAAAATAAAAAATATATTTATGTATTTATTTTTATACAAAATAGCACTACTAAAAAGCATTCAGCTGACAAGGTACTGATGAGGTACCCAGAGGAGAACGTCACTAATGGGGCAGCACATTAACACGTGACAGAAGCTGTCTCTTCTCGTTGTTAGAAGGGCCTCAAGGGCTACAAGGAAAGGATGGAGAAAAATTTCTGCCGGTTTTCTGTGTGTCCCCAAAAGCGAACACGGTACAACTCAAATTACAGAGGGGCTGGAAACAACATTTCCTCCACAAAAACATTTTTAGACCTAAAAACGTTTTCTCCCTCCCTTACTTTTGCCCAGCGAGCTGCTGCCCCGCTCCCAGGCTCTCCCTGTGCTGAGCTGTGCTGCCCATCAGCTCCCGGGGGGGACGACCAAAGGGACACCCTGAAGCTCAACTCACCCCTGTTGGCTCCATCTCATGAGGATCACGGTGCACGTGTGATAACAAGACTTGCCGTGACACAGCAGGCACAGCTCAGGCTGGGTAATGCACCCAGCCCCCAGGTGAACCTCATGAAAACCAGCAAGAAGGAGGAGTGAAAGCGTCACCTGGAATATACGGTGACAGTGTGCATTTCTTGAAAAATTTTGAGCCACCGTCTCTTTTTTTTTTTTTCCCTCAGTTCCCTGAACTCTGGAGTGTGGAGATGCCCAAGAGGAAAGGCAATGTTTTGTTGTAAAAGACACTGAATACACCAAGTTGCCTGGCAAATCTTGGCAAATCATGTATTTCATCCATAAAATGAGTTATGTATAATTATTAAGGCGTTTCCCCAGCTTCTAGTTTGGGACACATACAGTACCTGCACATTTCAAACCTGAAAAGTACTGTTGTTACATCATCTTTCAGTGCCTTTACTGAAAGGCACTTAGCTCCAGTTGCACCTGGAAAGTCTTAGAGGTCTTTCAGTAAATGCTAGACATCCATTAGTCTTACTATTACTTATTTAAGATGTTATTTACATAAAATATTAACTTTAATAATAAGTGCACTTAAAGTTATTAATAGCACTTTTAGCTGAACAAGGACAGAACAGGTTTCTGTCTTAAGGCACCCAAATATTATCAGTTACTTGAACTCTCAGATTTGGCAATGAACATCGGGAGAAAAGTGCTTAGCTGAACATTTCATTTGCCTGACAGTTTGCCAGTAACAAAGGCAAGTAGAAGATAGGCAACGACTGCAGCCACCTATTTCCTACCTCAGTCGTGCTCCATGATACGGTTGCAGGAGCCGGCAGCCAAAAGCAACGTCGCGATTGCTCTGGAGAAGGCATTCCTTCAGGGAAATCAGGGAACCTGTGTCTAAGTTAAGGCAGTCAGCCACCAAAACTTGAGGCAGGAAAGTTTTCCTTTAACAAGTAGGTTTGGTAGCAAAGCATGTCTATCTAAAAATGCATTTTTACAAAATCAGAACAGTAAGAGGCAAGGGGGTGCGTTTGACAAAGATAGCTTGAACAAACAGCAGTTTTCAGCTACAGCCATCAAAAGACCATTTTAATTATCAGCCATGCAGAAAGGTCTAAGTGCAAATAGACCTTTGAGGCAGGGAAACTGTGGGCACTACAGGACTGGGGTCCTCCATATTGTCCTTAAGGCAAGAAGGGACTGCCCAGGTCATCTCCTTCAGCAACAGAGGCTTCAGATAATTTTCACAGGATCATTTAGGTTGAAAAAGGCCTTTACGATCAAATCCAACCTTTAACCCAGCACTGCCAAGTCCACCACAAAACCACATCATTCAGTCCACATCTACACATCCTCCAGGGATGGTGACACAACCACTTCCCCAGGCAGCCTGTTCCAATGCTTGACAACCTTTTCAGTGAAGAAATTTTTTCTAATATCGATCCTAAACCTCCCCTGGCACAACCTGAGGCCATTTCCTCTTGTCCCATCACTTGGGAGAAGAGAACAACCCCCACACACACATTGTTACAACCTCTTTTCAGGTAGTTTTATAGTTCGATAAGGTCTCCCCTGAGACTCCCTTTCTCCAGGGTGAACAACCCAAATTCCCTCAGCTGCTTCTCACAGGACTTCTGCTCTAGACCCCCTCACCAGCATCATTGCTCTTCTTCTGCTGCATGGTAAAAGGTCTGCTGGGTTCTTCCCCCACTGTGCTGGGGTGGGCAGTGGAGGTCTGTATGAGTAATTTAAGAAACACAGGGCAGAAGTTGTTCCTCTCAGACAGAAACATTTCTATAGACACTGCAGCATCTATGCAGCAGCAACCTTCTGTAACAGAAAGGCAATTCATTTGGAAGTCTCATTTTATTGATTTATTTGGGTAAATTATTCAGAGCTGATAAAATAAATCTCTGTGTTTTCTTCTGTACAAAATCTTGCTGCACTTTCAACTGGAAAGCTTTCTTGTCTCAACATTTGGCTCCTCTCAAAAGAAGCGTTCCACTAAATTTCTCTTCCTCTCCAACCCTCGCAGGAAAAGGATGCACCACTTCTCCTTACAAACTTTGTTTGAATGTTACTCTTCATGACTTTTCAAGATGTGCTGGGGCTGAAATACTCATGGTAGCAGCTTCTCTTTTCCTGCAGGAAAGGGAGAAGACTCATTTTTAAATGGTCCAACTTTTGAGCCAAGCACCTCAATCTTTGTTTTTAATTACAGAATTTCTCTGCACTTAGAAAAACGCAAGTTCATCAGGAAATAGGATGATCTTAGGAAGTTCAATCCAGCCCACTCTCACCAGGGCTAATTAGGCAAATGTATTTCCCCAGTGTTTACTTCCCTTCCAAGCTTCACTTTTATTTTCTCTCTCGTTGTGACAATCTCAGGCAGCAGCATCCTTTGGCAGAGAGAAAGGAAGAGAAATTCAGCAGCCTCCACAGATTAACCCACACACGCTGGAGTTTTACAGTCATTTCTGTTGTCAGCAACAGGCACACAAGTAAAATTACTTGCAGCATCAGCACTGTGATACGTTTTGAGGGGGTAGGGCCCAGTGTAAGGCTTGAAATAAACATGGAAAAGTGAGGCAGGGGAGAAGGAAGACTGCCAGTGAGTCAGAAATCTCTTCCAATATTTTATACAAACCTTTCGTTTTCCAGGTTTAGCTGGAAATCTGTCAAAATAAGGCCTTACCATCCACATATTTTTGACTCAAAATAGTGGCAAATGGGACAAAACATAATACAGGCAAACAACCAAAAAATAGTCTACCTTATCAGTTCTATTATGGCAAACCTGAAAGACCAAGAAAGGGGAAAAAGAATATATAGAAATTCAAAACATAGATAGATGTTTGCATATATAAATGCAAAACATAGAGAAGCCTCCAATTCCACTAGTATGATATTCTTGAATATGATGGAGAGTGAACGTCAGCAAAATGAGTCCCTGTTGCTCAGGAGGTGGATCTCGGGCGTTACAGCAGGGGCGATCAGGAAGGTGATGCCATGAGCAGACCCAGGTCTCCTACACCTGCAGCAGCGACCACAGGGCTTCACCAGCCTCTTCACTCCATGTTTGCTTGAAGAAACATTTGCCGTACACAGAAAGCAGGTCTAAGAGGAGTATAAAGTAGCACGGCTGGTACAAATCCTTTGGGGGGGGTGGGGGGGGGAGAGCCTACTGCAAATCAAAAGGGAGATGGGGTAATATCCCATGCCAAAAACTGGCAAAGAGGGCTTTTCAGACTTTGCTATGAGATCTGTCTTCAGCTTAATTTTTTCCTCACGCTTACTGCTCTGGGGGACTAAAAAGACTGTGTAATTTGAAAACAGCTACAGCAGGGAAGCAGAAAATAATAATAGCCTAAGTTTAAAATACGGCCTTTGTGCCAGCACTCTGGAGAGGTACGATTGCACTGGCCAAGGCCAGGGGAAAAAGCAAGCTGCAATAACCTGTACGATGATAGCCTCGACACGTGTTAAGTTTCCAGCTTCAAGCAGTAACCGGCTGTGACAAGAGTGACTTTTCTAAAAATTCCTCTTTAGTCATCATGTGCCAGCAGAGACGAACTAAAAATCAAAACCTGAAGACTTCATAAAGATTGTTTCTTCTCGAATATCAGTCCTACATCCATGAAATACACGCAGAATGAGGGCAACATTTTAACAGACACCGGTTCTCTTTTCTCCCAGGAATTTTTACAGATACACGGAGGCAGGAAAGGCAACGGAGAACCAAGTAGGTTCTTTAGCAACTAAAACCATGTAGGATATTGGGCCATCTTTAATATAAACAAAGCAACTGCTTTGGAGTTGGGGAAAATAAGAGTGAGTTTCTAGAGCTTCCTTCCATAGCCCCTGCGAGCTGACAGCTCAGCCCCAGCCTCCATCCAGGTCTCTGCCCTTTCCACCTACAAGATCTTGTGTGTGACGCCTGCTCTGCCAACACCATCTGCCACCACAGACTGCACTGACCAGAATTGCTGCTAAATTAACCACTTTTCAAGTTTTTCCCATGAAGCTATAAAAATAATAAAAAAAAAAATCTTCATGCAGCTCCTCAGTTTAGGACCCATTTTCAGAATTATGTTTTCGATGTAATTTATTACTCAGAGACAACTGGTTGTCATATTCACCCGCTGAAACAACTTATGGAGATGAAAATGAGCAGTATCATTTAACACAGAGAATGTACAACTATACAGGGCTTTTCCAAATTAAAATGGCAACACTTGGTAACAGCAGTCACGTTCTTGAGACAATAATAGCAAACTATTATGACAATGAGTTTTATAAGACAATGAGCTTATCTGGGTGGAAGTATCCTGAGCTAACAGGTTTCAGTGGTAGCCACAGCCAGTGACTTAGATTAGCTTCTGTAGAGCAAATTAATGGTCTATTAGTAAGGTGTACCACCACCTACAAACACTGTAATTTTTAGAGATTCACAGAGCTGACTGAAGACAAGAAACATTTGCTCAGGGAGAACAGGGCCGGGCAATTTTCTTCTTTTTTGACCTGGAATGCTGAGATCCTCTACAAAGGGAAGCTCTGGAGATAACACTGGCTTCTGTATCTTCCAAATTCATCATCTTTCAGTCTGTCTGCTAATTGTGCCAGACAGCCACACATCTTATTTTTGAAGATAACCGTATCCTGAGGTCCAAGAAATTAAATTTGCCACTTCTCTGACCGTCACTTGGGGACTGCCTTAAACTTTTCTGGGGCACAGGGGGTGGGATGTTGGATTTCTCCAGCCCTGCTGCTTTTTGTGTGCCTGCACATGGGAGGGAGGGAGAACACGTGACAGGGAGCACAACTGCCCTTCTGCAAATACCATTAGGAACCTTTCCGTTCAGAAAAACAAACTTAAATCAACATTAGCACCGTAATTACTGCAAAGCTGCTGAATGGGCCACTCTGTTACCCAAAGCCCGTTTTAATCCCAGAACAACATAGTTAGGATGGGAAAGACTTTTTAAAGCTATTTGAAATATGCATTACTCCATTTCGGGTCCGGAGAGTCGAGTTACCAGCCTGTAAGTGAGATAAGGCAAGCGAGAGAGGGCTGAGACCCCGGGTAATTTGCTCAGCTCAGCCCTTGGGCCCAGCAAAAGCCCCAGTAACACCAGCTGGAACGCCTGCACCACAGCCCCGGACAGCTGGGAGGAGAAAAGGCCAGCCACAAATTAAATTAAGAGGTGTAATATGGTGTGAGAAGAAAAACAAATTGAGATTGTGAAAACAGGTGCCAACTGACATTTACTCAATACTCAGTCACACTTTCCTTTCTCTCCATGTGATTAGCAGCTAAGCTGAATTAGGATAGATTTCACGCTTTGGTGACCTTCCAGAACCCCCCTACAGAAAAAGAAAAACACCTGTAGCTAGAAGTGGGGTTTTTTTTCTAAGAGGGTAAAAGTGCCCAACTACTGTGGAGCTGGGTTGGCCAGACTGACACACTAAGGCAAAAAAATATGTATTTATTAGGCAACTGCAATCAGATTAGTTTGTGGTTGGTTTTTTTTTTTTTTTAGTCCAATAAGTAGCACCAGGCTGGCCACCTAAAGGATTTAGTTATCTGCATCATCCAAAGATGTCTTAATAGTTGTTGTTTGGAGAATAAACTGAAACCTGTGGTCACTATCCTGAAGTTCCTGGAAGGACCAAAATGAAGCGCAAGAGGCGCAGAGACTCGTGCTGTTTCTGTGCCTCTGAAAGCAGGACTGTGATTCTGCATCAGCCTCATTTGGGGCCCCTTGAAATAGAGGTTTTAGGTGGGGGGGTGCAGGAGATCACCCTGGTGCCACTGGACCTGAACACCATTCCTCCACCAGAGCTATAGCTGGTCACACCACATGGTGGGACACCAAACTCTTCTCCATCTGCCTGGGCAACCTCTCCTGCTCGAGCATCGAGGCTCCCACAAGCTCAGCTGCTCTCAGCTGGGGGGCTCACCAGAGGCTCTCAAGGCTTCTTCTGCTCAATGCAGGCTCCACACAACAAGGTCCATCTCTGAGCTTCTCTCCTGGCAGGGAAACAAATTGGTCATTTCTCCTGAGCCAAATCAGATGCCAAGGAGGTCCCTGACACAAACAAAGCCTTCCGGTAGGGTAACATTAAATAGAAAATATGCCAGGTCTAACTCCTAAATCCAGGACAACCTCCTTACACACCCTCAGCTTCAGGAATTTCAGAAAAGCCTCCTTTGAATATAAAGGATTGACAGATCTGGTAAGTCAAGTCTGTGGCCACAGAGCAACTTTCAAAGCAGACATTTCCTTTTTTTCCCCCAAAGCACCAGATTTATCAGAACAAATTACTCTGCTGGAGCTTACCAACAGGCTGTATAAGGACGTACCCCTCCCCATCACCCTTGGCTTGCAGCAAATGTCCAGCCCCATCCTATGGGGCTCAGAAACACACTCACTCCCATCCCCTCCAAAACCTAACCGTGAAACATGAACCACCCCCAAACAACTCCAAATGTGCTACGATGCACAGATCCCAAGCGCTTTGGGGCAAAATAATTCCAGCTACACCTTCTGCTCATTTTTAATCTCACCGACTTTGTGACAACACAAAGTTTTGGGGTTCTGTCAAACACAGCAGCATTGAATTAACATATTCCCCCCCCCAAACTCCCCACAGCTGAACAGATGATGGCAAGCGCATACCATAAGACCACTTGATAAAAATGTCAGGGGCCTTCGAAATAGTTCACATTCTCTGGCCTTTGGTTTCATGATCATTATCACAATAAGATGTTTTTGCCTCTTCCTGGCACACCTGCTGTGTGTCAGTTTTCCCCGGGCACTGCTCGCACTGACACAATCACCTTCTCTACACCAGGCAGAGCTTGTGCCAGACGGACCCATCGCACGCTGGTAAAGAGCACAGCACAAAAAGCTTAAAAAAGGGAGAAGAACATCAGATGGGGAAGGCGGTTCAGGGTTAGGTTAAATGAGAACAGAGGTCTGGAACTTGCTGTCGCGAAGTTTTGGATCAAAACTCGCAAATATTTCTGAGGTATTTGTTTTCATCTCATATGACCAACGAGCCTTGTGAAACGTCAGCAGCAAATCAAGCCAGGAGACTGACTCCTTGAATTCTGAAGCCATAAACCATAACCAAAACACCCCACAGGGAGCGGGAAGGACGGACGGAAGGGGTGTAGATCCAAGAACTCCTCTGCCTGACTTCTTTTTAACCTCTATAATTCAAGGGGAGTTACATTCGGTATTTCAGCTCCTTTAACCTAGTTCTTCCCAATTGGTCTCAGTAACTTCATTGCCCATCCATGAGAACCTTGTCACACGTGTCATTCAACCTACACTTGCAGTATGGAGTCTCCTCCAAAATAAATTTGCTTGTAGAAGCAGAATATCCTGGTTGATGCTTAAACCAAACCAATCCGAGGCATTAAAAAAAATGGTTAAATATTGACTATATGTAATTGAAAAAGAACACGTTTTAACTAAAGCATTATCTGTTCTAAATGTATTTGGAACTGTTTTAAATTTTTTGTAAGTTTAGTCAGTTTAACAAAAAACACTCATGCAGATTCCTACACTGAGTAAACAATAGTTGCTGCAGCAAAATCTACTAAGCACAAACAAGACTAAAAATGTCTGGTTTGCTTCAATTTAAAAAAAATAAATAGCAGAATTATTGTTTTTTACTTGTCATGTTACACTGAGAAAATGTTGGGAATCTCAAGGATAATCTTGCAATTATCCTTGCAAGGTTTTCCTCTTAGGTTTTGTGAATTTAAGTTACCTAAAAGATGCAGCAGGCTATTGGTATTAAGCAATGGAATTTATCTGGCATCTGGAATTGTTAAAGAGAGTATTCATTTAAATGAAATTACTCCAGGCCCATAAGAGGCAGGACCAGAAATAGAAGTCTAAATGTGATTTCTTTCTCAGTTAACTTAAGGAACTGCCACCACGCAGAAGACAAAAGCAAACACGGTCGAGTCAAGCTCAAAGGCAGTAACTCAAGAACACAGCATTTGCGTTACTATTTTGTAATCAGCTTCTGTTAGCCAAGATTCCCCTCTGTGTCCTTCCCTGCAGCTATACTAAAAATGCATTCCTTAGCAACTCTGATATTTCCATGCTCTGGACATCTGTGATTCCCACAAAACGCAATTCTTTGCCCACATCTTCCCTACAGCCCCAACCCCTCTACCTTTAAGCTAGTGCAGGCTGTTGGAGCATCGTGTGGATCCATGGCACCGCTCACCCTAAATGTTTACATCGTCCATATGTCAAGAGCAACTTCATGGAAAACAGTTCCAGTATCGGAAAACACTCCGTGTCACTGAAAAAAGACATGCCAATGTATGCCAGTCTTCTTTAGCCACTTCTGGTTTAAGGGTTAGTTGCAAATATGAAAGTACTATGATGAGATTTAAAAAACTGAAAACAATCAACCAGAAAGAAGTCTTCAAAATAGGCGTTAACATTGTCATATCTCTTATTTTTTAACAAAAAATCAAAAGCATAATTCTTTGCTTCCCCATATTTAATTTTAAAATAGCTAATTTCCTCAAAAGATTGACAGAAGGATCTGTTTGTACTTAATGCTTTGCATTGCAACACACATATAAATATGTAAAAATTTTGTATGACACATAAAAAACCCTAAAGTCATAAAAGGTAGCAGTGGTGTATATTTTAGAACTCTCTGTTTTACTTTCCCTTGGAAAAAGTTACAGGGGATCTGCTGATAGGAAAAGAAATTAATCAGAGAAAATGTGCACAGTACCCCTGGCAATTCCTAGTGGTGGTACTTAATCATCTTCATATTGTAACAAAAATACTATCATTTTCTAGCTAAGCTGACCAGCCAACAGAGATTTAACTGATATTTAATGTGGTCAACAAAAGCAGTTTTACAAAAACTATGCAGTTTCTCTGGAGAGTAACTCTCAATCTGTGATAAAACCTACAAATAGTTTATGGGAAAGGAAAGGAGTATTTCTTGTGAAATAGCATTTCTCTGATGTGAAATGCTCAACGCAAAATGTTTGTCTCAGAACCACACATACACACTATTAGAGACACACAAAAACCTCATAGACCAGTAAAGAAACTGCCACTCACAACCTACAAAGTTCAATTATTTATAGAGTAATTGGTATAAGCGGTGTGAAAGCTTAAGACGTTTCGGGGTGGATGGAGGTTAAGTTTTATTTATTTTATTTTTATTTTATTTATATTTAAACTCCCAATTTTTTTATTTAAACTTCTAACTTCTGAAGTCGAGGGATTTCTAGCCCATCTCAATTTCTCTTCTGCAGTGCTTTCTCTTCAGTTTATTCAACTCCCTGAATTAATGGAGACAGTGGAACATTGTACTTCACGTGCTGTTACTAGATGGGTACAAAGTTTTACTGTTTGTTTTCTGAAGAAAGTGGTTAATGGACCTATTGAGAGCACATCTCAGTGCTCAGTAAACCTTTCTAGCTTGAAACTGGAAACTATTGTACTTGACTCAGTACAATAGTTTTCAGTTAAAATAATTTTAAAAATTAAAATGTGGCTTCTTATGGATTCTTATTATTTCTAGTCCACAATGCTCAAAGAAAAAATGTTACAGTGGTCACAGAAGTGCACAATTTCACGATGAAAATCAGGTTAAGGAATTTTTTTTCAACACAGATAGCTGAAGCTGTGACTGTGTTTTATTTACATATGAATAGCGTTCCAGTTCTCTTAACTATGGATTTAGTAGAGGGTCTTGCATATAGGATATAACCCAATTACATTTTCTTACGCCATTTACAGTACAGGGTATAAATATTGTCTTCTCTCTTAGCAGAGAAGACATCCCCAGAACGGACAATTATCTGGTATTCACAATTCAATTTGCTACGTAGAGTGGAGAGAAAATGACGTGGCTCATCCCAGAGACTTCAGATTACACAAATCCCAGGGAGACAGAGAATCAGTCAAACTAGTCCTAAGTAAGACCTCACTCTGGTACTGCCCACATTGTTTCCTTCAAACGATTCCCTTATCCTCAGTGCAAGAAACCCAATCAAAAAGAAAATTGCTGAGAACAGTTTTATGTATGAATTCTGTAAATTGTAGTGAATTACATTTTAAGAGATTATACAGTCATGCAATTAGCCTTCTACCCAGCGAGTAAATAACGAACCATTTCAGCCAGTGCTCAATCAATAGCAGCAGCAACAGCACAGAGAAAAAAAAAAACAAAACACAAACCCCAAAACCCCAACAAAACCAAAAAAAATACCACATTTCTGCTCCACTTGGCACGGATACAATTACCCTCCACAGCAGGACACAGGATGAAGCTCCTGTCCTGGTCTGTCCAAGACATCTCCTGGGTTTTTACATTAGGTATAAGCAGGCCTTGGCTGTTCAGGAGAATGCCATTAGGGATTACTGGCAGGCCAGGGATTCTAATCAGTACAGATAATATAAAAGGGAACAGGTAAGATGTGAAACCAATTTTTTTTAAACAGACTAAAAGGAATGTTTTGTATGAGGTCCTTGAAAACAAAAAGGATGTTGTCTTTGATAACCAAATTCTAACTTCACCTCAAACTGAAAAATAAAAACCCTGTACCTTGAAGTGACTTGTGCAAAGAGAGTTTTGTTCCTACCCCAGTACTGGCTGGCTATTTTAAGAAAAAGAACCAAAAAAGGTGTAAGTTTGTTTGAAGTTCTGGCTATTCCGAGCATGGAATAATTAGGGAACTTGTACAAACATCTTCCACATGTTCTAAACAAACAAGAGTATTCCCAGTTCTCACAGTTTTATCAGAACCCCTTAGCTAGAACTCCAATAAATTAGTAAGAGAGAATTCCATCACTATCTTGCGACTGAATTCCGAATTAGCATGTTTCTAGACTCAGGCTGAGTCCATTCAGAACACGAAGATTCAAAAGACTACTAGGTGCTCACTTTTAACACTCTTAGGGTAAGAAAGAGCAAGTCCATTCTTGAAAGCCCCATTCCTTACCCCCAACACACAGTTCTTGGTTGCCAACAAATTCAACACTCTAGTTCTCTACTTAACCCCAACTTCAGAAATAATTTATGTACTATTCCCATTCTAAAATGTCATCTCAGAGATCCAGTCAGCCCTTTCTGAACCAGATATCAGAAAATTTAACTGATCCATGCAGATTATCCCAACACCAACATGATGCAGTAACTCCAAGAGGCACGGCATGGGAAACAATTATTCGAGATATATGAGTATGAAAGTATTCAAGCATATTTTGGGAAGGGAAATGCAATAGCATAGATGTTTCCAGTGGTTCATGAAAATAAAGCTTAATTTCTTTTGAAACACATAAGAAAATCAAACACACTGTTTTCATTATATACTTTCCTTTTTTCCAAGAGATAAATCATGAAATTAGTAGTTAAATCAATGCAGAGTGATGCCAATTACTAATTGCACAAAACCTTTAGCAATCCTCACACATCCACTAGACACCAAAACCAATATAAACCAGATAACGTGACAGACTGGAGAGTTAAATAAACCAGACACATATTACCCCCATTTAGCAAGCAGCAGATATTTTTAAGACTTCTTTTAAAAGCAGTTTAGAATGGAGTGAATTTCTTGCCATTAAATTAACTTAGGATCCAACAAATAAGAACTTGCAATCAGGTAGTGAAATTCCTGAGATGTGGCTATACCCTGTAGCAAAAGTGTGTAGATGGGTGAAAATGGTAAACACTTTACCCTGGGGTCAAAGAACTAACATCTCTGTAGCTCCGGACATGTTTTTGATGAATGTGAAACAGCTGGAATAAATATATCAAGGGTAACAATTATGCTCCCATGGTAGATCCAGCTGCTGCAAAAATAAACCCGGGGGGGAAAAGGCAAAGAGTAAAAAAACCCAACAATATAAAAAACCCCACAACCCTCCTATGCCATACAATCCCACCGTTTCTGCATACATCATTTTAAACCACAGGACTCAGCAAATACTGGCTGAAAATGAATGTTGAGATTAACTTGTTAAAAGCAAAACCAGTTTATAAACTGTTTAAAAAATAATCAAAGAATGAGCGTTTCATTTAAACAGCACTTAACAACAATATTTTTATCCTTCAAAATTTTTTCTCCCAGACTTGAGGAACATGCATACCTGCCAGCAAGAAAGTTGTAAAATAAACAGAGACTCATAATAATCCTGTTAATACTTTATTAGTGTAGTTTTTTAGCTTTCTATTGGACAGAACATAAATGCAAACTCAAAAAAAAAAATTCAGAGTCCTCTGCCATTCAGTAGAATTGACCATGGCAGCCTGTTCCATGTTCATTCTTTGTTACGGAAACGAGAGGAGGGGGAAGGGAGGGAAAAAGCATCAATAGAACAATTAGGCACACAGCTGACACTTACTGTACAATGATATGCACAAGTAATTTATAACAGCTATATTCATGAGATGTGCTCTTCAGATTTCTCCCTTGTAATATATGAGCTTTGCTCAAATGAGCAAAGATCATTGAGAACGAGGGAATTAACAAAGGAGTAACAAATAAGACTTTTAAAACAAGTCCTTAAATAAACTAACGCAACAACAGAATGCAAAATTGTTCAGCTGAGAAGACATTTTTAACCTAGACTTCAAAATATTAAAAATTCATTTATTTTACAGTTATTCAAATACACATGCATTAAATGAAAATATTGCACAAAATTAAAATTTCGATTGTGGAATTCATATATTTTTATTTTGGTACACATTCTGGTAGCACTTAAAATTTACTGTTTAATGCTAGCAAATACCAGCAGCACAAGCTTGAGGATGAACCAAATGAGAAATTCAATTGCTCGTTTTCTCTTAAAAATAATTAAGGCTAAAACAAGTGCATTTGTTGACAATGGCACAATTTTCGGCGGCCAGTCACAGCACCCAAAGGCCAGAAGGTACACCCAGACACTGAAGTGCTGTATATTAAACATTCAGTTTTGGAGACTTTTCAGGATAATAGGCTGCATGGGTTGACAGGGCAGGTATTTTAAATCGTCAACAGGAAAACCATTTAAATGAAGATACACACAAACTCTTTTTAACAAAAAAAATTATTCATTTCTGATGATTCTTGCCAGCCAACAGGTACCACTGACTTAGGAAGCCACATTCTGTATTTAAATACAGAAGACAAAACTTCAATACATATATACATATGCACACACACCTATATAAATGTGTGTATAGGTATATATATGTAATAAATTCATTAAGTAAAATGATTAATAAACATGGTGTATTATGTTCAGTTCACATTCCTAGAGATATTATTTAATTTTGTACAGAAATGTACCAGATAATTAAAAAAAAACCCCAAATTTGCACACAATCGCTATTCTCTTGAAATTTTTCATGGTACCTACAGAGAGGTAAGAGGTTCCACAGAGTTGACAAAACAGTATTTGAACTTCCCACCATCATACCGCATAACAAACTCAGTGATTTAAAAGACATGAATCAGGTTTGGTAGGATCAATGATATATTTACTATATCGTCAAGAACAATCGCTGAACGATCTGTCGTCGGGTCAGATGCCAGGTCGGCCTGAGGCACCCTGACATCGGAGGAAGATCCAGGCATGTAAACAATAGGAGCTGGCTATATTGATTACTTCACACAGAACTCAATAATTTTGCTAAATTCAACAGCACTTAATCAACACGCTTCTACAGAACCTGCAGAGAGGAAGGGGGAAGGGTTCTTACATATTTACCAACTTGTCTTCCTAGGGATTATAAAAGAAAGGGATTTCATTTACAGTATTTAGTTCTGCAATAAAGAGAAAAAAAACCAAGTGCACTTGAGCCCATGCATACTGTATGAGAATGTTAACAGTACAATATGTTCATCGTTAAGTAGTATGATAAAAGGCTACATTGCATTAATAGAGTCCATGAGGAAAAATGATCTATATAGAGGCTTCAGTCAAATTAACTAGGTCCTTTGAGAGCCTTCTATCTTCTCTTAGAACGCTTTCATAAAAGGTCTGTGTTCCTCCCTCACATAAAAGGATCATTTGTTCCCATTAAGACACAAATTGCTGTAAGGGTCCTTGATCAATAGCTGTATCTTACCCTGTGTTTAGCGTTCAGAAAAACCCAAACGGACTCTATAGGATTACTTTCCATTCACCCAGATGGTGGTGCTCACACAGTAGGGGACTATGAAAAAGAAAACACAAACTGAGATATGCTGTGGCCAAACAGGATTAATCAGTTGTTACTTTATTTTTAATGGGGCAGAAATTCTTCAATGAAACTAAAAGAGATGGATGTGGGGCCTTGATGTCAAATTTTTATTAAAATTTTACACTATGCAAAAAATAAAAAAAATATTTAAAAAAATATTGTAGTTTATCTCCTTTTTATTTTCATATATACACTGAGATGCATTCAGGAATTTCCAAGTGTTTGTATATGACTAATGAAATCCTTTACCTGTGAGGAACCAACTATTTCTGTTATTTTTCCGTATGAAGCTTACACACTAAAAGGTAAGGAATCTTTCATTTAAGTAGGACATAGTCTTTTACACCCAAAAATGGTTTGAAATTTTAATGGGGAGTTGTGTAAACTGTCTTAGTGCAATTTCCTCATCTTCTAACACGATGTCTATCCTTTTTGAAATAATGCACCCCCTTCCTATCACAACCATCAGCTTGGTATATGTTCAAATACAACAATTGAACATAAATATGATGCCCCTTCTCCACTGAAGTTACATGCAAAATGTATGCCGGGTGCTATAAGAGCAAAATAAGGCCCTTAATGCTACAGAATAACCAGAATAAAGGGTTTATTTCTACTGCACCTCTGCCTTTACTAAAACCCCCATTAGATCTAATGTTAGTTTATTTTTCAAAACATGAAAGGTGAAGCAAATGTGGCTCGAAAGCCACATTACCTCAACTCTTCTTTGATAAATGTACTTTTATGATGGGGCTCTAACTACTTCTCCCCTCTCCTATGAACCTGCTATTCCAGAGACTGCTTTTCCTTTTAGCTCGGCCTTTACAGGAATGTTAAGAGGGCCCTAAAGAGCCTAAACAGCCACAATGCAGAACAATTCCACCTGATTCTCACACATTGCACTATCTCCCAGTGCCAAAACATCCTTTTCTTCCATTGTATCACCACGGTTGTGCTTTACTTGAACAGTCTGGCACTTTTCATTGCTGGCAGAACATCGACTCAGGAACGGAAGGAATCAGCATTCTTAGATATCGGGCCAGTATTCTTCTCAATGTTGCATGAAGACGCACCAAATCATTTAAGACACACAAACCCTTCTGGTAGTGGTTGAATTACAAGTGAAGATGAGAAGATCCACAGGTCTTACAGATGCATTAATAATCTAATATGTGACACTAGAAGACTGGTGCAGAAATAACAGCATGTGAGTTTGAAGCCCCAGAGAATCTGCCCAAGTAATTTGTCCAGGACAAACGTACACCAGCTTAATAGGTTTGAAGTGTCACCTTTTCTGCAAGGAAGGCGCTTGAGTAGAATGTAGTCTCTGCTTATACCTCTGCATCTGCTTTGACCGTGAATGCAGTTTGTTGAAGAGCTCACGGAACTTATTTTGTGGAAATAGGGTTTCTAGGAATCTTTCCAGAAACACATACACCATTCTCTTATTCAGCTGAGCGTGCTGGAACATTTCAAAGACCCGAAGAATGCCCTTCCGTGTTGTCTCAGCACCTATGATGTGCTTCAGTTCATCTACAAAAGTGAAAGTTACAAGTTTAACCTAAGCTCTGCTTCTATGTTAATAAACTTAAAATTAATATTGTCTTTCAAATTATGAAGCAAGTAACAGTGCCTCTGTTATACATAAATGACTAAACTGGAAGTTCTCTTACAGCAGAAAGGATTCCTGAAAATTACTTCACTTTTACACTATGTATATGGAATCCAGTACAGCATGATTACATGTAAAATACCAGAAATATATGTATTTCACACACTGAACTTAATTCCTCTAGTGAAACGAAATACCACATTGGTTCTATGAGAATTACAGTTGCAAAGTCACAATACAGGTGAAAATGTTCATGTGTAATAATTAAAAGCCTTTTTATAAATACAGTTCATCTGTTAATGTTTCTTTTCACCATTTGAACAATCGAGAAGAATACTGACATTAGTTCCAGCAACAATATATGGTAAGTACTATTAGGCTTCAATCCCAGACTCACTTACCTGGCATTACCTCCAGTAATTTGGTCTTCCCTGCCACTCTTGTTCTCATTCTAATAGCTTTGTCCCTCCGTGGAACCGTCTCTGCTAGAATGCCGTTGGGCCAAAAAGCATCTCTGTAACAAAAGCAAATCTGTCAAAACACATTAACATTTTATCAAGTGAAAGGTTATTTTAATCCCTCAGAGCTATCTCAGAAAATAAATGCAAGAAAGTAATTTGCACACAACCTAACACACGCTTCAAATATGAGAAAAGGGAAAAGGCAAAAAAGACATCAAAAGCAAGAAGCACAATAGTTGTTAATAGATTGAGTCTATCAGATACTTTTTTAAGACAGGAATCAGATGATAGAAAATTTTAAGAAAATATTATACACCAAGAACAAGCAAATACCAGTTGTTAGATAAAATATACACCTAAGGTTTGCTTTTAGCATTCAGTCTCTATTGCCACTGAGAGATTTCAGGCTTCGGTCTATTAATTGCTTCACTAGATCTCAGACAGTAATTAACCTATCAACAACTAGTTTCTGCATAGTATAAAGCCAAATGCAAGAGACATGTCTCTGTCTAAAAAGGTATTTGCTTCAGTGAATGACACTCTTTTTCTGAGTAAGAAGCGCACATTCTTACTCTGTTTTATTAAAGCACAACAGAATCTGCTGTACCTGCCCATATGCAAAACATGTTAGCTTAGAGCTAGGGGTCTTTTTTAGTAATAATTGTTTGCCTTTGAAGGCAAGGCATGCACATGACTCCAGGGTAAACAAAACACTTCACTCAGTAAAATGATGAGATTCATAAGTATACCCATGCTCTAGCTCTTCCAGGCTGGTTAACAAAGAACTTTTTAATATTCTTCTTGATGTGACAATTGCTATCTCTCACTTTACACATGTAAAAAGCAGCATATGCTCCAACAGGAATTCTGTACTAGTAGTACAGAATAGTATTATTACTATTAGTAATAATAATTTCCTCGCATAAAAAGAACAGGAAGCATACAGAGATTTTTAGACAACAATTGGCAAAAACTTTATATTTAACATCTAAGATAAAAGACATACCTGAAGCGTTTCACCGCATCAGCTACTTGCTCAGGAGATGTCATCCAGTCAACATGATCAACTATTTTTCTAAAATCAAAGCAACAAGTTTCTCGCATTTAATTTTTAAAAAGAGAAAACTAAGTATAGCATTTTAAAGAGCACTCTAGAGCAAATGGAGTGTAATTTCAACATTCCACAAGTAGGTTCCATAAAACTGCACACTAGGAAGGCAAACACTGATTCTCAAGATAAAAATCTATGCTCACTGAGCTCTCCTAAAGCTAAGGCCTTTTTATTTTTGAGTAAATGTAGGATGACTAAGCAGGCTGGAAAATTGATACTGCATCTCCCATCAGTATTAGATTAATGTTCTGGTTGTAGAGCGCTCCTCTTCATGGAGCACTCTTCCAGTTCTGTTTCTGTAAGCAAAGAACCTACTTAAAATCTCAAATTACCATCCTTATTATGCAGTTACTTCATAATCTTTAACTGGGGATAGAGACTAATCATAAACTTTGACCTTGATTCATCAACACATACACACAGCTCAATATCCAGATCTAGCATGCTTACAGAAATGATATAGGCATCTGTGTATGACCATAATGCCAGGTTAATTTCCCTAAACAGAATTTGAATTCAGTTTTCATAACAGGAAAAGACAACTCTACTGCAGAATGCCAATCTGCTAGGACAAGGTATGATTGCTAAACTTGAGGAAGCTGGGAATATCTGGAATAGCTTTGAATAGAGAAGAAAAATAACTCCACAAATCTCTGCAGTAAGAAAGCAGCCACCTGAGTGCAAACTCAACGAGTTATACTACAATTTGTTGAGGAGAGCAGCGTGTTTTTGGAAACACAGGTCTCAAGATAACTGTCACCCAGCCCCAAGGAATTATTTCAAAAACACCCAGTGCTATTATTAATACATGGCTGCATCACTACCCATACAACAAGAACTGTCTATAAGTTTAACAGTACTGATCAAAGCATCAAATATACTTGTGAAGGGTAAAAAAAAGTAATGATACAGTGAGGAATGTCCTGAAAAAAATAATAGGAATTAACAGGAATCTACTTCTCACCTGCCAAAATTTAAGACTTTTGATTCATTGGGATTTAGTGCCAATCCTCTTTCTAGAATTCTTTTTGGTTATATTTTTCTTAACATTTCAGAAACAAATTATTAGAAGGGAAAGCTTGGAATCAGTAGATTTCTAAGCTGAGGGCAAGAAACATTACTTATTTTGCACTACTAGCTTACTTTGCATTTGCATGAAAAAGGGCATATGTGAATTACAGAGAACATGGGGCGGGGGGCCTTGGGGGGCAGAACAGACCCCGTAACAGTTCTTTCCCCTCGACCCCAACACAATTTTTTAATGTGTGAGACCAAAAACTTAACAAGGCAACTCAGTACAGTTCACATAATTTGATAGTGCCAGAGCCAGAGTATCATCTGTGGCACCAGACAGATCTAAGTAGAAATAGTGCAGAAAGTAATAAATTGTATTAACAATAGAAAGTATAGTGTAAAGACAGGGCAAAAAGCATAGACATCATCAGTACTAAGTTACATTCAAGTCCTCTGGCATGTAGGAGTTACTGCAATTTGTCTTTCAGCAATGTTCTGTGTTTATGTCCATTTTACACCATATTTGTATTTGGTTTATGGATTCTCTTCAAAGGGGAATGCATGCAGATCTGTAGCACAGTATACAGCAATATCAAAAAGGATTTATAGACACAGCCCCCATAGTATCACTCACACAATTGCTCTACATAAGAAAAGCAGTACCTATTAATTGTGTCACCATATGTTGCTCTAATAAGTTGCTGAAGCAGATTTTTTATATTTCTTCTTAACCACTGATTTCTTTCCTTTAAATCAAAGACTTCATCCATAAGGAGGAGCATTACTCTCAGTGGAATATTGTCATCCACCTGATCAAGTGAGTAAAAGTATAATTAGTAAAGTTTTATTTCAAGAAAGCTACAGTTTTAGTAGCTACTTCACAGCCCAAATATTTCAGTACCAGAACAATGTCACAAACACTTTACTTTCTATTTTACTGCAATACAAACTCTTCCCTAGATCCTCTAACATCAGTAATAGGAAAGAAAGATTGAAAATTAAAGATAAACTTGGCTTAAATCCATCAAATATTTAAAATAAAACAAAAAAATATAGTTATTCCACCAGAGTTGGGCAAAGTTAATAAAAGTAAATATGTCCTAAGAGAGAGCTTGTCCCTGACTCCTACTTCAGCAACTGTGCTTCCAGCTGCCCAAGGTGAAACTCTGGAAGGTGCTGTTATTTGGCATCTTAATGGTTGGTATAGTAACAGTTTTAAATTGAAAGAGGGGAGATTTGGATAATTAGGAAGAAATTCTTTCTTGTGAGGGTGGTGAGACACTGGCACAGGCTGACCAGAGAAGCTGTGGCTGCCCCATCCCTGGAGGGGTTCAAGACTAGACTGGATGGGGCTTTGAGCAACCTGGTCTGGTGGGAGGTGTCCCTGCCCAGGGCAGGGGAGTTGGAACTTGATCTTTAAGGTCCCTTCCAACTATAACCATTCTATGATCTTATAAATGCAGTGTGCCAAATTCAGAGCCTCCTAAGAACAAACTGTCTTTTTCTTTTTAGATACCGTTCCAGTCTGCCTGGCTATTAAGTACTTTTATAACTGTAGGTTAAGAAAAGCATCGTTTTGTTATTTAATAGATAATGTTATGCAGATTAGATTACAAAAATGAACTTTTATAGAAATCCTAAAACAGAGGATTCACCAACTATGTAGAAGTTTTTTAAGACGGATGGTGTACACTTGTAGTAACTGTCCACTTTCTTCAAATTTTAATATTTGAGGGAGAGTTGAATAAGTTCTTTAGTATGAAAGTATTAGATTTTCATCTTAGTTGTTATTAGTATTTCTCTTATAGAGACAACAGCAGCTTCTTATGGCCTGCTTATATGCCAAAATACAAGCCTACACATTGTGAAGCTGTGGCATAAAAAGACAGCACTCAGATTTACAGCTGTATTGCACAAGAGATCACAAATATTTTTCTCAAATACAATAAATGAACTTGATTTTTTGACTATTTTTTGTCTGATTGAGCGACTGTAAGTTGTGAACAATACATCTGAAAAGAGCGGGTGAGAGCTGAAAGGTTTTGAAACATTTGGATTTCAAATGTTTCAGAAGCACTTGGTATGTTAACTTAGAGAAGCTATCAAGAATTGTAGCTTCTCTTCATTTTACACCAGATTAGTGAAATATTTGCAGAGAAGCTGCTCATACACTTCAACGATACTATCTGGTTTTACCTGTGCAAAAAACAGACGCTTTGAGAGTATTAAAGATATACATTTTTAATTACAATTTTACAGATGGATTTGATATAGTGAAAAATAATGGGGAAAAAGAAAACCCAGAACTCAAGGCTATGTTATTCGAAAAAAAAATACATCTACTAAGCCATCATAGCAGTTATGCATAGGAAGACAAACTGGAATGCTTTGATGTGACCAAAAAACCCGAAATGTGAAGGGCAGAACAGGTGCAGGTTTATGACCATAGCAAATTGCATATAATCACTGCTAATCTTATGGCCTTTCTGTCCTACTTAGAGATAAAAGTTTTTTCCCAATTGTTTTCACATATATGATCAATGTTTCAATCAAAACACTAGCAAAATACCATAGCTTATGATAACGCCAAGAGCTTAAACTTCACTTTCAGGTTTCTAATATTACTGCTTTAGACATTTTAAATATCCACATACTAAAAGATTATTATTTAGGAAAACATTCTGAAGATTTTTTTCCCTAAAAAGATGGCTAACTACTGCTAATCCATTAAACAAATTCCCCCTAAAAGGTTATATTAGATATCAGAATCCATAAAACAACAAAGGAAATGATGCTATTAGACTGGCATTATACTATCTTTGAAAAGAAAGAAATTGGAGAGAGGAGGGAAAACAAAACAAAAACCCTGCCCACAAAACACTGAAGTATCAGCATCTACACTCTTAAATTATTCCACTGTTGTGCAAACCATTTCAGTACTAACAAAGATGATAATTTTAGAAGGAAGGATGTAAGTTTCTTTTTAAAAAGTTAAAAACTGTTTATAAGTATAGTGTTATAATATCAGGAAACAAATATGTAGCGTAACATAATCTGGTTTTAGAAGAGTCAACTTTGAAAGGGCAAACATCAGACTCACATTGTCATCAATTGGTGCTGCAACACGGCAATGATCAGGATCTGAATAGGTTTTCTGAATCAAAGGAGGCACCTACAATGAAAAACCATAATGTTTATGAAGTAAAACATACTTTAAAACAACAGTATGTCAGATCAATTTTCATAATCAATTTGGTTATGAAAATGAAACCCAAACATTTGGTCAAAAGATGGATGCATCCTTTTGCAGATAAATATACAGTAATCCCTTCATCTGCCAACAAACCAAGCCTGTAGGGATTCTCCTACAGCTATCAAAGTTATCAACACTTTTAAAACAATCCACATATATTTTCCCAAGTCTGATATATTTTCCCAAGACTGATATGTCTTCTGGTATTTCCTCTTGATCTAAAGTCCTGCCTAGTTACAGACTTCCCGGTGAGTCAAACTTCAGATATATTGTTTATATATATATATATATATATATATATGTATTGTCCCACACCAGGGAAGTTACTGGCGATGAGAAAGCCCAAACCCAACAGTTTTATCTCACAAGAAATAAATAATAAAATAAACAACAACAAAAAAAAGCCTCACCCCAAACAAACAAAAACACATCCACTACAAAAAAAAACCCTGCACACCACAGGCTTATTATTCCCTTTCATAATTAACTCATTCTGGTTGCTGTTCTACATCTGCCACAGGTAACTGTTTTGGTAACAGAATATGGAATAACCCCTGATGACAGACCTTACAGCTACACACACAAAGAGGAGCCTGAGGGAAAGGAAGGTAAGACGGACACGTCAGGAAGATGACTACTTTCACAGGACTTCTAGATAGCATGTCATGCTACCATTCCTCACCTCTAAGGTACTACATTTTAGGAATACAGGAGATGAGGAAAGATAGCAGGACAGACAGAAAGAAAATTTAATTAAAAACAGAATTCAGCAAGGAATAAGCAGAAAAGAAGCTATCTCCTTATTCTAAGCTTCACAATATATTTTTTTTCCCTCTAATTAAAGCAGCAGATGCAGCAATCTAGCTTTATGAGAATGGGTGGTAAAAAGCTAAGAAAATTAGTGACACACTCATTCTTCTCAAGTGGCTGCATGGAATTAAGTGAAGAAGGATCACTGTAACAGTCTGTAGATGCCATCTCAAAACATGTTACTCAATAGCAAAGAGAACTCCATGTTTGTAATATAATGACTGCTGAACCTTATTAAAAGGGTACAGGTATAAAACAAGATTGCTTTCCTGTCTAACAACTTGACTCATAGTTATAGTATACAACACAAGTGAGTCAATAGCTAATCTCCTATTCATTCACTACTATGTATTAACTACCAAATATTTTCTTACCTTGAAAAATGATTGCTTTATGTCTTGTCCCAATCTCTCTGACATTTTACCCATGTTGTCTGACATTTTAGTCATTCCCTCTGCCAGGCTGTCAGGGAGAGCCTTGACTGCATTTGATACATTTCTCATAGAGTTACGCAGTGGGTTTACAAATGTGTCCATCTGAAGGGGAAGATGTTTAACCAGAATTGTATAATCTATGAGGACACCAGTATAATAATTCACTATGAGAAGTATCACACTGCTCCAGAGAACAATAATATAAAGAACAACTCAAATTGCTTTACTTCAGTACAGAATGCAGAATAAAGTTTGAGTTTCACTTTATTATTCTTGTTCCTTACAGCCCTACTGTAACTATTCACATCTTTCAGCAGATCTTTTTCCTGAGTCATTTTCATTTCTCATCCCTCGGCTTTTTTTAGCTTGAATTTATTTTCCTTTTCTTCTTCATTCAATGCTATTTCTCCCTTCCAAGCTTCCTACTTCCAGATGTTTCACTTCTGCTTTCAACTCTTCATCTTTGAAACATGCCTCTTAAACAGCACTGGAGTAATATCCTTTATATCACGGCAAACATAATTCAAAACATAAAGTAGTTCCTTAGAAACTGTTACAATTTTTCTTTCAGTATATACTCTAAATCCAGTCCAGATACTAGTGTAATGCCCTTAAAAATTAAGTTTATGAAGAATATGATACGCTGGAAACCACATCTCTCTCGGTCATTACATAAACCTTGATAAATATTTAACTGCTTCACTGTTAAATATTTGAGGAATATAGGCAGAACAACAGCTTAAAGTGACAACACAGTTACAAATCCTTTTTATAACAAAATCACTAAAAATTTAGGAATAGTTCTACTTGCAAAGCAGATGCCCACACAAATTGGTCAACTGAAGAAAGAACCACTTCTCTGAAGAGAGCTCTGGAGGCTTAACAGAAAGGACAGGCAGCTCAGAGTTCCCAATTTGACCATCGACTCTGAATGGTTACAATCATTAAATATGTAATGGCTGCTTTTGAAGGGAAACCCATTTCGTCTTTTGGGCTGAAGAGTGGAGAGCATGGTAACAGCAGCAAATATAGAGTAAAGAACTGAAACAAGAAATCAGAAGGAATGGGACTACAAAAAAAAAAAAAAATCACAGATGTCTGACAGAAAGTAACTTGGAAGGAACACACTGCTACAGCGGTCGTGATGCAACACTGGCTGATTTGAAAATTTTATTTCCTTGTCATACAAATAAATGTACCTGTTATCAAGCAAGTACATTTTCAGTTCCTTATGTCCTCAGATACTCTGCCACTCACAAAGTATTAAAGCAACTTGCAAATTGTTTTGAAAGTGCTATATAGCTGTTTAATATTGGTTCAACATCTCTGTTTAATGCAGTCACTGCACTAATGAATGCCCTAAAGTTCCCTTGTCAGTGAAAAACGTTCTTACCTTCCGTGCAAAGTCCCCCTTCCCTTTGCTGTAGGCTTTGTTCTCCAGGAAGTCATACACATAATGGGCTAGAGCTGGAGAAGCCTTCATCATTTCAGGATTTAACAAGAGCTGAGTGAAATAATTTTTAAAAGGTGCTTTTTAATAAATAATGAAAAAGGCCATACCATTCAGTTTAGTGAAAGTTTGCCACGCACAAAGACACTACATCTTGCAAAATATTCTCATTCATTCTCTAAATTTTATTGCAACGTTACACTATTCTCAAGATGGAAACAACATGCTTCTTGTTAATTGCCATAGTTTTCACTAGTATGTTAAGTACAGCATCTTACAGAAAAATACACACCTTTATGACCATTCGCACTACTTCTAAAACTCTAAGAAAAAAATAGCTCTGACTGAAAAAATATTGCCATTAAAAAAAAGGACATGTATCTCAAAGGAAAAAAATTAACACTCTAAACAGAACAATCAGATTTCACCATGTTTTATTCATCTTCATCATTTATCATTAGCACGCCCATTGAGTTGGTCAACATATTTTAGTGCTAAATGACCAGGAAGTCCCTGTGAAGTAAGAGAACTGAATTTCTTTAGTTGGGCTGATAGAGGCCCGATGGGAGAAGCTGTGTGGTTACGCTACACCACCGCAGCGGGTGCCTGGCCAACAGCACAAGAGAAAGTAACCACAAACAGGAACATAACGGAAGAAAGTGAAGTGGCACAGAGCTCAAAGCCAGCACAGCTGGAACCCCACCAGCTCAAGGGAGCTGGGGCAGAACCAGTTGAGAATAAACCAAAACAGCAAAAAAAAAAAAAAGGCAAATTTACTAGATGATACAAATTTCTTATGGTATGCTATTTAGGGTTGCATACCACCTACAACACAGCTATTTTTTTTTGCCTTTTTGTTTTTTTTAAAAGCACACTACTAAATTTTTCTACCTCAGAAAAAAGAATTCCAACCTAAAAGACAACCATAAAAGCCAGAACTGCTTACCTGCAAATATGCATTTAAATCTTTTTTCCTTTTTTCCAAAAACTCTCTGTCCATATTGTTAAATGTCTTCTTGCCAGGAAGTTTTAGTATATTTGCAAGGTTTTCAAACTAGAAAAAAAAAAGATTTTTTTTTTCCTGTTTAAAAACAGTTTTATATTATCATATAAGCTCAGAAATGACAGAGTCATTACATTCACCTGTTCTTATTTACCATCTATCACCTGATAAATAATATCTGCATCAAGCCCATAACTCAGATTTCCTGGAGAAGCCAAAATGAAATGCAGGCCATCAAGAACAAATGCACAAAAATTCTCAGAAGACTGTCAAAGGCAAAATTTAATTTCTGAACACATACGTGATACTCATTTTTGAAATACAGACCAGTAATGCGCACAAATTATTTTTTTCATAACACCTGCTCAAAAAGATGTAGGCTCAAGATTTATCATTATTATTTGTGCAGAAGTTAGTAGGTTTATGAGACTACATCAAGAGAAGTTGCAAGTCTTTCTAAAACATCTTCCCTTTCCTCTCTCGATCAAACCTACTAAGGAAGTAATTAAGTTTTTCCCCATAGTATGATAACATGTGATACGTATCTATGTTATCATACCACACTTGATGTGCCTCATCACCTCTGCCTTTTCTGCAGGTAACGGCAGTGATTGGCACCAGTTCACGACTCCTCTGCGACTGGGAAAGAAGAGGCCCTAACACTTAAGAAGGTTGAACCTATCTGCTATAACGGACAAAAATAAGAAAGTGACATGAATAAAACTTGAAGAATCAGGATTATCTACATATAGATTCCAGAATTCCAGTTAAAAATAACATTCTAAAGGAAGATAGGAAGGTATGGGATCTAGGCTTTAAGAAACAATCTGGAAAAATGTATCCTTATCTCTCCAGAGAGGACCACAAAAATCACAGATTCAATGAGAGAGAGATTCCATTCAGTGGAAAGACAAGTTGTCTTTTTGCAAAGACATCACTAAACTTTGGAAGGTTAAAAAGCTCATAAAGTTTATGGACTGAGGAAGCACTGAAGAGTAACTACAGGCACAAACCGGAACACAGAAAGTTCCATCTCAGCAAGAAGAAAAACTTCTTTGAGGGTGCCAGAGCACTAGAACAGGCTGCCCAGAGAGGGGGTGAAGTCTCCTTCCCCAGAGATATTCAGAACGTGCCTGGACATGATCCTGTCCAGCCTCCTCTAGATGGACCTGCTCTGGCAGGGGGGTTGGACTAGATGATCTCCACAGATCCTTTCCGACCCTGTATCATTCTCTGCTTCTGTGATTTCCAACTTTACAAATCCCATTCCCTTGCAAATAGGTGGGAAAATAACTGAACAGAAGATAGTCTAGGTTTTATTTGGCTAGTTGTATCTAAAAAGAAGCAACGTAGGCAAGGAACAGCCTCCACTGTAAATACAGATAACTGTTTCAAAATGACAAATTACTAACAAAATTGGTGTGAATCCATTTAGGAAAAAGCAGATACAGATACGATACACTAACTTCAATTCCGTTTTGCATCAAGCACCCATTTTATCTGAAAAATGTTAATAATCATCCCCATCCTTCCTATTAATTTTCAAGTAAAGATTCTAACCTTTATCCTTAACATGTCAATAAAAATGTCTTAGTCAAGCACACAAGAAGGCTGTTCAGTGTATCGGTGACATTCCTGTGTCCACAAACTCAGTAGGAATGTCTATTTTATTGTCAAAACAAAGCAAAATTGTTGGGAGTTTCTGAGATACTACAACGAAGGCCAGGAATGGAGGATAACATTGCCATTTTTCTGTAAATTCAAAGAACTCAGGTTTAGCAACAAGAAATTTCTGAACTTTCATATTTTGTAAGTATTGGAAGCAATTTTTTTTTCTAGTCATTTACTGGTAGGTCAGTTTTGATGACTGCCTCCCATCAGCAGAGCATTAACTCACTGTAAGGTCAGGGAACACATACCTGTTTCAACAGGTTATGATTCTTCAAAACAGTGAATTTATTTAAAAAAATTTAAAAAAAATAAAAATCAATTCCAAAAAAAGTACAAAAATTGGTTTTTCAAATTTATTGACAGTACATTAATATAATGAGTAACTCAAAGGGAAGTCAGACTTTGTTTATAATTGATACAAATATTCAACATGATGTTTGCTTTTTTAATAAAGCCTTTTCCATTTTTACTACTGTTGGGACTTCACAACGCTAACCTACCTGCACAGAATTTGTTCTCTGTGCCTCTCTATTAATAACAGAGTAAAAGGATGTAATCCAACCCTTCTGACTAGTTCAAATGTTATGCAGCCAAATCTGACTTCTCCAAAGGCTTGGTTTAAAAGCATTTCACCCCCCTGTTTTAAAAGCACTGCATTTTCAACACTTTTTCATGTCAGCAGGTTCTACTTTGTACCAGCTGGTGAATTACAAGTCTCTATTTTTTCTTCTTTCATTTTAGGAGGGTTAAGAGTCTGAGAAAACAAGTACAGCAATAAAAGGCAGATTGTATAGCAGTACGCCCAACTGCCAACAGCTGTCCCTTTTGAGACCCCACCGATCCTTAACATTTCACTTAAAGCCTGAATACCTATTTCCCAAGCTCAGTTTTTATTTCTTAATCTCTGTGACAAATACAACAAATGAAATATGCCACTGTTTGAGACCAATAGCACTTCCATACAAACATTTTAAAGCAAAATCAACCAAAGGACAGTAGTGGGAAAAGCTTTCTAAATTCTACTTCCTTTTGTATAGAGCAATTATATAGCCATCAGGTACTAAACTATATAAATGTGCACCTGTAAACTGCTCAGTAAAAAAAAGTCTAATATAAATGGTAAAAAAAGTATACTAAAATGGAAAAAAAAGGTAATGTGTTGTAACTCCACATCTTAAAGTCAGTTTCATGGTATGGCATGAGTATTGGCTTTCTCACACAGAAAAAGCAGCTTGCAAAGACACCTTAAAAGTTTCCTACGAGAGTGATTACCTGCTCAGTGATCCTCATGTGAAAGTCGTGGAAGTCACTGTAGCGTCGATATGTCTTCCACGTCTCTTCGCTGTTTGGATTTCGCCGATGGACTGTGATAGCATACAGGGCGTATGTCTTGCCATGATCATTACACACTCCTGCCACAGCATATGGGTCATAGTCAGCATAGACTAGTAGTTTAAAAACAAAAATAAAAAAAGGAACAAACAGAAAGAAGGAAGACGAAAGGACACAAACATGAAGTGAAGAAATGTCTGGAATGACAGACTTGAGAGACAAAAATGGACATGCAAGCAGAAGAGTAAGCCATCCCTTTATCCAAAACACTGTACAAGTGATACCCGCCAGAAACTTATAATGTAAACTTAAATATAGGGTTAAGCAGCCTTAAAGTTAGACAAGTTTCACTGACATGCAAGATATAAAAAAAGAATAGAAAAGATCTTTAAAAAAAAGAATAATTTTAACCTAAAGAACTCAAGATGCGGGTGAAAGACAAGTGGGTGAAACCAGAATAAATTCCAGTCTGCAAAGTACTCCCATAATACTGAAATGTTCATCCGTGTAAATACAAAAGCCAGCGCTAGCAAACTTTAAGTATGTGGTTTTGTTATTAATATCAGCAATTTGTTATTAACTAAGATAAAAGATAGCATCTACACTATTTAAGTCAACAGAAACAATATATACACACGTGTATGTATTCTGTATGTATAGGTATATATATTTAATGAATTCTGCGTTTATGCTGCACACTGTTTAAACTGGTAACACGTTGTAGCTCTAAGTATTGAGGCAATACTTAGAACCACCAGACCACATTTCAGGGGCACTGCTAAGTTGGACCTTTAGGAGTACCTAAGGACACTTCAGGAGTGCAAGCTCATCAAACAGTATCTGAGAAGTGTTCGTTATTTACTCTGATTTAACAAAAATTCTTAATTTATTACTAGGCAAGTTATTTCAAAAGAGAACCAAGAAATGCCACCACTATAAAGACTGAAGCCGCTACCTTAAATTAAACTAAATCAATAAAGAAGTAGGAAAAATACGGGAGAGGACTATAGTAACAGAAATAATCAGTCAGGAATTAGAATTATGTGACTAGAAAAAAACAAAAGAAAGAGATGGCTTGTAGAATTTGTTCTTGAAATGATTTTTAAAATAAATGCTAGTCTATTAAGTTTAATGAATGATTCTCCAGAGATATCATAAACAACAAAAATTAAATCACATTTTAAGTACAGATATATAGTCTATGACCTGCATCACTAATTGTGTAAGTATTTCCATTATAAGGATTTCATGGAAATATGAATTCAAATGTTTTATGAGGTTAAAAAAATGAAAGGATTAGGATTTCAAGAGCCTGTAGTATCAAAAAACTGAAAACAAGTAAGCAGCCATCGTAACAGATTCACTTACCAGTATCTGAGATGTATGCATGGAGTTGAACTGTCTCATCAGAAGGGACATTTGAAAGGTCATCTAAGGACTGCAGGATAAGGGAGAGAGGGGAGAAGGAAGAAATGGGCAAGAAAGAATAAGATCATAGGTAAAATTAATTTGTGACATGCTTTTTGATTCATCTATTTCGTTTTGAAACTTTCAATTTACTACACTAGTAGCTTAATGTACTGTGAGAACGCCAGTGTTGGCATTACCTGACTACTAAAGCCTTTCTTTCACAGTGTAGGGTCCTTCAGTTCCCCTCCTGGTTTCACATAGTTTTGTGATCACTTTAACACATAACCCAATTTCATTTGACATCTCAGATCTAAAATACGTACAGCTAGAAATAGTCTTTTACTGAGCATCTTTACTTCAAGAATTCCCAAATCTGTAAGTTACTGACTGGATGCTGGCGAGTAGTCTGGTAAAGCCTTTGGTCGTTGTTGGATATAGGCTATATTTTCTCAGCCCTAGTCCACTCTTAGAGAGCAATAAGCCTCTAAGGTGCTCTCTATAATGCAGTGTTCGAATCCAAGAGCAAAATATCACCTGAGGCCGATGAACGGCAAAAGTTTATGGGAACTTGGATAAGCACTTGGTATTCTGAGAGCTCTAGGATTTGATTATCAGTGAGATGGAAGGGATGTTATTGAAGACAAAAAGTAACAGTCAACAGCTCTAATATTTTGTTTGCTACTATTTTTTAAAAAGGCATAATTACTTCTTGTTTTCTTGCTCCCTTCATTGTCACCCTGACAGTTCAGTTTTCTTCTTGATAACTGAAAGGGGTTCAAGCTGACATCTACTAGTGACTACCAGAAGTTCAACCCAGCCATTTCTACTGCCATTCAAAGTCTTAGGGAAGTAAAACCCGTGAACTCCCTCTATCTACTCAATGCAAAAGCAATGCATAAAGCTCACATTATGGGTCCATTTAGATTAAATCTGCAAGAGTCTATAAATATTCTACAATGGTTTTATACCCCCCAAAGTATGCCCCACTAGTATAATATAGTAGATTAGTACATCAAATTAACAGGCAGAAATTAAGAAGGTATTTTTGTAAAGTAACTTTTCCTCAAAATAGTTTTGAGCCTCTCTTCTAAATAATATTAAAAGATAATCTTACAGTGAAAGTATAAACTGCAGGTGATGTATTTTATAATGGAAACTTTAGGAAGCAGTCAACTGCTGTGGCAAGGCACTCTACAGTAACATGTAATACACAAAAGTTTGATAACCAAGAGATAATTTGTATTTAATATGACTGAGTATCTTTGACAATAGGCATGTTCAAAGGAACACAAGTTAATTAAAAAGCAAAAATATTGCACCACAACCCAATTTATTTAATATATTGTCATTAGCTGAAAGTACAGAAATTCCCTGACCTTTGAAGTAACCTTTCCAAGGTCTATTTTTTCTTCATGTAACTGACTAACACAAGGGAGCTAAACTATGTGTACAGAAGTTTACTCTTGACATGGAATTCAGCCAGGAAAAACTAATCTACCAATATCCAGACACCTGTAAAAGCACTGAAAACCCTGGACAATATGGACTCCAGAAAGCAAAAGTTCTGCATAAAAAGCTTGATTACATGCTTCTGCAAGAATGTTCTTCACTCTATAAAGACAGTAAATGTGGTATTCTGCAAACATACTTTTCCTAACAACAAAAATCAAGACTTTGAAGTGTGCCATGCAACTATCTCTTTGTATTGCAATAGAGCTTGATGAAGGTTTTAAGACCTTGTAGCTTAGTATGAAAAGACTACATGACATGAAGCAGCAGATAACCACGAGCCAGATAAGCCAGACAAATCCCCGTTCTTAAAATAGGACTTTTCTATGTCAGAACATTCTTCGAAGAAGTACTGAAGAGACACCTGAAAAATCTTTAAGACATTAATCAATTAAAGGAAACTCTTCGGAAGTGTTACCAGAATTGTATATAAATTTATAAAAATATGGCTAAATTACATTTTCCTTCTGTATCTAACAGGAGTTTGTGTAAATTGTATGAACTGACCATCTCCCCTTTTCTATTTCAAAATGTAAACAAGAAGAAAACAATAGGGGAAAAAAAACCAACTTGAAAAAAATTTAAAATAACAAACAACCAACTCCCACATGGAAACAGGTTTATATTTATGTTAAATGTGTTCCTTTACAAAATAAACTATTCCTCTGCGTGCAAGCATGATCTAAACCAATGTACTGGAACTCCTCAGGAGCTACAGCATCTTCCAAAAATGAATTAGAAGGGCCTAAGAATCACATAAGCCAGGAAATTGCATGCAGATTGCAACATTTTTAAAACTAAAAGATTTGGAAAAATATTCTCATATGCACAATTGAACCTTGCATATCTTTGGCTTTGCTTACATATACATAGTCTGAAGAAACAATTAAGAGGGAGGGGAGGAAATACACCAATTTTTAAATTGTTTTTCCTTTTTAAATAACTGTGATTTGCTTTTCAGTTTAACACAGTTTAAACCTAGTAAGATATATGTGGAATAGATTATTCGGAAAAAGTCTGGTCAAGTATACAGTTCTTTTCATACATATGCAACCACTAGTACACGCAGAAGCATATTTCAAATATTTAGGTATATTAATGTAACAAAAAAAAGGTTCTGAAAATCTGACCCAGTCAAGACCTGCTTAAAAAAAATAATACCAAAACCAGCTTGAAATTGGTCAGACAAGAAAACAAAGGTTCATATTTTGTGTAGATAAACTCAAGTACTTTTATCTTTCCAAATCAAGTCCTAAATCAAAAACAAAATAATCAACCTATAAAAATCTAATTAAATGCTTCATTTTACAGTCTACTTGAATTTTATCCTTCATGATTTCAGTTTCAAGGGATTTGTGTTCACCTATTGTTACCTAACTCCAAATTTACTTCCATTTAAAAAAATAAACAAGGATAAGAAAGTATGCTTTGCATAAATTAACTATAGATTATTATTACTGGTTTTGCAAAAAACTGAAAAATTTCATTAAACACAGGGGAAAGGACAAAAGAGATGGTTTTATCTTACAGATTGGTACATGTGTTTCAATTTGATTCCACAACTTTTTCAGAAATTGAACTGCAGCAAGTCTCTAGTGTACATAATTTAAACTATTTTATAATACTTTCCCTACTGCTGAGGGGAAAAAAGTAGTAATTAAAAAAAAAATACAAGCACTTACCAGATTTATGCTGCTAGTAGGAGACCCATTAAAGGATTCTGGGAGCAGTGAGGAAGGGAAAAGGAAAAAAACAGATTAGAAGATTTTCTCTGATTTAGGGCCACACACAAGAAATAAAAACGCAAAGACAAACCAGTATGGAAAATAATGCACAACTGTGGCATTGGGCAAAATGTTGCACTCAACATGTAATTCAAGTTTCCAATAAAGACACCTAAAGGGAAATGTATTTAATTTTATACAGCTATAGATATGAATTAAATACTCCAGAGATCATTCCTTTTTAAGCTTCATGAAATTGCTTGAAGAACCTCAAATATTTTTCAGTAAAAATGGGAATGGAAGAGTTTCATACTTATTATAGCAACACACTTACTACCAAGACTTGACAAAGAATTTCCACAAGATTAATAAAGTTACTATAGAAGAAACTGACTTCCAACACAATTAACAAAATAAATATCAGGAGGAAATATTAACTTAAAAAAAACAGAGATACTAGAGAAACTCCAGGAAGGTTTTGATTTCTCAAAACCAGCATGAATAATTTCCTTATTTTCATTTGAAAGCAGAAAAAAAGAACAGCCCCAAGAAATCCCCCTTACAGATATAGAGCTCACCCCCTTCACCATCATCTGAACCTCTGAAACTAGGATCCTTCAGCATATCCAGCTCAGCTAACATACGCACGTACAACACATTCTGTTTGAACGAAGGGTAGAATCTTTCATCTCGCAGCATCAATTCATACACCTTATTGAAATAAAAAAAAATTGAAAAATTTAGAAGTACTTATTACATTTTTTTAATTAATCAGACAAGCTTTCATATGTTCTACTTGACCAACATGTATATGTGCATTTGATTAAATGTCTCTGGGTTTCCTTTAAAACCCCAATGAAAGTTTGTGAAATTTCAATTCAGGCTTACTCTTAACAGAAAGGTTATGAGAACTAATTGTGCTAAAAGTATAATATAATCTCAGAAGATACCTTTCTAACTAGCAAGACATGCACATATAGGAAGGAAAACAGCATGTTAGCTAGAAAACATTTCCTTCCTCTCCTTATAACTCTTCTAATTACACTATAAACATATTTGGTCATTACCCATTTCACAATACGTTATGTCTGATGAAGTATTAATGCAGAATTGCAAACTCTCAGGGGGAGAGGTGAGAAAAGGGAAAGGAATGGAGGGAGGACACCACATACTACTTTTCCTGAAAATTTCCAGTTCAGCCAATACAGTACAACCATACCTCATGAAGATTCAATCACACCACCTCAGAAAGTTACTTTATAGCCTATACAGTGACAGTATATATATATACACACATACACACATGTATCTATATGTAGTGGGAATTAATTCATAATGCTTGGATATTTATGTCAACTCTAGATTATTTTAATGATGATGGGTTTTTTTCATGGAAAACTTTGTACAAGTGCTATCATCTAGTAAAGAATGGAAAATAAATTCATGCAAGTCTGAGGAAGTCATCTTCTTTTGTAACACATAAGAAATTTATGCTCTTCAGCAGAAATCACAAACAAGGCTCTTGTAACCTACTTTAGCAATACAGATTTCACAGGGTGTTTTCATTAGTCTTAAATGTGGGCCTCAAGTACAATTGAGTGATTCTAAGTTCTACAGTTCATATGACTAATTTTTAGCATGAATGAGAATATTAAGTTAATGACCTAAAGTAAAAACCTCTCAGACTGGGTATATAATTTACTGCCACAATATCAATCATTCACTTTTTTAAAAAAATGTATATACTAGACTTGAGCGACAAAGTCTATGTATGTAGGTAGTAAAACCAATCTTCAGTACTTCCTGCTTCTGAGTCCCACACTGTGCAGGCTTGAAGAAACAGAACAGTCAAATTAACCTCTGGAAAGAGATACAGAATTTAACATGGAAACACGCTTGTATCCACCTTTGAAAAGGGGAGTGAAAAGCGGACCAAAACTGCACAACTTAGTTATTCTACACAGGCATCTTTTCTTAAATTAGTGCATAAACACAAATGATTCTGTAATTCTAAATTGTGCTTCATAATTAATTTCATACAGGACACCTACTTATTCTGCCTGTGGCTAAGCAGATTTTGGCAATTTAGAGTATGTTTTTTATGGAATAGGAAAATGATAAAATAGGTATTAGGTTTCAGATATTCGACTTCCCTCCTTCCTTTTTCAGTGGCTGCAGTGAAGTTCAATACTCTATAGCATTAACAGATCTTATGAAATACAGGATGAACAGAGTATACCTTTCTCTGAATGTCATCAAAGATTTCAGGTGTTGGATCATCATGGTTCAGCGTTTCTGCCAGTTTTGCTACTAAGTTGTCATCAATATTAACTCTCGGAGATGCCTGTCATAGAAATCTAAATCAACATTTGCAGCATAAAAGAAAGCAAGCTTCTATTTTCACAAATAAAATCCAATATAATTCCACAATTCTTTAAGTAAACTCATCAAGAAGAAATTTAGTTATCTCTAGAACTGTGTAGAATACAACAGGATTCAGACTCCCTTCTCCCCCCAAAATTAAGTCCAGAATTTGTATTACAACTCAGACATTTCAGGATTAAATACTAAGAAGCCAGCTAATAGACAGCCCTACCAGAGGGGATGCAATACTGGACCAGTTGGTCACCAGTGCAAGTGAGATAGTCAGTGACATCAAGATTGGATGGACACAGTCCCCCACAACATTCTCTTCTCTAAAATGGAGAGCTATGGATTTGATGGGTGGGATGTTTGGTGGATGATGAATTAATTGGTTGGATGGTCGCATCCAGAGGGCAGTGGTCAACAGTGACAAGTGGTGTCCCTCAGTGGTCTGGTATTGGGATCAGTACTGTTCGCTATCTTCATCAATGATATAGGTAGTGGGATCAAGTGCACCCTCAACAAGTTTGCAGATGACACCAAACTGAGTGGTGTGGTTGACATGCCATCCAGAGGTACCTTGATACGCTCGAGAAATGAGCCAGTGTGAACCTCATGAGGTTTAAGGCCAAGTGCAGGGTCCCACACCTGGGTGAGAACAACTCCAAGTACCAATACAGGCTGGGAGATGAAGGGATTGAGAGCAGCCCTGCCAAAAGGACATGGGAGTACTGGTGAATGAAAAGCTGGATGTGAGCCAACAATTAAGTGCTCACAGGCTAGAAAACCAATCATATCCTGGGCTGCATCAAAAGAAGCGTGGCCAGCAGGCCCCTCTATTCTGCTCTGGTGCTACCCCCTCTGGAGTACTGTGTCCAGCTCTGGAGCCCTCAGCACAGGAAAGACGTGGACCTGTTGGAGCAAGACTGGAGGAGGGCCACAAAGACGATCAGAGGACTGGAGCACCTCTTCTATGAGGACAGACTGAGACAGTTAGGGTTCTTCAGCCTGGAGAAGAGAAGGCTCCAGGAAGACCTTATCGGGATCTTTCAGAATTTAAAGGGGGCTTAAAAGAAAGATTGGAACAGACTTTTTAGCAGGGCCTGTTGCAACAGGACAAGGGATAATGGCTTTAAACTGAAAGAGGGAAGATTTAGACAACATATAAAAGAAGACTTTTTTTACAATAAGGGTGGTGAAAAAACAGAACAGGTTGCGCAGAGAGATGGTAGATGTCCCGTCCCTGGAAACATTCAAGGTCAAGCTGGATGGGGATCTGCACAACCTTATCTAGTTGAAGATGTCCCTGCTCATTGCCAGGAGTTGGACTAGATCAAAGATTGCAAGATACATACTGGTGATATTTGAGCAATTTATACAGACACTTGTAGAGAGACACAGGAAGTTACTTCATTTGAAAACCCAATCTTAATCCAAGTTTGTACAAATATTGGGTTGCATCTTTTTGAGAGCACTTCTTTCAGAGGTGGGGAGGTGGTGGAGGGCAGAGTAAAAGCATGGGAAAGGGGAAAGGACAGAATATAAAGGGACCAAATTTCTTATTCTGTCTTCATATTTTCTCCAGGTATTCTCTATTCTATCAAGTCAGCTTCTGAGGAACACATACAGTATAACTGACAGGATAGCTAGTACCAGTCTGTGCCTTTTTAATTGGAGAAGAAAAAAAAACACCACCCAAACGAGAAACAGCTTTTCTTACTACTTGTCATAAATAGAAAGAAGATACACAAGGATAAACGTCAACTTATAGACACCTTGTGCTAGATCCATTTTATATTAATGTAGCCATAACTATCAAAGAAGCATCTGTACAAAGAATAAATTCCCCCCAAAATTCCAAACAATACAGTAATAAGGGGTTTTTCCTACCTTTTCTGATAAATATTGCTCGTAAACTCCAAATGCAGCTGCTCTTAATAGACCCTTGGTTTGATTAGTCTGATGTTTCCCATCTTTCTGCCGGCTTTGAAGTACCTCCAGCTGTTGCTGTGCCGTAACCCTGTATCCTTCCACTGTCATCCAGAAAAACAGATGTGCTTGGCCACCGGTCTGCTGCATGTAATCTACAGAAAACAGCCACCACGCAACCACAGTTATTGTTGTGCTTTTTAGAAAAAGAATTCTCTGTGATGTTAACCACATGATGGAACTCCAGGATCTGGTTATACATCTGGAATACTTGTCATCTAAACTCAAAAAAATCAAGAGTACTGAATGCGTATCAGTGATAATCAGTAAACAAAATTGGGAGCAAAATCTAAGAACTAAGCACTGAATCCTAATATGCACGTGTAAAAAGTCCATCATTACTGTCTGGATGTAACAGGTTTGTACAGCATGATACAAGTTGAGAGGAAGTTCAAACTGAAATTCTAACAAACCATGTGCATCTACAGCATTAAAAGGACTATCACCACCAGCAAGATTGATCAATATTCTTAATAATGACCATCAGCAGCTCAATTCATTCGAAGAATAGAATCAAGTATTAGAAAGTATTAAAAATTGATTACACAACTTTAATCCATCAATTTCTTGATTATATGATAAGCCTAAAATAGTATATAAATTACTGCTGTATTTTAGCTTCTCAAATAGACAACCTTCAGTACCTTTGTAATCCTCTAAACTTCAATCTAATATCTATAGCCATTAGTTCTACCAGCTTCAGCGAGACCAGCAAAACACTAACAATTGCAGTAAGTTTCAGAGTTATTCCAATTATAAACCTCAAAGGGATTCTTGCAATGATTCTATTCTAAACAGAACAAACCTGTCACATGACATACCAAGAAACATTGCAAGAAGAGTCTTCCAGAGAGACGGTGTTGAAACAAGCTTGGTAGAAGCTTTTAGAAGTACCGAGTTCTGAAATTCTGAACAGTTGATGATGGATTGATTTGCAAAACAGGTCTTGGTTCCCTCTGGCAAGGGGCTTATACACATTTACTCTCAATAGACACCTACATTCAGTGATTTCAAGTGTACAGTCCTTGAGTTAGCATATTCTTTATAAATAGAAAAGATCAGATAAATTAACACTTACCCATAAAAAATTGTAGTGCAACATTGTCTACCAGAATATGGTCCAGAGGGACTGTGCAAAGTTTTCCAAAGTTTGCTGCCAGTTTCACAGTATCTATTTCCTGTAAGACACAGTTCAGTGTGTTCACAGGCATTATTTTTTTTAAATTAAAACTCCTGCTTATCACAAAGCAGGAGCAGTAGTAAGACGAAACAAAGAATAATTTACATTATAGATAATAAAGCAACCTCTCAATGATTAGTTATTTTCACAATCACTAATAAGTGAAGATCTAGATCATAAGGTCACAGTCTCGTAACTATTTGCCTTCAACATAAATGATTTCTGCTACATGGGAAACTGGCTTTTAAAACTGCCATTCATGTAATACTATACAGGTCAAATCAATCCCAAGTCCCTCACCAATAGTGACAGTAGCATGAAAATGAATTAACAGGATGAACTAGTCTCAGAATTTGATGGGGTGCAGGTCACCATAAGTTAAACTCATCTCTGCCCAACTTTCTTCCGTTAACATGACATTTCTTGGTACCTTTAATCAACAAGAAAAGAGATCTTTGCCAAAGATTTAGCTTGAGGCACACGAGATATGCAGTGGAGCACCAAAACAGAACCAAATCACACTTTGCATCTGTGCAATATATTGGTTTAACTCTTGTATTGAGAAGTTATGAATAGTTTTAAGATGCACTGAGACATCTAAACTTCTAAAGCCAGAATCGAAAAACCACCAAATATGTGAGCCTTTACAAATTTTTTCATACTTAAATTGCAAATATAAAACTAACTTTACTTACATATTTCTATAACTGCATACTTCAAGTTGTGTTTCAAAATACAAGAATTAAAAAGCTAGAGCAAACTAGTTAGTCATTTGCAACTTTGCTTTCAGAACTAAAAGAAAACTAAAAACACTTACTTTTCCTGACTGCAACCTCTGAATTCTTGAATCACATACTTTAATAACATATAATAAACTGTTTATTTGATTTTTTATAGTGTTGATATCTGAAAGCAAAAAAAAAAAAGAAGATTAAGCAATGCAGATGGGCAAATAAACTCTTGTTCTGAAATGTTATAAAAACATCATACAAAAAGTGACATTCCACATATAAAAATACATCAGCTCTGTAGCGAAGGGTTTTTTTCAGTTTAAATACCTTACTGATGGAAGTGAGCAGGAAAAAACATTTTTCTCTTTCCTTTTTCAGATTAACTGTTAACTGACCAACCATTAATACCTAAAGCGTTACTGAAATTCAGAAGCATCAGTAAGGCAAGTTTCAATTCAGCAGAAGTACACATATTTAACCAATTGGTCTGTTTGCTTTTTTTTTTTGAGAAACTCACATTTGAAGATTTAAGTTTTAACACTTCACATATAAATTATTATTTTTTTTTTAAATAACAAAATACTTTATACCATGCTGCAAAGTTTTCATTTTCTAAATGTTTGGAATATCCTTCAGAGATCATGCTGCTAAATACATTTCATATTTTGTAAAACAACACAGCACTAACCATCTCCCGCTGTATCTAGAGATCGAAGATATTGCAGTTCTTCACTTGCTTTATCTTTCACTGCTTCCAACTCTCCAATATTATCACTTAATTTAATAATATTCATAAAGGCCTCATAGTTACAGTTGGAATCACGAATCTGAAAAAAAGTTTTACAATATGAATAATGCAAAACAGGTAAAAACACATGACCTGATTTTTCATTAAATGAATCATTTTGATACAGCACTGCAAAGTGGCATTTTGAAAACATTTTGATGCTTCTAAATCTTCCTTTTGATACTAAAATTTTACATGGACCAACGAAGAAGACACATGCACACAGTCAAAACCTATTTCAGACCATCAGGTTCTGTTTCCAAGAAGTACAAATGTTTCCAAGTATACAAAAGTACACATGGAAAGTGCGTCAATTCCTTAATGAAATCTTGACCAAAGCCCAATCAATCTTCTTCTATTACCCATCTCCTTAGCTAAGTAGGCAGAAACTGGTGAGAACACTGAAGGGGTTTCAGCTTTGCCAAGGTCCCCTGCAAGGGTACAGGCTCCCAACGTTTCTTAAAATACAGAATTACAAAAAGAATTAAAACATTCTGCAATGTAACCGTAACCTACTGGGGGGAAAAAAAATAGGAAATGACTGAATTACTATCCTCTCTGAAAATCTAATTCAGATACCCCTGTAAATACAATTAAGCTATTTCAATATATACTCATTCCCAGTATTGGCACGGGGTGAACTTGCTCTGGGGACTCAAAGAACTTCAATGCACGTGAAGGCAGGCTGCTGGGCTGCCAAGATCACAGGGAAGTGTGCTGTGAAGGCAGCACGGAGCTCTGGGGAAGGCTGGCAGCTTTACAGCATGTGCTGGCAGGTGCAGAGGGTTGAGTTCTAGCACTGTCTTTACCATCTCAAACCAAAAAATGTCACTTCATCCACACTGTTCATAAACAGTCACTTCGATATGGAAATGTCATACTTGATTTGTAACGCAGAAGTGCGCTGGCATGAACGGCACGAGCAGAGGGAATGAGAGAAGGGGATACCTTCAACTAGTTAATGGAAAATCTTCCAAGAAATCTACTTTTTAAAAAATGTAACAGTAGAAGCAATACTTGAACTTCAAACATCTTGTAAATACGTGAACTTCACAACGAAGAGACAAGTTTGGATTAACTTATTTTATATTGAAGCTTTACATTTTATTGCAAGAGAAATTAGTATCAAAGTAAGGTGTGCCTAGGAACATGGAAATAAGTGTCTCATGTTCATAAATCGAGTTTTTTCATTCAATCTGATTTTATGTCAAAGGTTCCAAAAGGAACCAGAATTTGAATCATGTCTACCTCTGACCTTAGTTTCTTCAATTATCCTCATTTCATAAGACTTGTATTAAGTTTTAGAAAGCATTTATTTTTCCTTGTCTTTCCCCCAGCACATTTACTTCCTCATCTCAGAGAGCAATTATGAAAATTAATATTTGGGACATCACCATCATAACAGAAAGCTTTATAAAAACCACAGAATTCTATCTTTGGATGCAGCCGGGGGCAGTGCTCAGTAAATAAAGAATGAGGCCAAGTTACAAATAAAGAACATGCGTAGGAGGAAAGAGGAAACAAAAATTGAAAAGCTTGGTCCATATGAACAGCAGTATTTTTCATATTAAAGCTAGGTTCCTGTTAGAAAAGCAGCGTGCAAACTTTGACATAAATGGAAGTGGCTGGAGTAAAGGAAACATTGTGTATGTACACTTGAATTTATTCCATACGTAAGAACTTTTACTGTGAATTCTGAGGGTGTTTTCAGCATAATACTTGAATGCCCACTCTAACACTAAAATATATGGATAAATATAGAGAAAACACGAGGAAAGAAAAAATACTAAAACAACTCGTGACCTATAAAGGATAATAAACTATAAAAGTAACTTACAACTTGCTTTGCAAAAGATAAAAAACAAATCAATTAATTAAAGTATGAATATACTATTTGTTAGTTTTACTATATGCATTCCTTTAAAAGTGTGTCCTTTCACAATTGCATTAGAGAGATATGGATATAAAGAATTTCTTTCTACTCATTCAGCTAAATTATTAAGGATTACCTCAAATATCCCTTAAAAAAGCACACCCTGAAATTCTTTAACAGAGGGGGGGGAAAGAAAAAAAATCTTATTACTTGTCATTCTGGAGGCATCTTAAACTTTAAAGGACACACTGAAAAAAGAGTCAAGGAAAAAAAAAAAATCTTCCCAGGTTACTGCAGTACTTCCTGACCAGCTGAGTAGAACAGCCAGAGAACTCAACTTTACACTTTGCCATACATCTGTCCTTAGGCAGCCCACTCGTGCCAAACCACAACACCAAGTAAATATAATAAGGATAGAGTGTATGTATGTGTATGTGTACATACGTAAAAAAAATAGTATAGCAGCCAAAAGTTTACTATCTCTGCCAATATATCAATTGGGAACTTTTTAACCAGGTATCTGCCTGCCACAATTAGAGGAAACACATGTAAAGCTTATATGAACATATTCAGGAATTATCATACATTTTAAACATCATAAATCTTACCATCCATATGACATACTGATTAATATAATCAGGATCACTGAGCTGGTTTATTAATGGAAGAAGAATTCCTCGGGAGAGGATTTCCTGAAAAACAAAATATAATAAATCATTTTCATACATTTATTCATAAAGCTAATATAATTGCAACAATTTAAAAATCACTGTGTAGAGGCTAAACAAAAAATGTTTGTTTACAGAAATAATTTAGTAGGTACTAGACATTCCCTTCCAATCAACCTTGGAAGATGTTAATATCTCAAGAAAAACAACATAAATTTTATCATGCTTTTCTAATGTTGTTAGAGCAAAGAGAAACTTTATAAACTTTTCACACAAACTGTTCTCTGCTATTAAATACTTTTCAAGATTCTATTGCATTTAAAAGAACCTAATATTAAATTAGATCTATTTCAGAAAATAAGAAGAGCAGCTCAGATCTGAAATTTCTGATGGCATTAAACCAAAGAATCAGGATGGCTTTTAGAGTCTGTACTTACCCTGACAAAGTATCGCATGATCTTGTTCTGGAAGTCTCCAGGAGGTAGCAATATATACAGTAAAACCTCACACAGATCCCTTAGGAATCCTACAGAAAAGAAAAAACAAAAGACTCTCAGCACAATTTTATATAATTTCCCATCATACCTGATGTCATAAAAAGCAGCAGATAAATCCTCAAAATGAAATTCAAACATATAGTTATATATATTTTTATAGTCCAAGTATCACTGTAACACCTTTCAGACTGAAAACAAGGAGCACTGATGTAAACCTAATTGCAACAGATCTAGAGTCTCAAATCCAAGACAAAATACAACCAAATTCCAAGAACCAAGAAGTAACTCAAACTTATTTTCCTTACTTAACCTATACAGTGCTTTCCCTCCTTCACACAAAGATAAATTGATTTTTTTTTATGAAGACTACAGAGTAGTGATAAGGAAGGCAGATCTAACAAAAATCAGTAAGAATGTGCAAAAACATCACCTGCCTTCCAGAAAATATATTTCTGCTCTAAAATTCTTCCTATGTAAAAAGGAATAACTAAATACGTACATAGTTACAGTATAAGCTTTGAAAGTCACATGCTGAGATTCTAGTACATTTCATATGGTTAACATAATTGCTAGTATTTTAATTTAGTCTGCTATACTGAAATAACTTCAGAAGATAATATTGAGAGACCTTCTTCATCTTTGGGAGAAGTGCAGACTAGATCACGACAGACTTCTTTTTCCATTTCAACTTCAACCTCAAAGAAAGTATCTACAAGTTCCTCAGCTTGGTCTATACAAAAGAAAATAAAAAGAAACACACTTTTTTGTAAAAGATTAGAAACTTGAGTGTAAACTTGAATTATAAAATAAAGCTAACTACACGTTTCACACATCTAAGATACCTATATACCCAGATACAATGAAAAAAAAATTAAATTTTAACATTACCTTTCATCTGATCACCTTTCTCTGCTACTCTTTGCTGAGCTTTTCTGAAAACTCGAAGATGAGTGCCAAAGTCATCAACAAGTCGTGTAGTGAAATAAGGCTGCCAGTCTGTTTCCTTTGACCTATCACATAAGTATATGCATGAAAATTAGCTATTTTAGCCTGAACACAAAGAACAATACATTTCTAACTCTCCTTCATTCCAAGAGCGACACTGATAGCAAACATAGGGAAAAAAACGAAATAAATCTTGGAATTGCCTATTCACTGAAAACAAATAAAATACTGTAACACACCACTCTCGCACCGCATTTATATTAATGCTTGATTTACTTTAAGGTCAACATTAATAGCTGGAAAAAGCGTTCTGATTCATAACATTGTCAAATTTCTGTGAAAAACACTGGTTTTAACAGCCTATGAACATATACAACCTAAACTAAAATACTCTCCAGGTCCTTTCCAGCCACACTTTCTGTCATTTTGGAAGACAGTGAAACAAGATAATTTTCTTCTGAATTTGCAGGATGCATCTAAGCAAGAAAACACACATTTCATTTGAAACTACAGCAACCTAATATTGATTAGGTTGATAAATTACAACTTACATGAGAGGTAACTAGTGTGACCCTCCAGCAATGCACATGGATTTGCATCAGAAAATAGTCACTGTTAGATTTGCATAAAACCATTTCATTAGTGGTATGAACAAGATGCAAAGATATTCTTGTGATGGCCTTACTAGCCAAACTCAAAATGTATTTTTGAGTTACAGGCTTAATAAACTAGAGGTTAGCGATGGCTTTTATGCTGCACTAAGTATTCCACTACTTGAACTCTCAGATACGTACTTTGTTATAGCAGAAACCTTCTACACCACCTTATTTTCTGTGTTAATTCTCTCACCTGCTCTTTCTTCCCTCAAAAAGGGAGAAAGAGATAAGGAACTCTGGAAGAGAGGGAAGCCTAATGCAAAATCTAGATGTGGAAATAAGAAGCGGAGCTGTCTCAACAGGGAGAAACACCAAAACCATCAATAATCCAGATCCACCATCTGCACAACCAACAAATCACAGAAAAACACTAGGTGGCAGACTTACATAAGTCTTCCAAATGTGTAACTAGAGGAAAAAAAAACCAAAACAGCCCACTATACTCATTCTCTCCAGAAGCTCAGGGGATATATGGAATTAGATATCATGGTACTAATCTAAAACTTCTACAGATATATCCAAGTACAGTCATGATAAATAACACTAGATTATTTAATAATAACAAAAAAGTGCTGCTCCCTGTGAAACTGATTTGATTTGTACAGAACACAACTGCACAAGAAGTTGTGGCTATTTTTGAAGAGCTATAGTACCATAGGGGAAAAAAAAAAAAACCCACACAATTTGCTATAACTTGGCCTGCTTTGACACAAACTCAGTGCTTGATACTTTTCAATGAAGTAACTTTGCGAAATAGGTAAAAACATTGAAGTTGGGCAGACAGGTCCATTTCGTGTAAGCACAAGACTGCTTGCTTGTAACGTACACCTATATTTAGCCTAGTTTTCATTATTTCCAACACCGTTTCCTAGGACTTCCATTATTTCACAATCAATACGATTTTATTCTAATGAATTTTTCCTAGCATTAAACCCAGCTCTCCATCTTTGACCTTTCTTGCCAGAAAAGCACACTGGCCTACATTTTCAAGTCAACAGAGGGAGGGGATAACAACACCCCAAAAATTGCTAAGTTTCTTATTATATTTAGGTGATCCAAAACCTTTTCTGAAGAGAAAACCGGTAACAATCAGCACAGTGGGATGAATACATGAAATCACTACCTAACAAAGAAGCAGCAGAAGGATATAAAGGCATACGGTACCTGGGCTGAGAAATCAACCATACTAAAGAAAATAAATAATTTCCCAGACAAGTTCCCTGACTTACTACTACTTGATTAGGCAACAGCAGAAAAAATGTGGGACAATTAGCAAACTAACCATTTGTTCTGAATCAAACATATTTTTAAAAAACATTTACAGATGTGACATTACTCATTCCCCAGATAACTTTTAAAATGGTATAGCTCTTCAATACATAAGAACAAAGCATTTTTTTTGAAAGAACACTTACCTCAGCAGACATAGAGAGTTAAATTAAAGGCTTTCAAATTGACTTACTTTGGGAATAGCCCTGCTGCTTATATGAAACAGACCTGCGTGTGAAAAGGTGATGATTCATGCAACTCAATGCTTAAGTTGCAGAAAAATAAGTAAGAATCTATTTGGTAATTTTAGACATTAATCTGAATTTTGAAAAAGCCATTTTGCAAAAGACCATGACTACAAACATTATCTCCACTCATTCCTTAAGGGATCCTTAAGAGTCTGTATTCTTAGATTATTCTCTCTGCAAATAAGCACTGAACTATGCCAACAGAAAAACGTAATCATTTATCTACTACCACACAACCCACAGAGGTATTTGTCCACTTGCTTACACAGTGTATTGATGTAAATACAAATAATGTTACCTGGCAGAAAACTGAACAAGTGCATACTGAAGAGCCTGCCTGATTTCCAGAAGAAACGATTCATCATCACTTAGTGTGTAATACCAATACTGCACGTAGTCCCTCAGGGAAAACTGGATTACCTGAAATTAGAAAGTAAAAAATAAAGATAAACTATTGAACAAAACACAACAAAATATAAAATAGCTTTTTGTGCCTGATAATGCAACAGCAGTCATCTTAAAAGATTAATATAGCGAACCATACTGCCCTACCATTATGGAATTGAGTGATACAATGTAACTCCTCACATATTGAAACCTCTTTTTCATATTGGTTTATGTTTATTCATCATCACTATGCTGAGAAATTATAATGTACAGAAAACGGGCTCAAGTATTGCCCAATACCCTGGCCCATCCTCAATGCTTTTTCACTTGCCACTCTCAAAAGTGATAAAATGTCTCAACTCCTATTTGCCTCTAAGCTGCTTAGATATTATGTAGTCAACACATGCAAAAATAAAAACAGGTTAGAACTTACCTGTTGCAAAGGCTCATCAATTATATTTGCACCTGTCAGTCTTCTGTCAATCTTAATAGGTCTGGCTTCACGTTTCATTTCTTCTATGCACTTGAAAGAGAGTAGGAAACATAACTTTGCAGGTTTTAGCTGCAATTAAAAATCAGCTCCACTGTTCGTGATGTATGTATACTTCCAGTAAAGACTTTATACATTTCTCCTGTTATTATAATTTATAGAGTAGATATGATATAATCATAGAACGGTTTGGGTTGGAATGGAGCATTAAAGGTCATCGAGTCCAACCCACCCTGCAATAGGCTGGGACATCCAACTAAATCAAGTTGCTCAGAGCCCCATTCAACCTGCCCTCGAATGTTTCCAGGGATGGGGCATCTACCACCTCTCTGAGCAAAAATAGTACCTGTATTTTTCACTATATAGTAAATAACAGCAAGGAACTAACCTGAAAGACTACTTCTTGCTTACTGTAAAGGAGCAAGTTTTCTAAATAACTAGATTGTAAGGAGATAAACCTCAAATAGATATAAAAGGAGGGAGGGGGAGCACACGACAGTAGCACGAGGCAGTTTGTGGGTAAGAGCCCAGTTTCACACAGTTACGAACTCCCTGTACAACCTCAGGCAGGTAATTGTTCAGCTGTTTGCTTTTTTTTCCCTCAGTTTCTTTATCCATCTTACTCTATTCGATATGCCAGAAGAGAAATTACTCTTTTGTACCATCACTACTTGACAGATGAATAGTTAATTGATGAGGGGTTAAAAAAATTTATAGGAGAACCTGCAACACAGAGCAGTTGACTCCAAGAATGACTTCATCAGAGCTGACTTTTGGCAAGAGACATACTGAAAAAGAACACCCCGTATCAGTGCTTCTCTTGAGTAGACTAATACAGACTCTTTCTACAAACTTAAGATGAAATCAGCAACAACCCCCTTTATTTCCATATAAATAACCCAACAACCTACGCTATTGCTCAAAAAAAAAACCCAAGTTATTTTATTCTTTGGTCCAGAAAGTGATGACCACATCAGAAACACAGAACTACCAAAAACCACGAATGAAAACACTATAAACCATATGTCCAGTGTTTCTATTCTACATCTCTCCCTAGTCTCTCCCATTCCAACCAGTTAACAGTGAATGGCAGTGAAACACCTGAGGCCAGAAAACATTCCTCCTCCTACTTAGCAACAACTCCATCACAACACAAAAGTATATTGTTGCAAAATTTTGTATATTTTTTAACTTTTGAAACAAGAGAACAATTAAATGCTGCTTTAATATGAATCAAGTTGACTCATATTCAAACAATAGTCCAGCTACATAGTAATGAATTTGCAAAATATTTTTGCCTTGACAGTGTCAAGAACACCAAAAAAATACAGAATGGAATGATTAAATATTTTTACTAAGCATAGCACAATTCAAATTGCCAAACAAAATTGCTAAAAGAGGGTTTTGATTTTTGAGGACTGAATGCATAAAAAAAAAACACATTTGGAAAGCACAGAAGAAAAAATACCAGAATGAAGCAAGAGACAGAAAGGGATAAGCAGAGAATATGTAAGTTATGTGGTAAAAATATAAATGTTCATAGGCTCATAGGTTTCAGGTTTGGTCTGGACTTCAGGAAGTCATCCTGTCCACAACCTTCTGCTCAAGTCAGAGCCAAACATGAGGTTAGACCATTCTTTCTTATTCTTTCTTCTCCAATGAACTATTTATGGACATGCAGCATAATTTCACTTGCTTTTGATATGTCTGAACGCATCTAAAATTTAGAATATCTGCTTTTATTTCACTGCAGCTTCAACAGCTGACTGCAGTTCTCACTTGGAAAGCTCTGCCAGTTTTAAGCCTGGCCTTCCAGACACTGACTTAAAAGACAGATTTAAAGGAAGGACCCAACTCACATGAAGAAAATTGTCCTACTTGACTGTCATTTCATACATAGTATCAGTCTGACATACTCTATCAGTATTAAATCATTAGATAGAAAAAAAGAATATCACTTGTAATTGTTAAATTTGACATCCTCCTACTTCATTTTAAGCAGGTAGGAAGAACTTAAGAGGAACGTGGGACACACACACCCCCAAGTAAGATGTAGCACAGAGTAAAGAAACCCAGGTTCCACAAGCACATAATTGCAGTGACTGGGTAGACCTCAGACTTTGCTCCACAGCACAAATAGATATTTTTAAAGTCCTTTTTAGAAACTGTGGTAGATAAAGGTGAAAAATGCCTCGTTTGGATTGTTCCATTATTTCCCAAATCACGTATTTGTGGTTACAGGCTTTCATGAGTGGACAGGATGCAGGGGATTTACACATCTACATCAAATTCATAGCATAGCATATGACCCCCTGACTCAAAGAGACTCAGAGCCTAGTCAGGGATCAAATATGCAACTAGCACTTATAACAGTGATAACAACTTATTGTGATTTGGCAATATTGTATCCAGCCTACAGAAACTCCTTGTCTTTTGGATGAAGCATGAGAGACATCACTTATGGCAATGACCAGACATTCGATACTTATGGTGAAGTTGGACAGAAGCTTTAATTTTCATTGAAAATGGGATTCCAGTTAACAGTTCAGAAAGTTCTAAACTTGCCTTTCAATCAACATTATTTTAATATAAATCAGTGGGCAATTGTATATCTTTCAGAGCCAGTACTTTATGATATCATTGATTAGATTCCCGAGTTGTATCAAAGATTTGCAAAAGGAAATGCAAGTCTAATCCTGAACTTTAAACCTCCCTGCAGGTATGCAAACAACAACAAAAATGGCAAAAAGGTAAATAATCTTGCATCGAACTTACCTATATTTCTCCTTAATGTAGGGCATGCATTATATATTTGCTATGGCCAACCAAGGAAACCTGTCTGCACTAAATCCTGTGTTGTAACTGGTACATCCTCCACATTATTTCCATCCACAGTTTTGTTGCCCTGATTTCTTTAAAATCAAGCATTTGAACATTCATCTCAGCCAAAAAAAAAAAAAAACCTAAAAAAAAATCCATAAAACTCTGCCTTTGGGGAAAACAGCTTCTCTCAAAGAACCTGTATCATCAGATTAATTCTCAAAATACAGTATCACAAATGAATTTAACATGGGAGGTAAATTCAGTTTGTAGTTGGTTCACAGAAGAAGTGTAACGTATGCACTTGCCACTTGAAAGAATATTCATTGTTCAAGACCACTTAAGGCCGCAATACTTTTAAACGCAAAAAACAATCTAAACTTAAAAAAATTATTTTCCGAAAAGGGTAAATCAGGAGAAATTTAACACATAAATGGCAAATAGGAATCCCAAGCAAACCACACATTTGGTTTTGGTTAGGACTCATCTCTTCTTGCTCTGCTACTGTGAAGCTCAGCTAAACTAGCTAATGCTGCTTTAATACAGTGGCAAAAAAAAAAAAAGAAATACAAAACACTATTGTAGAAAAACAGATTTTAGTTGATGAACAACTCCAAACAGCATTTGGTAAAGCCAGCTAAAAACAAGCACTTTTGTACTACAAAACTTAAATCCAGAGGTTAGTCAAGAGAGGTCAGTCAAGAAAAGTGATGTTTCAATAATCCACTCTCAAATCCAAACAACTGAGTTTGCACAGATTACACAAAATAAACCCAACAACATTTTATTCTTTTATTCAAGGAAGCAAAACATACAGATGTCCTGAGCTCAAAAGAAGTAATATTAATGCAAAAGAAGTTTCAGCAATGTAGAGGAAATTTCAAAGACAGAAAAACTTCTTGTATATTTGCTCTCAAAGCATGATACATATGGAACACTCCACAATCAACATAATATAAGCACTAAAGTCTAAATAGCACCAAGAACCATAGTCTCCTAAAATAAGGTTTCATTAACAGAACAGAATCATTAGTTGACTGTTGATATGCCCTCTTTCAGTCTTAAACTTTATATTTTTTATTTTGGACCAATGAGATTACTTTATGATTTACAAAAATATTTAAGTTCCTGAATTATCTCAACAGATTCAAAGACTTAAGTGAAAATACCACTTACCAGTCACCAAGAAAGTTTTGTGATTAGAAAACATACTGCTGCATCACAAAATAAATTTATTTCTATGTGCTACTGATAAGAAAGCTGAACCACTCTCCCTGTTTTCACAGATAACATGAAGTATGACCTGACAGCTAAGAAAGGGCAGGATGTTTCAGTCAAAATAGCTGTACGATTAGATACAATATAAATAGCAATCTTTGGGTGAAAGCGTTTTCTCTATTCTGATGAAATATATTTCTATTTCTCTAGCCCAATATATTTCTAAACTTCTGTTTTGCCAAGATGTATTGGTTCATAAACCAGAAATTCCTATAAATTCCTCTTGGCTATTAAGAATTTATTCTGTATTAAAGAGATGCAGGCTTTTCCAATTAGGAACCTTGAATCAGGGTCCATCAACCAAAATGATATGTCTGTTAACAATTCAGTAAAAAAAGAGGAGCTGAAAAGGGAATCCCACCGCTGCTCTGGATTTAGGTATGCATTTCCAAGATTTTTGCTTGGTCTTAAAGATAGTCAAAGATATAAACTACTACATCCCTGAAATACTGTAAATCTAGACTTTATTTAATTTTCTTAGTTAGGCAAGCAACTTTCTGGCCACAATCAAAAGAATCACAACTGGAGAGACTACAGATCCAGTGAAGGAAGAATCCTAAATTAGTCGTGACAATCATGCCAGAAAAGCATGAAGGAGCTACCACTCCCTCCCTCTCCCCCCCAAACATACAATACACATAAGTAGTCTGGAAAGGAACAGTTTAGTAAATTGCAGACAATATTAGTCAATTACATCTTACTCATTTCTGAAGCCAGAAACAATACTTGAAACAAACTTTCCATAAATGCTTAAAAAGCTCTTATTTTAAAAAGGAAAAATCTCATGTTTCATTTGCACGTTGCAGCTTACTCAAAACATAAAACCAGGCTTATTTACCTTGAGAAAAGGTGCAATTCTTAGATTAAAAGTGATTATTAGTGTTATTCTAATTTTCAAAGTTGCAACATCTGTTCTAGAAGTTAAGACCAGTAAACTCTCCTTACCTTAGGGATCCCAACTGATGTACAAGGAAGAAACGAATGTTCACACTGCTCAAGGTATTTTTCTGAATTGCTTTTTCCAAATAAAAGAGTAACCACAAACCCCCTAAAATAGAAAAAGACCGACCAGTTAGAACACGTTATCTTTTCCCCACCTCTAGAAAATATTTCACAAGTTCTAAAGTGACAAGATATGACAGTTCTCACTGTTTACTCGCCTAGTGGAATGTAGCATACTACTCAAAATAACTGAGAAAGTATACTAAGTATGAAGTTTCCCAGTCTTGTATTATCAGTCTTGATATGTTCTTATCACACAGGAGATCTATAGAGCACAATCTATATTAGACAGCCTAAGAAGAACCCATGATGGCTTGCCACCCATGCACACAAATATCAGTACACAGAAATAAGGGTACATACATAAGCTGCTCTGGTTATATTTATACAAAGATTCTTTTACTTCAATATTATGAAGAAATAGATACATTTAGACCATTGCATTGTGGCATAAGACACAAAAAGACACTCCAGGAAGAAACATGTATTAAATGTAGTAAGCAACTACTACTGATTGCATATGTCTAAACAAGTGGTAAGAAAGCTTTCAACTGGGAACTTATTTTAAGCTAAAAAAAAAAAAACCACAAAAAAAAACCAAACAAACCACCCCCCCAAAAAAAACCCCAAACAAACCCAAATGAGTAGTCCTGCCAGGCTGCAGAAGAAAAGGAAAGAGTCAAGGAAAAAGTCAACATTAGGTGTTGGGTTTTTGGGGTGTTATGAGGGGTTTTTTTGTTGTTGTTGCTCTGTTCTTAATTCAGCATATAAAATCTAAGTAAATAAATGCACTCCTAGACCATTTAGAATCTTATATCAAGAATTCATTATCTTCTTCCGTCACAATTCTACAATGGTATTTAAATTATGACTTATAGTTAAGCAGATCGGGAGTTAATTTTATTACTGTTTTCTTTAAGACATAATGAAGGCATAAGGGAAAAAGCAACATTACAAAAATTTCAGCCTTGCTACAACAGCAGTAATTTATTTACAGCTTATGACACTAGGGCACAAAACCACATAAACATAAAGCTGTTTTTACTAAGAAATAGATGAAAACCTAAAGGCTGTGCCAATGATAGCATAAACAAAGTATGCAGTCTTTGAAAAAGTCAAGCATTAAAAAAAAATATAAATGAGAATATGAAGTTACTGCTGCTCAGACTAGCCTTGGAATGGCTAAACACGTGTAGTTTTAACATAATTTCAAAGCATTCAATTTCAAGGCCACTTGACCAACATTTGCGACCACAGGAACTCACAAAGTCATTCCAGGCTTGAAACATGATGAAAGAGCATTATGAGAGCATTGTTGATACACAATATTCTTAATTATATGATTAGAATGAAATTCCTACCAAGGTAAAATACGCCACTTGAAGGCTTTAATTCCCAAACTAGGAACCACTCTTTTTAAGCACTCTAGAGTGCTCAGTAATTCAAAAGCAGGGAGGTAGTTATTATCAGTAACATAAAGCATAAGAAAATTTCACTTGATATGCTGATTCTCTTACAGTTGTCTTTATCTGCCAAACATGTACTTTCCACATGTGAGGACAAAAGAATAAAAGCAGGTCTAATTGCTCTTCTGCTCCAGGTATTTCCAGACAGCTTTAAAGTCATAATACCAATGGTGCCAGTAGCATCAAAATTCAGTTCAAGGACAAAAACTTGCTTAGAAAAATCTCTAATATTAGTTTCACTATGCTTAAAAGTGAAGGTATCGATTTGGGGCAGAGGAGTGTTTTGTTGTTGGTTGGGTTTTTTTTTAATATATATTGCAAAGTTGGGAATTTCTTTTTATTGTCTACTACTTTTCTATCAGAAACCCCAGTTTTCTTTTAAAGAAAACAGCATACCCAAAATGCATCTCTTGGACCAAAAATCAGTTTTGACTTTAAACATATATGAGTAACTTGGGGAGAGAGGGAGTAAGGAGGAGAGAAATCCTTCTCTTATTGAAAAGGAAGGAAGCCTTGAAAAAAACTAGCTATGTATCTGTTCTCCTCTCAAATGTTCCGACATTTCTGAAGATAATGAGTAATTATAAAAATCACAGAAACATAGAATGGTTTGGGTTGGAAGGGACCTTAAATCATCAAGTTCCAGCCCCCTGTCCTGGGCAGGGACACCTCCCACCAGACCAGGTTGCTCCAAGCCCCATCCAGCCTGGCCTTGAACATCTCCAGGGATGGGGCAGCCACAGCTTCTCTGGGAAACCAGAGTGTCCCACCACCCTCACAGAAAAGAATTTCTTCCTAAAATCTAATCTAAATCTCTCCTCTTCCAGAAAATTTAAAACTGTCACCCCTCATCCTATCACTACAATCCCTGATAAAGAATCCCGCCCAATCTATCCTGTAGTTCCCTTTAGGTACTGGAAGGCTGCTATAAGGTCTCCTTGTAGCTTTCTCCAGGCTGAGCAACCCCAGCTGTGTTGATTGCAGAGGTGCTCCAGCCCTCTCATCATTGTTTGTGGATCTCCTCTGGACTTGCTCTAAAAGGTCCACGATTTTCTTATGGTGGGGGCCTAAGAGCTGGATGCAGTACTAATACATCACCAAAATAAATTAAGTATATGCTCATTTTCTTAGATATCTTTAAGTATTTTCATTTTTAAGCTAGAAATGCTACGAGCTTCTGCCTCCATAGCAGAAATTAATACATTTTATTCCCTAATTTAAAACATTGTTCGCATTGGAGAGGTATACATAGCCTGATTAGCTATGTATGCACTGAAGTGCAAATACTCCTCTAATTCATCAAGAGGATATTCAATGCAGTAAATGAGAAATCATTTTATTTTAGTCTTTTCTCTATACGAATAGAGCAGAAAAAGGATAAGACTGTATTTGGCTTAAATTTCCGTTGCTAAGTTTTTCCAAAGATTATGGGAAGACCAGCTCTTTACAGGGACAGATTAACACACAACAAAGATGACAAAGAAAAATTAAGTCCACAGATTTATCTTTCTCCCCATCAAGTCTGAAAAGTAACAGCCTCAGCTGAACCCTTTGTAAAAGTCAAAAAGCAGCTTCAGAACCATTCCCAATGTGGTCAGCAGTCAGAATCATGTGTGTGGGCAGCTATATGGATGGGATTAAGTATCAGTAATTATGCTTTTTGATGACAGAGCAAATTCCTTTAAACAGCAAAGCAATTGATGGTCCAAGAAATTTCAATTCTCGCAACATCTGAAGTGTAAGGCTGCTGGCAGAGCGACAATGCACATTATTTTTATTTTACTTCCTTAGGACTGAAAGGGGAAAGGAGAAAAAGCAAGGTAAGACACATGCATGGTACAAAGGAAAGGCAGATGGTAAGACAGGTCCAGCACTCAGGTTAAAGGTTTTGCAACAATATTTGAAGTAAAAAATATTTCATGAAGATTTACACCTCGTAATACTCTTGGCTACACAGGTTAAAGAAACAGTATCTATCTTTTCCCTCCTGTTTCTGGTGTAAAGAACTCAATTCCCAAAGTCAGGAGTTACCAGATCCTGAAGAGGGATGTACTACAAAACAGAACAAAAAATGCTAACATTTTATAAATCAGTTTTGAAATAAAGCAAAATTAAACAAAGGTAAGACTTCTGCTTTAAGACTTTTATTCATACTCAGAAGTGGTTTCAGTGTCCTTCCATGGACACAACATTACACTTACTACAAGTTATCTGCTTAAAGGGAAACACACAGTTAAGAGTAAATAAAAAAGAAACAGACAACACATAACAGAAGTGAAATCACATAAACAGATTGATTATGTTGATACAGCTATGGCATCAACATGGTCTTCCTTCACAACTCACTGGCCTATACTTTATTAGGGGTGCAACCAGTGACAATTCAACATTTTCATTTGTAGAACTGCAAAATGGGACAGAAGTGAACTCCCAGCTGCTGGAAGTCAGAAACTATTAGGCCACTGTTTTCTGACCAAGTATAAGAAGTTAGAAAACTGCATGTCAAACTGGATAAGAACTCTAAGTTCTGACATAAAATTCTACCATAAAAATCCATGTCCAAAATTGTTATTTTGCTCCAGATAAGGGTATGGTAAGTATTAAGGAAACTACTATAATCATGAAGCAAAACTAGATTTTTATTTTCTTAATTTATATAAATGATGTTAAGATATAAATTGCTAATCTTAAGTGAAACAGTTACTTCATAACAGTTTCTGTTGGTTTCTAAGAGAAATGGGACCAAGTATTTTGCGTAACTTCACAGGAATTAATTCAGAAAGAAAAAGCAGGCAGGAATAATTTAGACATAAATCTATTTGACCTAGTTAGCACTCACAGATGTGTATGCTGACTGTTAAAATTTAAGTAGGTGTGTCACTCCGAAAAAGATTAACAGTGTAAAAAAGGGCTAGATCATAGGCTTAGCCAAGATGTGTGTGTTAAAGTAATGAAGTAATGACACTATACTGGAAGGGCTGAGACTTCATATCTGGCTACATAAGTAAACACATGATAGAAAGATGGGTACAAATCCTGCTTTAACAGACACAAGATTAATTTATCCTTAAGATCAACGTTCACCGACTTGCTACAAAAAATGAACCAAAGCAGCAAAAGAGTCAGAGCAAAGAGGTATCTGAGCTGATTAGAGAATGAGTGAGCTCAAGGCACTGGAGGCAGTCTCACAGTGGGAAACTGTACTGAGCTCCATGAGAGCTTTGAAAAGCCAAACAAATGAAACTGAGCAATAAGGAAAGGTAAGCTTCCAAGAAATTATTATATCCCATGTTATTTGCCTACTACAAATACTAAGGAAGCAGTAATACAGAACAGTAAACGGACAAAGCCTTTTTCTTTTGCCATGGACAAAGAGCCAGCACAATATGCAAATTACACATGTATCATGACATAACCACTTACTTAAAAGTTAGTTTTACTTCACCTAAATTCTTGCCCTAAGGGACTGATTATTCTGATTCCTGAGAGATAGAATTCCAAGTTTAACACAGTTTAAACCCAAGCATAGCAGCTCTAATTCTAGCCACTGGACTCCATGACATTTTTTCATGAGACTTACAGCAATACACATACATTCTGTACTGCATCCAATAAGAAGGTTAAAAGGGAGGGGAAAAAAAATATTAATGATAGTCCAAACATCTCATAAGTCAAGCAGGTCTTGGAGAATCTGGAAATGTTACTGTCCTGCAGATTACTCTTATGCATGAGAGGAAGGAGGAATATCCCACTAATACATTTAGACTTGGCATGAAAAAAAAAGTTTTAATGGTTACAAGGCAGACATTATAATATACAATGTAATAACGGTGCTAAAGACTAGAAAAAAAAACCCATCACCTGTTTGCTCCCTTCCTGTCTATAGATAAAGTATGAAATGTGTACAGCTGACAACTGATCTACTTGCTCAAGACATCGCATCATTTCCACACACCCAGGAAAACACTCACTCACTCCCCTCATGAACAGAGTCTCTTGGGTAGGAAAATGAGATTGTGATAAGGAAAGAGGACATAATTACTTATAAAGTACCAAGGGAAACAACTGGCATAGTAATAGAAAGTATGAACTGAAGCTAACATTAAACCAATGTGAGTACTTGTTGTCCAATACCTATTATAAATAGCATTTTTTTTTAATATCAGATTTTTTTTTTGCCTGAGAAAAGATAGTATAAGGACTATTCAATAGCAAAAAAAAAAAAAAAACCAACACAAAAACCAAAGCCAAAATACTTTAATAAAATTGAGATTTCAAGAAAAAAAATTTGGCTGATAAAGAGCTGCTCAAATGCGGAAATATTAATTACAATGAAGTCACTTCAGATTTTCAGAGCAAACTATTCGCTAACACACACATAAAAATTTTACTTTCACAGTAGATTATACAAAATACGAAATACTATACTTACCCACCCACAAAGCAGAGGATATAAAATGCAAAATAAAATATAGCGAAGGGTCCAAAAGTTACTAGAAAAAGCACAACGCCAAGACTTCCCCATCCCCATATGGAAAGACTGGTCTGTAAACAAGAACACATAGAAAAGGAATAATTAATATGATATATGAACTTCAAGCCTCCAAAGAAATATTTCCAGTTTTTAGAAAGCTTGATATATTTTAACTAGATATGAAATAAGCTTTGCTTTATGAAATAAGAAAATATATCTATTTTTTTAAAAACCATATTAATATCAAGTTATATTGTGGGCTAGTAGTCCAGTTTAACTTACATTAGAGCATTACTCTTTCAAATATCGTTAGTCATCTCTCACTTCAGATGCAACTACCACCCTTAAAGTATAAATTCTTTTTCTTCTCTATTCTCATTTCGTGCACTTTTTTTTTTTCTCTCCTTTCTCTCTGCGAAATTCTCCGGTACTTCCAAGAAAAATGCAGGCTTTGTCACAGAACAGGGAGAAACAAACACAACCTCGTTTTACACAACTAAACATGTAATTTTCCCACAGCCAAGCAGCGCTATTTCTTCCCTACATCAAAGCAGTTGCAAGACCAGAAAAAGCATCCCTTTCTCCAGTCAAGTCCCACAGGGGTCAGCAGGTGCAACAAATATTTGGCACCAGTTTATTTACTACTCTTTCTTTAAAATAAAATAGAGGGGAAACTTCAGAAACTGATTACTGTATCTAACAAGATACAGAAATTAAGACCATTCAAACAAAACAGTTCGATGATATATTTACATACAATTCTGCTTTAAAAATCAGGAAATTTATTATCTTAAATAAAAAACACACATAATGCAGCAGGTAGAACGTCACGTGCACTGGCAAATTCATCAGGAGTACGAAAAAAGCAGCAAGATTCAGGTTATTATGCTGATATAGGTTACAATATAAATGCATTCATATACACATACATACACACTTGATCTAGAGATGTGTTGCCAGCAGGTCCAGAGAAGTGATTCTGCCACTTTGCTCTGGTGAGACCTCACCTGGAGCACTGTGTGCAGGT
>JAOQGH010000012.1:29381399-29438020 GCA_025769975.1 Gallinago jamesoni
AGAGGTTGCCCAGGGAGGTGGTTGAGGCCCCTTCCCTGGAGACATTCAAGGGGAGGCTCGAGGAGGCCCTGGGCAACACAGGGTGTCCCTGTGACTGTGGGGAAGTCGGACTAGATGGCCTTTGGAAGTCCCTTCCAGCCCAGATGATTCTATGATCCAGATACACGTGTTTATGTACCTATATATACACATGTATAAGCAGAGTAATCTAAAAAGCAAGGTAGGGAAAACCTGACTGAACTGAGCTACAATAGTTTTGGACCTTCACAATACTGCAATGCAGCCAACAAAGATTATATAAATTTAATTCAATGTAGTCTCTAGTTCGATATGGAAAGCATGTTTCAGCCAAGTCCCAAGAGTGTGAAACCGATGATGACAAGTATTTATAGGCCACCAAAACTGTTCCAGCTCCAAGGTTCTCAACTTTTCTTTTTCTGTTGTCTAATTTACACCTTTCCTGCCATTGATCAAGTGACACCCTGATGGGAACTCAGACAACTGCTATGTCAACAAGTAACACGAAGAAAGTATATTTAAATAAACTCGTCTTGCAGTTTGACATTTAGAAAACAAGCAGAGATAGAACACCATATTTGCAGAGAACCCTTTTTTAGCTTTTAATAGAGAGGACAGGGGAAGCTTGCTTACACCTCTTGTGTCTTTAAAGCAACTATTTAGATTTCATCTTTCCATCTTAGGCACAGCATTTTGAAAAATCAACTGCCTGATAAGAGTTTTTAAAATCCTATAAACCATGAAAAATAATATAAAATAAGGTTCCTACGTAAAGAAGCTTCAGTTCTTCTCTGAGAGCAAGACAGACTGCACAAATGCAAAAATCACAGCTCTAAGGAGAGACTGTTTCATATATGGAAATTGTAATCATCAGACTAATTTAATTCATGTTGAGATGAAATTCTATTTTCTTCCTCGTTAAAGTTTCACAGCAAGAGATGGAGGAGCTCTACTGGCTTTTTTTTGTGGTGTTTGAGGCTGAGAAAGAAAACCACCACTCTTCTACACACTTCTATATTCAATTAAAGTGTTGCAATTCAAAAAACCAGATTGCACGTGATTCAAAAGTCCTTTATTAGATGATATTAACCATACAATCCACACAGCGAAAGTGCTGAAGATCCATGCTACAATAAATTAAAAAAAAATATCTTGGCCACGGCTGAGCATCATTTTGTTGACTCATAACAAGTAAATACAGTAGATAAGCTGTCTGGGGGTTGGGGAAGAAAGAGAAGAAGAGGGACACCAATCTAACAAAAAAAACAACTTGCAAATACAATTAACTAAAAAAGACATGAGCTCTCATTATACATTTACATTTCAATACAGGAAGATTCCTTGTACTCATACCCTCAGAAATACATTTTATCCCTTCTGCAGAGCACTACAAGCAAGAGGAAGATACGCACACAGAAGATAACATTTAATCATGGTCTTTTTTTGTCAAAAAATCAGTATGCTTAATGGCATTATACAAAAAAGTTTAAGTTCTAAATATGGGATAAGCACTTTAAATGACTTAACAAAACTTAATTAAACTAGATAGCAGGATGCATATTCAGAGTTGGATGAATGCGTAATTAACAAAGGAACTTCTATAACTCCAATAGATAGAACAGTGACCTTTTGTCCTGTGCTCTAGTTCCGCAATTTAGCATATGGCTACAGAGATTCAAATCTCATTTGGTATTTTAATAGGATTTCTTAAAACTTGCACAACTTGGTACACTGCAGTAAGTACAACAGATACTGACCCAATTCTTGTACACTTTAGATGGGCGATTTACAATCTTACGGATTTTAAGATGTTCAAAGGGATGTAATTATCAGCATGGTTCCATTTAGACTGACTGTAAATAAAATTTCCCGGAACTCCACACTTCTTAGAAGGACTTTAGCAGTATGACTCCCAGACTAAACTGAAAACTTAAAAGTTCCTTTACCATATCAAAAATCAACTATTAAAAGCAAAACAACAAAAAAAATCCAACTGCTACACAAATAGAAGATTATGCAGCTGGTCAGTACTGTTCAGGAACTAGCTCAGGTATTTAAATTCAAACCTCACTACTTACAACTAAATTTTACTTTTTTTGTATATATATTTTTTTTATAATAGTCACAGATTTACTCAAGTTCCGCCTAGCTTTACTAAAGTTAACTGCAGGGTGAATGCTCTTGACAGAAAGAACAAGCCAGTCTTCCAAAGAGATAGTATAATGCTGGCATTTAATTAGCAGTTATCCAGGGCCTTTAAAAGAAGCTGACATACCCTACGCTGGGAGGACAAACTTCCACACAGAACTGCTATAGTACTATTTACTGAATTTCAAGTAACTAGGGACAGTAACTGAAATGCTAAAAAAAAAAAAATATAGGCCTTAATCCTGTGGTAGGCACATATGGGTGTACACTGCGTGCACAGACACATGAAAGATCTTTATTCCAGATCAAACACCTCATCAGTTTTAGCCACTGCTGCTTACCGTCACTAGAGACGCCACGTTAGCCCCACCATTCCCACTCCTTATCGCTCACGTCTCAAGTCTTACAGAGTTCTGCAGTGTATTAGTAAGGGGCTAATGTAGCACCACGTTCACACCCAGGAATTTTCTTCCCATGGTATGGAACTGCTTTAGCAAAATAAACCGCAATTGCAGTAAAGGGCTGCCTTTAAGTCCAAAGAGCAGACTGACAAGACACACCAAGGTGAATATTGACACAAGCTTGATTGAGCTGTTAGAGATAACCAGACTATCACCTCTCAACGACACCTTGGGTTTTGGGTTTTTTTGGTTGTTTTTTTTTTTTGCTTTTTTTTTTTAACTAGGCTACGTCCATTTTTCCCCACTGAAAGTTTATTCCACAGTATACAGCCAACTACTAGAAGTACAAAAAGACCTTGCTTTCTTTCATACATCTTCTTCTCCATTCTTTGACTTCTGCTTTCTAATGAATGCAGCCTTTTGATGACCCCTTGTTGAACGCTGATACGGCTTACAGTGCTGAGCTAAGACCCACTACACAACTAAACGTGACCGTTCACGTGGGAGCTTATCTAAATCCACAAGATTCACTGCCTAGAAACAGTGCACTAAAGGCCACAGTCTTAAATCAAAAGTTTAAAAGAAGAAAAATCCCACTGTCATTTAGTATGCATGCAGTTATGCATAATATAATTTAGTAGTTATAAATTAGCTAGAGTACTTTACAGACAAATCAATGGGAACATGGCAGGGATATAATGTACCAACCACAACAGCAAAGATTTACTCCAGTAAGAAAAATAACTATGACTTACTATAAACTAGCTTCAATAGGTTTCTTTTTTTGCTTAACCCAGAGCTTTGCCTCTATCCCACCTGCAAGCAAAATCCTCAGCCTCGATACAGCTTTCACTAACATGATTCACCAAGGTAAGCATAGTTTGTTATATGGATTTAAATTGGTGCTGTCAAATTTAGCTTACAACTGCCAGTAAGATACATGTGTGCTTCCAGTTCAGTGCATCCTGAAGTTGGGCCACAGATAGTCATTTTCTTCCTGTTGTCCCCTTTGCCACCAAGCAGCAGACACGCGCGTTCCCTCTCACAAGGCGCTGCATGGCACCATCCTCCTACTCCAGGTGGGAAAAACTGTTCCAGGCACTGGATCCCTCCACGATCCCCCCAGGCTCAGATCAGTTGTGGTGTCAAACCTAGAGAAGATGGGGCAACAAGCAATATTCCTACAGGAATGATGGGTTCCGAAAGCATCTGCATCTCAATCTTAAAGGTTCAGCAGCAAGCTACTGAAGTCTTACGGCATTTACAAGGCTCAGACCACTTCTGATGGTTGCCATTTCCGCCTGTTTTCAAATTTAATAGTTGCAAAAGAATAATCCCAGCTTTGAAAGAACAGTGTTATTTAAAAACAAAAAACGGACTTCTTTGCCCATAATTCTTTTATTCTGTATATCCAGTCACATTTGTCCATTAATAATTTTTAAATGACAGTGGCTGACCTGTCTCTAAAGAGTGATCAGCAAAATATTCTTTGCCAGTTGGGTCATTTAAACTTTTTTTTTCCCAAATATGATGTTTTGCCAAATGAATTTAATGCCACCTCAGGGCTCACATTAAAAAAAAAAGAATTGTCAAGGACTGCATATATAGTAGATGTCAAGTTTAATTTTGTTAATTTTACACATCTGCCTTTTAATTTGACTTCCATTTTGAGTGTAAATGGAATGCGTTCATGTAGAAACCTTTCTATAATTAAGGTGAGTGTCATTTTTGTCAAGTGATTAAGAATATTATTTTTAGGATTCAAATTACTGTCTCTTCACTAGCATGACAAGTAAAATTGGAAAGCTGTATCAACTGGAGTGCCAATTTCATCGGCGGTGAAGTTGTTATGTTACATGACTAGGAAAAATATTTAACAATTGTGAAAGAAACCATTAACAACTTTAGTAGATAAGAGAATGGAACTACAAAGTTATAGCAAACAAGTGAAAGAAACCTTAAGCAGGATTTTGAAAAGAGTTCTGCACACCCATCATTTCCTAACATTTTCCTTAACCTCTTCCTTCTTACCTTTTTGCCCCCTTTCCTTCTGTAGACCAAAAAGGCAATGTAAAGCAAAACCATGCAAAGCTCCATTCCTACTTCAGACTACATAAAAATAACTGTAGTGAATCTAAACAATAAAGTACTGCAGTACTCACAAGAAAACTCAAGAATAAAGGCATTTTATACAATGTATTTTGCTTTTATTGTTCTAAGTTTAGAATTTTTTTCCCAAAGCAAGCCCAAAATACTGAAGTGTATAAATATACTCATCTTTTAAATAAATAAATAAAATAATATGCCGTTACTGTTAAGTTTTAAGAAGTGAGGCCAACGAAGTTTCTCCTGGCTAAGCCCAGTATTCCTGCTGATCCCTCCTGGTTGCAGAGGCCAGAAACTCTCCACTGCTGGGCAAGAATCAGGCTGTCCCCTCTGTCTCACCACCTCTTCTACCGCCCAACGCATGCTTTGTATGTCAAATGCCTTAATTAGTTAACAGTTGGATTAATTCAAGTGCAATCACATCTAACTGTATTCAGTTTGGATTTTACTGCTGCTTCTCACACTGCACAAGACAGAAAAGCTTTTGGGATCATTTTCCATTTCTCCTCCTTCTCCACAGTTATACAAAGTGGTATAACAAAGCTCTAATGGACAGGCAATAATATAAAATGAAGCTAACGAAGAAAGATAAGTCTTCTGATAAACACTGATAATTGTTCGACCAGAAACAGTAAATATTTTCAACACCAAACTTTCTTTTCAAGTTAATAAAAAAAAAAGCACAGCCTGGATTCAAGAGTCCAGGTTACTGCCCCCCTCCAATACCTGCTCTGCCAGCATTGCTCATCAGCAATGAACATGAAATGAGGAAGTGGATCTTTTTAATTTTAAACCGACCTTAATTTTACTAACATTTATTTTCAGTGCTAACAGCTATTTTATTATACAGAAGAACTATCAGCAAGGGACAGAAAGCCTCATTTCACGTAACCTTATTTTCAAAGTGGAATAAGTATTTATCTTCCTATAAAAAACAAGAGGCCACTTCAGAAAGCGTGTGTGTGTCTCTCTGATAACATGACTGTATTAGAACCCACTCTGAATTGTATTCCAGTTTAAAAGGACACGGAGTTTTGGTCAAGTTTAAAAGAAGCACTTGAGCATCCTGAACAACGATGGGAAATAGGAGATGCAAGCCCACTTTCAGCTACTTTCTTAAATACAGAATTGACATAATCATAACTCATTTTTAATATTTTTTTCAAAGAAAGTAATCCTTTTCCTTTGTAACAATCCATATTGACTTGTATCTAAGCTAGTTTGGCCATGTGGACAGAAAACAGACAAAAAGGATCAAAACATTTTGGATCGCCTTAGGTAATCTAAACAGGGCCAGGCTTATTGCTTGACAGGATCACCTGAGGTGATCCAAAGTGAGAAAATAAAGTAATCCCTCTAATTTTAGCTTGAATTCAAGCCAGTGAGATAATCTAGACTTTTCTACGTTCAGCCTCTGGATAAACAGATTACATCTATTTCAACTTTTGCTAGTGCAAAATACTGACAAAGGGGAGAGACAGGGGAAGTCCCCAAAAGCTTTACCAAGTTTAAAAAAAAAAAAGCGTTCTCCTAAATGGCTAAAAATAATTATGCTCTTTAGTCAAGAAAGTGTTTTTGAGTATTTCATTTGTGATTACCACTCAAACAGCATTTTGAACTTCTTACTTTTTGCCCAAAACTGCAACAAGGAGTTAGTCAGAAGTTCTTTTCAGCACTGTTTTCTTTCACTGCTAAATAAACCTGATCCCTCTAAACAAACTTAAAGAATCATCAACTTTGCTTTTAGGACAATTTCTACCACTTCAGGACTCCCAATACTTGTGTTGACAGAAATACATTACATCAGTCTGTCTCCATAACAGTCAGATGTAGTAGGCCATCTCTTTCTGTTTCATCCAACTAAAAACTTATGGGCAGCAGCCACAGCTACTGTAGGAACAATCACTCAAGAAACATTTTTAAAAAGGTTTCTTCATACCTTAACAATGATGCTTTTTGAAGGTAGAAAAGCACTTACTTCAGTTTTAAGCTCATGTTCCATTCTAGTGGTACCTTCAGCTGAGCACCCTTTCTGCCAAGCATTAATCAGCTGCCTATTCCTTGAACTCAAATTTCCACTATATTGCTCAATTTATGCCATTATCTATACCAGCTCATACTTACTAAGAAAATATATATAAACATTTTATATACACATTGTAGAATCACAGAACGGTTAGAGGTGGAAGGGACCTTAAAGATCATCCAGTTCCAACCCCCCTGCCCTGGGCAGGGACGCCTCCCACCAGACCAGGTTGCTCAAAGCCCCATCCAACCTGGCCTTGAACCCCTCCAGGGACGGGGCAGCCACAGCTTCTCCGGGCAACCTGTTCCAGTGTCTCACCACCCTCACAGCAAAAAGAATTTCCTCCTAGTATCTAATCTAAGTCTCCCCTCCTTCAGTTCAAAACCATTACTCCTCATCCTATTGCTCCAGTTCTTGATCAAGAGTCCCTCCCCATCTCTCCTGTAGCTCCCTTCAGGTACTGGAAGGGGCTATAAAGTCTCCCTGAAGCCTTCTCTTCTCCAGGCTGAACAACCCTAATTCTCTCAGCCTCTCTCCATAAATATCTACATTTGGCTTGGCACACAGCCTTCTGCTCAAAGGCAACCTATCCTTGCCCAGGATCTTTAGAGGGAGAAGAAAGCCCCAAAAGATGGGTTTTAAGATGTCTCATGAACAATGATTACTTTTCTTGAAATAAATCCATTATTTCTTCTATGGAGATACTACACAATTTCAAAGCTGTTGCAGTGCACAAAGTATGTTGCACAACCTGCAACGGATAGAATTAGCTACAAATTAAGGGAAAAAAAGAAGGACACACAACAACACAGTATCTACTTTGGGAAATCTCAGAAACTTCAAACAGGAAGAGCCTCACAAAAACAGAAAATGAAACAAAGTGACAATGCTTAGTTTTTGCAAACACAGAACTGTCAAAGACATGAAGGCATAAAATAAGATAAATTCCATAAAATTATGAACAGTTTTGAACTTCACATTGCAGCAGCAGTTACTGCAGGTTTTTTTGCTTTCCTAAACAACTCATCACATATGAATCAGCAGACAATAGCTTCAAATTTTATATTGAAAAAGAAAAAAATATTCTACCACTTGATGACTTGCTTAAAAGCATCTCTAAGCAAATAATTGTTCTCAAGCAAACTCCTTAAAAACAATTGTTTCCTCTAAAAAGACTGATAAACCATACATTTCAATGACATATCTGCAGGACGTGTGTGATTTTTTTACTGAGAATCAAGCTTATTATATGTGTTTATATGTATTTCACATATATGTAAATATTATATATATACACACACACACAAAACCCAGTACTTAAAGTTTACAGAAGAAAGAGTTAGTTGTTAACTTCTGAGTAATCTTTCAGTACCCTGGCTTCCTCAGGCTATAAAATTTGTCACCTGAGAGTTTTGTTTATTTCTTTAATCTACTGGTAATATTACATCTGCTATTCCCTACTTGCAGCACAATTTTCAGAGTCCTCTGAACTCCAGCATCTATTAGAAGTACATACCACTATTTAGAAGTACATACCACCATCTAAAAAGTTCGTAAATAAGCAACACTCCTCATTTAGATTAAAAAGTTACTTTAAAAATATTAAGTTTGCAACACAACTTGAGAATATTTTTATTCAAGATGGGACTAAATATAACAAGAAATTGCCTTATTAGGTCAGGTTACAAACGTGAAGGAATACAAGTGGAAGAAACTAATTCACATTATCTACCACAATTGCCAGGAGTCCTCCTCCAGTAACAGACACACTGAACAGGACTGAAAATTAATTTCCACATTGTCCCTAGTGATCAAGGCCATTGTCTCTAACTACAGTTATGTCACATATCTTTATGGAGTTATTTTGGTAAATGAAATAACGTGGTTAGAAGATTCCCATCCCTCTCCACCCCTGAAAAGAGTAATTTTTTTCTCTATTAAAAAGGAGAAGGAAAGCTATAAACAATAACGTAGGCTCAGAAAGGAAAACCACAATGAGTTTTTCAGCTGTGATGTCAAACTGCACCTTGACTACAAGTAGTACTGCAATCCCGAAAGCCAAAGCTTGACAGAAAGTCAATGTAAGTCATTTTTCAAATTGTACTGGCAATAGAAGAAGGTTTGCAGGAAGGAAGGTCCTTCCAGGTCAGGAAGGATGGAAAATACATGCCAGTCAGCCTTACCTCAGTCCCTAAGATGGCTGTGAACAACCAAAGTAGATTTACCAAGTGCAAATCATGTCTGCCCAAACCAATTGCTTTCTGTAATGAGGTGACTGATATTAAGGACAAGGAGTGGGGCTTACATGTTGCGTACCTTGCCTTCAGTGAGGCCTTTGACACAATATCCCCCAGGCTCCTTATCACCAAGTTAGTGGGGCATGGGCTAAATAAGTAGATAAGGTAAGTGAAAAATTGACTGCATTGCTGGACGCAGAGCCATGATCAATGGTGCAAAGTTCAGCAGGCAGCCAGTAACTAGGTGGGAACCCTCAATGATCAATACAGGGACCTATACTGTTTAATATCTTCATTAACAACCTGGGTTATGAAGACGATTAGGGGCTTGGAGCATCTCCCTTATGAGGGGAGACTGAGGGACTTAGGTCTTTTTAGTCTGGAGAAGAGAAGGCTGAGGGGGGATCTGATCAATGCTTATAAATACATAAAGGTTGAGTGTCAAGAGGATGGGGCCAGTCTTTTTTTCAGTGGTGCCCAGTGATAGGACAAGAGGAAATGGGCACAAACTTGAACATAAGAAGTTCCACCTAAACATGAGGAGGAACTTCTTCACTTTGAGGGTGGCAGAGCCCTGGAACAGGCTACAGAGAGAGGCAGTGGAGTCTCCTTCTCCAGAGACATTCAAAACCAGCCTGGACAAGTTCCTGTGCAACATGTTCTAGGTGGACCTGCTTTGGCAGGGGGTTTGGACTCGATCTCCAGAGGTCCCTTCAACCCCATGTGATCCTGTGATTCTGTAACAGGACAGAGCACATCCTCAGTTAAGTTTGCACAGAATATCAAATTGGGGTGAGTGCTCAGTATGCTGGAGTGTCACAGCTACTCTTCAGAGGGATGCCAACAGGCTAGAGAAAGGGGTTGACAAGAACCTCATGAAATTCACAAAGAAGTATAGACTTGCATATGGAGTAGAACAACCCTGGGCTACAATACAATCTGGGAGCCAACTCTCTAGGAATCAGCTCTACAGAAAGGGACCTGGGGGTCCTGGTGGGCAGTAAGATAAACTGGAGTTGGCAGTGTGCCCTTGTAGTAAAGGCAGCCAACAGCATCCTACCTTCTATCAGCAAAAGTGTCACCAGCAGTCCAGCAAAGTGATCTTTCTTCTCTGTTTGGACATATAACACTACCCGTGTCCGTTTTGGTCTCCTCATCACAATACAAATCCATCTGGAAACCAACGTACAGTATCCAATCCCACCAGAAGGGATTTTGTGCCAAACCAAACTAAAGCCATATACTGAAGCCACATACTGGCTACACTGGCCACCAAAGGAATGGTGGATTTAACAAGTTTATTGGTTCTCCCAATTAATATTCTAACCCCCTTTCTGTGACTGGGAAGTAACACAACTTTTAACAGTATTACCCCTCTCCTCCATGCCCTAGTCGCTCACCTTTATTTTCAAAAATAAGTAAGAGCAGTTGTCTCCCACACACCTACAACGAACATAATAAAGGACATTTACTGCCTAAACTTTGGAATCCAAAGAAACATCTACCAACTTTATATTCACTGATTTTACCATTTTGGGGGATTGTTCTGTTCTTTTAATTCCAAGACCTCAACCAGTGCCACCACCACGAATCCAGTTCCAATGCTTGCAATGATCACCCCTTCACTATATCCAGCTTCTCAAAATTTACTGATAGTTACCCAACATTTTTTAAACCACCATCATAATTAACAAACTACAAAAGTAAACAGATGTAAAAGTAGAGGAGCCTCAAAAATCAGCGTATGCACCACAAAGGAGCAGTTTTCAGCAGCCAAATAACAAATATATCCCAAGTTGCAAATACAGTGCATTTTCATGAAGAAAACTGAAATCTACTGACAGAAAACTAGCACCTTCCTCTGAAGACTGTTTTCTTCTTAAGTTTCAACTTGCTGCAGTTCTTTAAGTGCTGTAAGTTTTCTCCAGTAACAAAATACAGAAACTCTGATACAACCAGTATTTCAGTACAAAATTCCCAGTAGTATCTGAGAGTACATCAGAACTCCTACATGGCCAAATTTCCTATGAAGTATGCTTTCTGGATGAAGACAAAATAACTGTGAAAACAGATGTTATACAAAATGACTAAAACCTTTACAAAGCTCAAATAACCCTCAAAACTTCCAGTTCCTTGCAACTGTTTTTCTGGACAGAGTATCATCCAGCTGCATTAAATAAAGCAAGAGAAAGATTAGTTCAGTGTCTCCAAATTATTCAGTAGCTCACAAAGACCAGAACTTCTTTAATGAGCAGTTGATGCCTAAGTCTTGGAAGAACGGACAGTGGCAACTGAAAAAAAAAAAAGAAAAACAGGACTTCAAGGCTATGGCAAAAAAAATGCCTTTACTTAGGAGGGGAACAAAAAGTGTTTAAACATTATTGCTTTCTTCCAGTGGGATAGATGTAATGAGAATGGTTCTGCCCCTCTACTCCACTGCGCTGAGACTGCACATAAAGTACTGCATCCAGTTCTGGGGACCTCAACATAAGAAGAACATGGAGCTCCCACTGGAGCAAGTGTAAAGGAGAGCCATAAAGATGCTCAGAGGGCTGGAGCATGTCTCCTATGAAAACAGTCTGAGAGAGTTGGGGTCTTTCAGCCTGGAGATGAGAAGACTGGGGAGGCCTTTCCAGTAGCTGAAGGGGGCCTACAGGAGAGATGGGGAGGTACTTTTCATCAGGGAGTGGAGCAATAAGATAAGGTGTAATGGTTTTAAACTGAAGGAGGGGAGATTTAGATTAGATCTTTGGAAGAAATTGTTTCCTGTAAGGGTGGTGAGACACTGAAACAGGTTGGCCAGAGAAGCTGTGGCCGCCCCGTCCCTGGACGTGTTCAAGGCCAGGCTGGATGGGGCTTTGAGCAACCTGGTCTGGTGGGAGGTGCCCCTGCCTATGGCAGGGTGATTGGAACTTGATGTTCTCTGAAGGCCTTCCAACTCTTAACCATTCTATGATCTCATAGACACATATACTACCTCCTGCCCACTGCAACACTGAAAAGGTAAAGCAAGCATGAACATCTGCAAATAACGTTTAGACAAAGAGACAGTTCTATGAACTTGGTGGAACACTTGATTCTCAGACATCAGGGCATGGAATATTTCCAATAAATTTAAATGAATCTGGAGGGAATGCAGGGGGGAAGATACCACAGAAATGGTGCATTAATTCTTGCTGCTAATACTTCAAGATTATAGACTGAAACTAATTCTAGATAAAACTAAGTCATTTGAGTATCAAGCTCACGGGGCAAGTTTACAGACAATATCTAAAATCCTCAATCATTGCCACTTGCTCAAGAACATCAATGACAAAAAAGAAAACTAACTCAAGAAGTGGGACTGACTAACCTTACTCATGTAACTTTTTCTGGAGGCACAGATGCATTCTGATGTCACAGAAGGAGAGATGACATTCCCTGTTTTCAAAAGGACAGGAGTTACTTTAGATATTGATTCACTTTAGATCTAAACAGAAGGAAGTGCAGGAAAGCACTATGCACTTCCCTTGCACCGGGCCATACAGCTATTGACTTGGCAACTTCTCCTGCGTTCCCACCCTCATGCCTCTCCAGAAGGCTGGTTCACCACGACAAAACAATTCCAGTTGCTGCTTAGCTACAAGAAACAGCGTCACACCAGTTGTGTCTGGGGGGAAGGAGAAAACCTCTTTAGTAACAGCCAAAACTGGATCCAGTTAATTCAAATGTGAAATGACACTTCTAGTGTCTTAAATTCCTTTATGCGTGGAGGGTATCTGAAGAAAAATACACAGTTGACCCAGTGAGAGCAGGAGGAAAGCAAAGAGAAAGATACAAGGAAGAAAAGTAAAGAGGAAGGAAACACACAAAAGCAACAAGTAATAAGCAGAAGAAGAACCCTACTGACAGCAAGGTCTGCATTTATAGACTAACTTAGGTGAACTATTCCACACAGCAGCAACACAGTTACCTTGATCACTGGAAAATCCTTTGCATAATGCATCAAAAAAATAGAGAACAGTTATGGGGCAAATCTCTAGAAATCCAGAGAAAAAAATTAAGACGAGCACAAGTATAACATTATATTTTTCTGATTTAATAATCTCAATAATTTCAAATTAAAAAAAGAAGGCATTGATAAAATAAAGCACAATTAAACAGTAACGGGCAACAGACGACCACATTAATGGAAGTATTCAACAACAGCAAATACCCATGAAACAATGGAAGCGCTTAGAAACATTCACAGAATCATGAAGTTTGCCTTTGGTCTAACTGTTGCTAACTCGTAAGCCTCTCAAGAATTCTTTAAGCAGCTACAGTAGGACAACCATCAGCTGAAAGATACAAGACCAATACTATTTAAAGTCCAGCCCTTAAAACCAACAAAGAAGTAAGTAAGACTTATTTCAAAGTTTTAGTCACATGTGTAAACTGAGTTAACATAAGAATGAAGTACAGAAGAGAGAATGCAGAGAATGGTAAGACCGTAAGGCAAGGTGCTAGTACTCAACGCCCAACTACTAGAGAGGACTCTATTTAGAATAAAGTGTTGACTATGAAAAGAAAAACGATGGTAAGAGTAAAAATTCACAATGAAGCCTTATGCACGTAGCTGAGCATTATAAAGAAATATCATCTTATCAAACCAATTAAAGTTATATCCACACAATGTTTTCCCAAGAATTTTTGAATTATATGTAAGCAATAACCTCTAATAAGTAACTCCCATTTCATTTTATGTGCCATCAGATTAAATCACAAGATTTAAGATTTCTTTAGTACATGATTTTACTTTACAAAGTTAATGAAATTTCAATTTGTTAGCATTGGGATGAGAAATACTAATTTCAGCACACAAACTATAGAAAAAAAGTATTTTTCTTCCAGGTAAGTTAAAAGAGATTAGCTACCTCAATCAAACCTAGATTTCATTAAAAATTAAGATACCCATCAGTAAAAAATATGCCAAGATATACCGGGGCGGGGGGGGCGGGAGGGAACAACACTTGGCATAGCATTTTAGGGAAAAAAGCTTTTTAAAAGAATTGCACATCATAATACAGATGCAATTTAAGCACAAATACTTCCTTCAGTGCATAAAAAATACACATCATTATTACTGATCCTATTATTTTCCAGATATCACAAAAATCATTACCTATGCTTCAGAAAAGTCCAACGACACAATTTTATAAAATATTACAACATCTGGAAAAGTGAAAATAAACAAAGTTTTGAGTCATTAAAAGGACACAGAAAGCCAAAGTTTAAGTGAGGTGGTGCCAGGCCTCCCACAGAAGATAGGACTCAAAATTTAGAGGCATCTCTCCTCAGTTCGCAGTACTTGTTAGAACAGGAGCACGGTAACGAGCAAGGCTTCATCACATTTCCAAGTCAAATAGTTCCTTATTTTGATGATCAACAAAACTTTAAAGCAATCACTCTTTCTACAGTTATGCACGTTGGATACTTATTTCCTAAAGCATGCACACCACCAGGTTTTAAACTCTTCTGCACTGTCTGGAATGCCAAATGCTGAATACAAGAATACAAGGATGACTGGGAACATCAGGTACATTCTTTCCCATGGTTTTTTGATACCAATTAAGAGCTATGAGAGAAATTACCCCACATTAGAGGCTCTGTTTCATCATCAGTTGGTCAGCTGCAGCAAGAATTTCACAGTGAATTTCTAGAGTATTTTCTACTTGGCCTTGTCTGACAGCACCGACAGGAAGAGTGGGAAAGCAGAGCATCCTACAGGATATGTAGCAATTCAAACTTCCTGCTCAAGTTCGTTCCCTTTCATCACAAGGGACAACCCAACCTAGACGGCACCAGCAGGAGCACAGAGTAGTTATTTCTTACAATTGCAAAAATATACCAAAGAATGGGAATATGTGATCTTAAAATAGCAATATTTATGAAATAGTAGCATTCTGAAACAAACAGACGATTAAAATAGACCTGGGATCACCTCATTCCTCCCAGAAGCATGGGATTAAGGGACGAAAGGCAGAGGAACAGACATAAAAAAATAAAAATCACACTGAAATACAGTTGCATTTAAGAAGCTAATACTCTTCAAAGGAAGCCCCCAAATTAATGAACATTCTTGGAAATAAAATGCGTAAAACTCATCTTCCTACCCAAAACTCCAACTGCAATGGGATACTGCATCAAACGTTTTAGACATCAATGTTGTAGACAACAGGTACCTGTGAAATTTTAATGAAGCCATATTAGCCCTGACTTGAATAAATGCGGTGCTATTTCTAACTGTGAAATAAAAAGCAGTTCTTGATATTTAATATTTCTGATTATCAAAAATTCTTCTAACTAAGTCAAGTCACAGAAAGGACATCATACAGGCCATCTGATAAAAGATGGCACTTAACAGAAAACAAGCAAGCAGCGGGCTGACTAATTGGTGAGCTTCAAATCAAATTGGTCTTCATAAATCTTGTATTGATTGTCCAAGAAAATATGTAAGGCAGCAGGACTCCAGAAGTTTAAGGACCACTGGTGAAACAGCATTAAAATAAACTACTTACTGAACTAACCACTATGGTCAAACTCTGTATTTTGCTCTGGGAAATCCCTGGATTTTCAGAGAATCCCACCTAAACAAAGCTAGCTAAAAATTTGTGGAGCTTCTTAGATGTTTGTAAAAAGCCAATGTTAAAATAAAAGAATACATTTGACTCGTGATGTTTTAACTGCGACACTGAGATCACACCCCCTTCCATGCAGAAAACAGAAAGCCAACCATCACCGTAACTTCTTCAGAAATCCACCTCCACTCTCTGAGGATTTTACAGCTACTTCTTCAGAGCAAGAATAACATCTTTAACAGGCATTCCCAAATTCTGATAGGGTAGAAATTAACCTCTTTCCCCAAAATAAATGGCAGTTATAAAAGGAGTCCCCTAGGCAAACACATCTAGATCTATGCCTGCTTACATTAAAAATAAGCACCTACTTCATCTCATATGTATCTTCACAATTCCACAGTCATCATTTAAAGGTGCAATACTATACAAATTCCATAAACAAGGTTACAGCACTCTTGTTAAAACATTTCAGTATGTTTACATCATGAAATGTCTCATTTTTTTTTCAATTCAGAAATCAGACATTACTTATTGGGGTAAGGAAGGGAGAGAACAACCAATTAAGCCCAAGATCATGATGCCTTGTACTTCTTGAAGTTTCTCTCCTATGTAACTCTAAGTGCCAACTGCAATTGATTTTTCTATTATTCCAGCCTTGGTACTCTCAGCCAAGCAACGGTGAAAAGTGCTAATGGGACTTCAAAACAGTAATTCTTTAAGCATTGCCATACAACACCAGTGGTTTCTTGTTTCTAACAATAGCAACTCTCCTCATGCTGGTTCAAATGCTTTGTCATCTTCATAAGGGTGGGGAGAAAGGGACAAACATATTTAAAACAGAGATAATTCCCTAGAGTGCAACCAGACAGAGGAAATCAACATCTGAGCTCCTTCAGCTATCTAACCAGACGACCTATTACTATTTTTATTGAACTGAGGAACTTTACACTTTTCTTCTTCTTCCACACTGTTTTGGGGAATGGTTCAGACTGTCTAAATTTTATAGTCACTGCAGAACTCCACATTCAGCCTCAGCAGTTCAGGCACAACTGTACACTCTAAGAAAAGTTACGGGGGTTTAGACACTAGTTTTTACTAATAGCAGAATATTTAAAAACAAGTATTAGGAACATATGATATCCATTCTTTGTAAAAGGTTAGTTTTCCTAATTTCTCCATTCCTCACATAATTTTAACTTACACTCCACAGAACATGGAGTTATTAAGAGAGCTGTCATAGCAACAATCAAGAACACAAAGTGATACCGTGGACTTCGTTTACAGAAAATATTGAAGGAGAAAGAGAGGCTTTTCACCTCCCAAGGGTCTGCAACTGATCCTCCAGCTAGTTCTCATCTGGCAAAACACTGACACCAAAGCAAAGCCTCAGCGTACAAGCTCCACAAAAGGACAGAAAATTAGTTTCTTTCCACACCCTAGCTAATTGTCTACACACTTGAAGCTGTCTCTACCCGCAAGACATAGTTCAGTCACACGAGCAACCTTCCACAGCCACATATCAAGGAACAGAAAAAATTAACGATGCAGTATACCAAGCAGTTAACTGTGTCCTGCATCTTTCAAAGCTGGACTAACATATACATTACAATGTGCTACTATTTCAGTAAGGCTAATTCATTATTATTCTAAAGCAAGTTAAAACAAGCTGCTGAATCAATCTTTATTCTTAAAAATCAGGCTGATTTGCTGTGTTTTGCTCCAAATACAGTTCTCAATGGTCAGTAGTTATCGAGGTTTAACTAAAAAAAAAAAATTAAGATAAATTTGTTAAACATCTCTCATTAAAAAAAAAAAGTAGGCTGTTTAATAGAAAGGAAATACTACGTATAGTTAGTGAATTATCTTGACCTGCTGCAATAACAAGAAATATCAACATGTCAGAGCTCATTTCGTATGACACATATTTAGTTGTGGACAAGGGGAAAGAAAAAGATTTCCTACTTTGTCAAATTTCAAAAACCTTCTCAACTGTCACTAATATTACGACAAAGTACTCTTGCTAAACCAAGAATTAAGTTGTCGAAAATTCAGCTGCTAATAAATTCAGAAGGAAGGCCTCACTAAGCATCTCAAAGCAGTTTAATGAGCAAGTGAGGGAAAAAATTGGAATAAGAAACTTACCCCTCACTTTAGAAGCAACACAGGCTGCAAATGCTGACACAGCACAGGCCATCAATTTGAAAGACATTCTAAAACTTCTTGAAAACTAAGTCCCAACAAAAATCCTATTTAATGTTTGTTTCCATCAGAATTTAAGACGGTATCGACCAGCAAGAGCCAGAGCTGTAAAACACCAGCTGCCCTGCTGTGGTCAGGGCAGTACAGTTGTTCCCATGCAAGAGTCGAGAACAGCAAAGGCAGTTGTCTGAAAACACAAGAGATGGACCACGGCAAGTTGTGTCCATCGTGGCTTCACCAGACGAGAAAGTGCTGAAACAGTAAGTTGGGTGGAAACGGGCCACACTGGGTCTTGAAAGGCAAATGAGACGCCTGATGAACAAGAAAAGAGGAACAAGTGAAACGACACAGAAAGGCCAACCCAAGAGTAAGGAAATGATCACTGCAGCAGGACTCTGAACGCAGGCAGACAGAATGGATTCAACCTGGCTGCAGAAATAAGTTCCAATAACCAAGCCGATGAAAAACTGGAGAACAATGTTTGCTAATTAGGTAAATAATTATATGTTCTTGGCACCCAGCAACCATGATTTCTGATGCAACTAAATTAAGACAGCCTGTCGTAAGGGCCAAATAAAAAACACACAGTATTTTTTCCTGACGGGAAGTGCGATCTTCCCCTGAAATTACTGATTACAAGGTCCTAATCCTAACTGCATCCACACAAAACTGGACTGAATCTGCTGGGGTCTGCATATATGGGTACAGTCAAAGGATGTAGGAAACTGATCTTCAGAAAATGCAAGTTATGATTTAACTGCATAATGACAATACATGTAGAACCAGATTTTGCCTTTCACTTAAGAATAATATTGTCAGCATTGTTAAATTATAAAACTAAGTTATAGTGGAGGGAATGTTTCTAAATTTTTAATGGTTTAAAAAAAAAAGATATGACAGTGATCTTGGCCATTCTAGACAGAAGCATACTATGTAAATCCACAAATACCCAGCAATATTTTTTTTCTCATTTCACTATATGTTCTTAAATAAAATCGTTACTTTGAGAGAGGGAAAGAAAACAACAGACTTACTAGCTGTCAAGTGTTCCCGCTCGTTCAAAGTTATTAATGTAAATTTAGGCAGCCTACAGACATGTGCAGTTTCAAGTATTGCCCTATTCTGATTCATTCTGCCATACATTTCAACTCACAAATAGAAATAAAATAAAAAAAAAGAGCGAGATTCAGGCGTTTATAGAATACTACACATGTATCAGTAGGTTCGAAGCAAACTTCTTCTTTCTGCAAAGTGTGGAATGGGTTCATGGATGCAACTGTATGTGGTTTTCACAAGGTGTTTCAGCCAGCAAGTCCCCATTAGAACACTGAAAAAAAGCACACCTGAAGGGACTCCTTTTAGTTTCCATGCCAGGCGGGTCCTCTGACAGTCAAAAGCTGTCTGGTCTTTAGAAGAACTTCCCACAACTGCTTTTCAGGCAGACAAGCAAAGCCTACAACTTTGCTAGACCCCTCCAGAATTTCAAGTCATCTCCTTGGCAGAGATCAAACCTAGAATACTTCACCTTGAAGCATCTTTTCTACTGATACTTTATACAGAGGAACTAGAAGTAAAGTACATCAGCACCCAGTCCTCCAGACACCAAGGTTAAGTATCCTAGCTGGTCACCACACACAAAAGCACTTGGTTTTACCTCAAAAAGCCAACAGAGCAAGTATCATTGATGGTGCTACACCAGTGCTTTCAGAAAAAAAAAATAATCCATTCCTGTACTACAAAGTGTCTTGGATAGGCACACACAGCCATCATCAAACAGAACGAGCAGTCCAGTATGAGGCACCGACCCAGAATGTTCTATGCCACTCTTAAAATAATCTAAATTACTACAGCTAATGCTTACGCATCACACTCACCAACCCTATTTAATGGAAATTATCAACCCTGATTGCCCACCAAATATCCTTCATGCAAAAAATAGGTCATGTAATTTTACAGGTTTAACTCACTCGGCAAATTTTACCCTCCCTGAGAAATCTGAGAGCTCACAGCACCACAGAGCCGCTTTCCCAATGCCATGGAACTTCAAACTTATGCAAATTGAAAGCTTCAGGATACTTTTTTAAGCTATCATTCAGCAAAGAAAAGCTAAATTGTTAGGAAGCAAGCTTTCACCATTCAAGACTTAAGGCAATTCAGTTTTGGGCAAATAACCTTCAGCGCAGGATAAAATGACAAATTCTAAAACGCAGGTAACGCAACTGTGTTGGAGAAGTATCTGTACGCCAGACGCTCCACTGATAGTAAAAATAGAAAATCAATCGGTCTTTGTAGAGAAAAACTGAGTACAGGGGAAAGTCTCACTTCCAGCAACTAGAACAGACAGCCAGGCCCCCCCTCGAGAGCACCTTTGGACACAGGAGCCATTTCTGGCCCACACTGATCCGCCAGTACCTGCTTGCCTCAGGGCTCCGCTCTCCAGCTGCTTTGGGACAGAATCCCCCTACCAGGGAGAGGCGAACCAAGGCGGCCAACTTCTACCAGTTACCTGCAACCACAAACTCCTGCATCAGCAACACTGCTGGGTTTAAGCCCGTTTTAAGAGGAAAGCGAACAGGGAGCCCTGTCAGAGTTACCGCAAGGGAGGAGGCCGGAGGGGCTAAGGTGAGAGCCGGCGTTCGGGGCCCGGGTAGGGACATCTCTCCGCCGAGGCCTAGGGCGGCGGGAGGCCCCCTCCTCACCAGGTGCGCTCCCCCACAAGCGGGGCCGGCCGCGGAGAAACAGTCCCGCGGCCCCCTTGCCGGGCGGCTGGCGGGCCCGCCCCGGCCGGCTGCCGCACAGAGCTGCCACAACCGGGCCGGGCTCCACCACAGCGGCTCGAGTGTCCCCCTTCCCCGGCCCGGCCCGCCCTAACCCTACCGGGGAAACAGCGCCCGGCCCAGGGAGGAGGGAAGGGTGATAAGAGGGGCCCGGCACTGCCCTCCCCGGCCAAGGGGGCAGGCTGCCCGCTACCTCAGCGGGTCGGAGGCCCCGACGGAGCGCAAAACCTCCTCGCAGCCGCCCGCCGGGGCGGACGGAGAGCCGCTCCCTCCCCTCCGCTCCCCTCCCGCACCCCGCCGGCCGCGGCGGGGCTCTTACCTCTGCTAACATTATTACCCCGCTGCGCTGCGGCGCCTCGGCGGCTCTAGCCCCGCAGCATGGTGAAGCCTCAGCGGCCGCGCGGAAAGCTTCCCCTCCCCAACCCTCCGGGGAGGCGAGGCGAGAACCGCCAGCCCCCTAGCCGCCTCCCTCAGCGGCCGCCCGCCGCCCCCAGCCCCGCAGCCGCCCTCGCAGCTGGCTCAGGAGAGGCCGCCATCTTGGGGAAGCTACGTGCCACCGCCGCCGCCGCTCCCCACCCGGCGCGGCCGCCCATTGGGGCTGCGGGACGCGGGTCCGCCCCTGCCGGGGCCGGCTCACGCTTCTCTCCGCCCCGCCCCGCCGCGGCCCGCCCGGACCTAACCGCTGCCTACCTGGGCCGGGGGGACCATCGTCAGCACCGGCCGCCTGTCTGCCAGGGTCTGGCGGTCGGGAAGGCGCCGAGGCCCTGCGGTCGGGTTATGGCTCGGGGAGTGAGGGCCGGGGCCCGTCCCGCCCTGTCAGCGGCCCTGAGGCGCTGCGCGGCCCGAAGGGAGAAGTTGAGGGCAGCAGAACTTGAAATGTTGTTTTCAAAGCCACTCGGCCGTGGGTTTTTGGGGTTGTTTTTTTTGCGCCCGACTCCCTTGAGGCGCTGGGGTGCTTTCTCTCTGAGGTCTTCGGTGCCGGGCAGCGGCCTGAGGACGCTAAACGAAATATATTTTTTTTTAAATTTCTGACCCGGGCAGCATGCTTCTCATCCGCCAAGTAACCTACATGGCCCTGCATGTCTTTCCTTGCTCCGGGTGTGAAGAAAAAGACATAATCTCTGTAAGTCTGTTAACTACAGAGCTGTTAAATAGCAGTGGAAATTGTGGAAGTGAAACACGTCTCCTGAGGAACCAGGAGCCATGTCCCCCCAGCAGCCAGCCCTGCTCCCAGGGCCACGTACCCCCACAGCTTGGCATTTGGGTACACAGAAAGGATTCCTGCCTTTTTCCTTTGTTTTCCTTTAAATACTTTTTAAGTGGGGTTTTTAGGGTTTTTGCTTGCTTGCTTGCTTTTTAGCTAGACTTTAAAGTTACAAAGTTAACCTTGGGTGCATTAGGAAAGCTAGAAACAAGCTGGGATTTTTTTCTGCCAGTAGCCAAAAACACACACCAAAGAAGTAGTAATGGTTAGAAGCAACACCACTATTATAATGTGAAGAAAACCATCCTTTTTTAATCACACTGTCTTTTTTCTCCCTGAGTAAAAGCAAACCCCCTTTTCTTGCAGAGGTGCAAAGGGCATTAGGCAGCCTTTAAAGCTGGTGGGATTTGTGAAGTTCTCTAATTTTCCCAGGCATTGTTAAATACTTAGCACTTCAAGGTTGCCCACTTCTTAGTTTTATCTGTGAGTATTACTGAGTTTCAGTTTTACTCATACAACTGATTTTCCCCTGTCAGAGACCCAGCTGTTAGTCACGTGGATCACCCTTTCAAAAAAGCAGACCCTCGATGTTCAGAATAGGGTTTTTTGCCCTTTCTAAATAATCAAAAATATTAATGTTTTAAAGTATCTAGCAAGCTTTGTACTTCTGAGTCTGTATTTTTGAATGTTTCGTGCCAGCATTACTCTTTCCTCCAAGCTGATTCCTCAGAGAAAATTCAAGTCTCACAGCACAAATAACTATTTTAAACAATAGGTTTAACAATGACAGAACCATGCAGTGGTCTTGCACATGGTATTTCAGCATCTTGATAAACTAAAAAAATTGTTCAAAAACATTGAGCAACAGGAGTTGTGAAATACCAATTCCATTGGATTGCTTTGGTCCCCTAATATTTATTTACAGCATTCTGTAGGGGCTTATTTGGAAGACAGTCATATAGATACACAGCTGTGGTTCTCCATTCGTGGCTTTCATCCCACTTCAATTCAGCCAAATGATGCCCTGTGCTCAGGTCTGTGGTAGAGGAAACCCTGAAGGGACTCATAATATAGCAGAGTGCTCAGTAAATCATCACTTGTGTAATTAAGCAAAAACACCAACACATACTTAGCTGCGCAGGAAATAGAATCAAAATACTTAAAGCACTTACTCTTTGCCATGTCACTTAGTCATGAACACATTCTCTGGGCAAGACACAGTATCACCAATAAGCTAAATTACCCAGCTTATAAAATGTTAGGAGTAAACAGGAGGTAAAAGTCTCATGATGAACATATATAAATTATAGTAGTCGAAGCAAGATGATGGTCTGGCAAAAGAAACTGTCACTTGGCAGCATATTTCTTTACCTTGGATGTTCAGGTTTTCAAAAGAAGTAGTCACCTTTGAAAACTCTATATATCCTAAGTATGCTTAGATGTAAAAGAAGAGCAAATCTCATGCAAATCTCGTAGCAAGATGAAGTCACAATTAATACTTTGTACTTGAATTTGAATTTGCTCCTACTTCTGCTTGGGATGTGGCAGTCCAACAACATATGCTTTCCATATACTGCTGGACTAAACATACCAGGACTTCTACTAAAAACTGTTCTCTGATTTTACACCAGTCAGCATAACCTTAATATTGCTGCAAAATAGTTATTAATGTCGCAATCCATTGTTCTAGGTTTTGGTTAATGCCACCTCAACTTCAAAAGGAAAAGGTGGTATAATTGTAACAGCAGAAATGAGGCAGCGAGGGAGGACTGAACCACACAAAAGTAGACTCAAGGCAGAAGAGGAGGCAGCATCAGAAAGGAGAGGTAAGAAGAGGCAGAGGATGGAAAGAGGATGATATGAGGGACTTCTTGGAAAACTAGTGTGCTGGTAGTATGACAAAGGAGGAAGAGAAAAGAAAGCTGCCCATCACTGAGGAACTAAAGAGTTACCTTGCCCATTCCCGTTCTTTGGATAAACTGAAAAAATGTAGTTACAAATTCTTTTTGTTTTTCTGGGAAGGAGGATATCTCTAAATTAATATGAGCAGGTCTGGCAACAAGGCCTCAGCTGTGATTGACAGGTTTATCAATGATGGGCCAGATGCACTTGAACACTTATTTGTTTCCCTGAGCCCATCTTAGAGTGACGGTAACGCTGTTAGACTTGGTGAGTCATCCTTAAGAGAGTCCTATTCCTTACGTGTTGTCCTTGTGCGTGCCTTACATGGCAGCTTGGGATGGGCAGTGCAAAGAGCTGGTGTGCTTTAATGGAAGCAGCGCAGCTCCGTGAGCACCACACTCGCCCAGACACAGCATCACCCTCCTCATTCTCTTGTCGCTCCCCCAAACCCACAAGCACTCTGCGAAGAACTGTGTTAAGGCAAGTATATATCTCTCTGTAGTCAAATGCAAACATGGCAGAAAACTTTTGCACCCGATCCTTAAAATACTCTGAGAATTTTCTTTCTCATAGGCATAGACAAATGCTGCATTCAACTAGAAGGAGTATCTTAACGCTGATGGCTGCAAATACATTCCCATTTCTAGGACAATTCCTACCTGTTGTCAAATGTCTTAATGTTCTTTGCATTTATTATAGTTTTCACTGAGTATAAGCAAAGAAAGTTGTCTGATGGTCTAGATCCACATTTTGAAATCCCACTGCATTGGAAAGTGTGGGGGTTATCTGCTGAAATTATGGATGACTGCAGCATTAAAATCTGAAATAGAACAGGAGGATTTAGATTAGATCTTGCAAGAAGTTCATTCCTGTGAGTGTGGTGAGACACTGGAACAGGTTGCCCAGAGAAGCAGTGGCTGCCCCATCCCTGGAGGTGTTCAAGGCCAGGCTGGATCAAGCTTTGGGTAACCTGGTCTGGTGGGAGGTGTCCCTGCCCATGGCAGGGGGGTTGGAACTTGATGATCTTTAAGGCCCCTTCCAACTATAACCATTCTATGATATCATGATTTTATGTTAGGGATAGCACCAGCAGGTTCTCCGTCTAGAAGTTTATAAAGATTTTTATAAAGTGAAGCATAGTGAGTGCACTAAGTTAAGAGGCAGGCTCAGAGACAAAAATATAGTTGTGAGGGGGAGGATGCAGCACACACAGAAGAAGGGGGACAGGCAAGATTTAGCAATAAAAGAGCAACTGTGCCAACTTGCAGTGAAGCACAAAAGAGAGCAAATTATTTTCCAGCCCTGAAAGGAGGGCTGTCCCACAGCCTAAATAACTGTTAGCTCACCAGCTAACAAAAAATGAAATTTGTGACCTAATTGCCATCGAGATAACCTCTGAAGCAGCAGTAACCTACATTTGGAGAGCAAAAGTGTATGTTATCTTGGTGTATACAAGAAGACAAGTGAAGACTAACGAAAGGGGAAACAACAGATAAGGCTGGGGGAGGGACAGACTGAATGAACAGCAGATAATTTTGCTTTACTAAGCAGTTTCACTAGAATGGCTTCAAGCCTGTTTCTAACTTCATCTTCAAGCCTTAACTTTTGTACCTTTCTTTACAGTTTAGAAAAGATCTTTTACAGAATTATTTCTGTATACTATAAATTAGCTCTGATTGTCCATAACCAGCCGACGTAACCCAAAATTTGGTTTATGCTCCCTTGTTATTTAAGTTGTTCATAGCTTAGGCTGGCAGTATGGTTGGAATTTGCCTAGAGTTGTTTAGCTTGGGATTCATTTTTTTGAGGGGGGAGAAGATGAGGTCAAGGAGGTCTGAAAAATTTGTATACATTAAATGTTTCAAGTGTTAAATCTTACTATTTAAAAGCAATTCTCTGTCTTTATACTTGAATTCCATTACTTTTCAAGTAAGATCAGATGACCCCAAAAGTCTACATAGCAACGTGATTGAAAGGGGAACTCTTTCAATCTTTTATGGGTGAAATTTGAATATTCTGTTATTTCAGGATGTTGCCTATTCTAAGCTCTTTGGTCTGAGCTGCCTGATCAGAAGTTTTGCTTCTGATCAGGATCACAACTCTAATTTCCAATCAAAGATCTTATTTACTTTCTGCTTTCCCAGTGTTCACCTGAGATGCAGCACAGACAGAAAAAGAAAGGGTGTAGGTAAAGCAGCCACTCTAAATAATATGATGTGCATGTTGGCCATTAGATAAATAATTACTGAAGAAGCATCAGGTGTAATTCCTGCTTCATCCTTTGCAATAAGGATGCAATATCTGCCTGATGTTCATATTCTCAGAATTGCTTATTGGAGGCTGAAATTTCTTTTAAAGCTTTTTCCAGGATACATGTCTTCACTGTAATGAGCTTTCTACTATTCAAACAGCTCTCTCCAGCCACAGAATCACAGAATCACCTAGGTTGGAAGGGACCTTTTAAGATCATCTAGGCCAACCACGACAGACACTGTTTGCCTCAGCAGCTTAATTGTAGTTGTTTAAGGTATTTTTAGAATAAAGATAAACATTAATACATTGGAAAGTCTCTCAATTATGCTGATGTCTCTTTCAGAATCTATAATGACACAACTAGAGTCATCTCAGAATTGTAACACAGATGTTAGCCATCAGCTGCTTAACTTCTGGCCATGGATTTTCTGTGAAAATAATGCACACAAACAGAAGGCTTCTTATGCTATTTGCACACTGCTGCTACAGAGAGGAATAAGATAGGATACAGAACTGTTTAGAAAAGCCACCATAATTCTTAAAATTCCTTTGGAAGCAACCAATGCAATTCTTTATCTGAATGATACACTGATTTGAAGACAGAACTGTCAAACAGAACTTTTATTCTGCAGTACGGTACATGATCCCATTCCCTCCTTTCAAGCAGGTCAGGTGTCATGGGAACCTCTCTGCAGTTTGAAGATGTTCCTGTTACTCTTTAGAGTAATTGCCTTTACCCGTGCTTGACCTGATGGCAACAACTACCTGTTGCAAAAGGGTTTGGATGGTTTCTCTTTGGAGATTTGAACTCCTGAATGTGTCTGGCAGGTAGATCAACCTAAGTGATGGGCCCGCAGGTCTGCAAAGTACCTCCTTTTCCTGTGTTCTTGAGCGTATGTATGGCCATTTTTGGAACATATTGCAAACAATTTGTGTACGTGGGTTTTAGTTTTGTTTGGTGATGGAGACCCAGTGGATTCAGTTTACTCTTCTGGTAAGAATAATTTGTTTGCATCATTATGCTATGGTTATCCTTCCAGGCATTAGGTGTATGTCACAAGCAGATGAAGTTTGGGGCTGAATTTTCAGGCTACAAACTGCTTTAATAGTGATTACAGTGATTCTGACAGCATGATAAAGTGTTATGGTGATACTGAACTTAGCCAGTGACTTAAGACTTAAGATAAATGAAGACATTCGATGGCATGGAGAACACAAAATGGGTTATATCTAAAACATTTTGGTAGAAAATACCTTCATAATAAGACTGACAGCTAGCAAAAGAAAGACAAGTAGTAAACAAAGTTTTTCACTATACATTAAAAAATTGAGCTTTGTTTACCATATTTGTTTTCTGAAAATTGGTATCAATGTTGTCTTTACAGAATGAAGATGAAGTTATCATCCTGAGAAGTCTGAGAAATCTGACTAACTGTACTGCATTTAACACATCATATGAGAGGTCCTTTAGTTAGGAAATAGTATATGTAAAAACCAAAAAGCTGAGCAGAGGGGAATTAGGAGTGATTCTAAAACTTACTTCTTTATTTTTTTAAGTGATGTTTTCCACAGAGTCCTAAATCCCTAATCCATTATCAACAAATTTTCTAAGACAGTTAATCTGTTTATGGGGGGTGGATGGAGGAGGGAGAAGATGAGAAGAATGGAATAGCTATGAGTTAAATAACTATTCTGTCTGCAGTACCAGCAACCCAGGTGTTCAGAGCCATTAGCAAAGCTCTAAGAATCATGACATTGGAAATGAAAGTTGTTTACATTTTCCCTGTTTCCTGAACCTTGATAAGAAGGAGTCAAGTCATATTTTCAGGCTCTGCTTTGCAATCAAAAACTGGCTGCAAGCTCTTTTTAAAGCTTCTTTTTTCTTGCATTGAATGTTGTGGCTCCACAAACTGTAAGAAAGAAGCAAAATATTGTAAGTTATAATAAAATCGTGGGAGTTGGCAAAAATTGTGAGGATACTGGAGGGCTTTATTATATTTTTCCTCCATTGTGCTTTGCTAATGTTTGCATCTTCTCTCTGGGTGAAGGAGTTTATTAGTATTGTATATGCTCTCAGAGCTGAAGCTCTCACTGCTTCGACCTTCGAGGTCACTTTGTAAATTGGCTTCATTCTTCTGGTCGTTTGTTTTGCTTCCCACTTACAGCAGTTTCTTTATAACAAAGACTGATGCAAAAAACCTCTACAAAATGGAGAGATTTAATTTAATCATCGAAGTGAGCCACAGGAAATCCAAACTCCTGAAATAAAATGTTGTTTGTAATGCATTAGGAAGGGGACAATACAGACGAGTACAACAATCATTGCTTGTTTGAATGACGACATTTCCCCTGGGTTTGTTAAAAACAGACCCAAAATACTCTCCCCCATGCACTTTACAACACAAGTCAGTTGTTGCTCCTCTGAAGGAGGTTTAAAAACTGGTACTATGTCAACCCCAAATTGCTTTTTGAGTATTACAAAGACTATCAGGTCCCTCCTTCGCTAGAAAAACCTGTTCCTCAGGCACTCCTCTTCCTCATAGTTAGATGCACAGTCAGAGAGGCCATTATGAAGACTTTTTAACTGGGTGGATTTTGTATACAAAATAAGTCCTTGACTAAAGGTTTGAGAGTTCTGACTGTTTCTATGTGTGTTTGGTTTATCTTTGAGATACTGTTTTTCACCCGAAGTTTTGCATGAGATTTTTTTTTTAATGTTACTTCTTGAAAAAATGTTTATTTCTGATTGTAACACTCCCTCTACAAGGTAGGAGACCTTCTGCAAGCCCACTGCAAGCCCTTTAGGATTAAATTAAAGATCATTGCACTCTTAACTTCAACCCCCACTCGTGTTCCCAGTAGTTCCTTTTCTCTTTCTGATATTCTGACACAAGAACGTCTCATCTCAGCCTGAGCTACCTAGACAGGGAGGTGTGAGGTGGAGCACCACTTTCCTGTGCAGGTTCTTCCCTCGCTTAACCAGGAGGACTAATTGCCACTTGTCCGTTCTCATAATTTACATCCAGTTCCCAGAAAGACAGACAGGTTCTTCCACAGTTTATTGTGAAAGAATTGGAACAACATATGCCACTGCTGCTGACATGAGGACATCAGCGACACATCTAAGGTCATGAAGGATCACTAAAGGCATAATCTTAGATCGGCTTTTGCAGAGTGACTCACATACCTGAGTATTAATCCTTGCAACAAAGACATATCCTAAAGTAGGACAGTGAAATTCTCCATAATTTCCTGATAATTCCCATTCTCTCTTGAAACAGCTCCCTGGAAATGCCAACTTGAAAAAGGATCTTTAAGGCGAAAATGCATGTTTTGTCTTTCGCTTCCTCCTTATGTCAATGGGTTTAACAAAGGGTATCACTTTTTCTTCAGGCTGAGCATACAGTACTTCAGGCTTATTTATGCCTCGTAGTACAAGCAGTACAGATGTTGCAGGCAAATTATATCCTCACATTAACCCAGCAATACAATCACATAGATTTTATTTGGAAACACTGGATATAAATGTCACTTGACCCAGACTACTCTGGAGTCAAAGTTGAGATTGTGAAGTCACAGACTAATCTAAATTCTCTTCAAGCAGCTATGCCCAGGAGTCTGCAACGCAGTTTTGAGTTGAAATTCATGTCTGCTTAGTCATCATACTGATAAAAGATCTTGGATTTATGCAGATTGACTAACAGCCTTTTACAAACCTGTTCTTGCTAGATTCCCACCAGGATCACCATTTCACTTTTGAGATGTAACTGCCAGAAAAAAGCCTGATTTACTCCAAACTCACCATTGCTTTGGAGGTGAAAAAGGAAGGGAGAAAAGACATAATCTGTCCAACTCTGCTAAGTGACTGCTTTTAACATGTTACTTGAATTTTTATTCACCTATTCAGTTAAAAACTTTCCAGTTAAGAACAATATTAGCTAGATCAAGTTCTTCCTCAACAGAAGATGCAATTAAAAGCTTATTTAATATCTTCAAGTGTTTTCAGAGTAAAAACCCAAACAGTAGCTAGTTCTCTATTTTAAGCTTCAAATTATCTGATGACAGTGACAAAGAGACAGGCTAAAACAGATATTTTCCAGTTATAAAACATAAATCAACTGCATTAGATCTTTTCTTGCACTTTTCTGGAGCAACCCAATAAACACACAGTTAGAAAATACATCAGGGGAAAGAAACAAAACCAGGTTAGAATAATATACTTACTGCACAGTTATTTAAAAAAAAAAAGAAAAAGAAAAAGAAAAAGAAAATCACAGTACCAGCTACATCCAGCTGTGGAAAATAAACAAAGTCTCCCAGTATTCACCTTCACCCATCTATATTCTCTCTGCTCATCCAATGCTATTTTTTTGTTGATCCTTACTCTGCAATATTCTTTATTTCTATTCCTCCTTTTTCATACTGGGAGTATTCATTCCTCCTTTCTGCTCCTAGGACGCTGTATGGCAACATCTCCACATTCACAGAATCATAGAATGGTTAGAGTTGGAAGGGACCTTAAAGATCATCAAATTCCAACCCCCCTGCCATGCCAACCTCCCACTAGACCAAGGTGCTCAAAGCCCCATCCAACCTGGTATTGGACCTCATTTCCTTAAAGAAATATCTCTTTTTCTCGTGGCAGAGCACAAACATGGGCTGATGTCTTTTACTTTGCACCTGGGGGGGGCATGGTCCCACGGAAGTGAGAAAGCTGCCCGGCTTCGTCCATCTTCTCCTCTGCCTCAAGCCAGAGTTTCTGTCTGCGAGAGGAAAGGCGCTGTGGGATGAGGCTGATGGTAGCTACCAAAAACACTTCTGGATCTAATAGATAGTCATTCTCACTTATGGGGAAAGGAAATGTCTGCTCCGTAACTTTAAACTGTATAGCTTTTCAGTAAACATGAAATAGCTTTAAATAGACTTATTCAATATATGTTGCAGTTCATTATTATAGCAGGTCTTGTGGTTAGTTTTGTTGTTTCACCTAAAGCTGGTGTCTGTGGAGTCATGTGTCTGACTGAGCCATGTGATGATGAAAGACTCTGCTCTAGGCAAGCAAGTTTTCATCCTTCCTCTTGACAAAGAATTGCTTACGTATGTGAATCCTAAAGCCTTAGAAAACCAGGGAAGTACAGAAGACACATTTCTGGTTTGTGATAGAGATGCTCGTGATTCAAAACCCTCCACCTTTGCTAGTCCTATAGTTTTAAGCTTTTGAAAACATTTGTATCTGTTAACTTCCCTACTAGAATAACTTTTCTAATCACACTACACACAGAACTAAAGCAATCATGTTTAAATGGCTGTAGGATTGTGACCAAAACACATTTAGCCATCTTCTGATGCTTGGGATTGGGTACCTTTATTCCAAACAGTGCTCCACATGCAGATTAATATTTCAATGGACAAGTCATCAATATTCTGCTCCAAAATTGGAGGTTTCCAGAATTCAGAAGACCTCTTTATCACTTCAGCATTCTGTACCCAAAAATAACTATAAAGAGACAGAGCTTTGTTCCCCGAGGACATTTATTTCTGGGATAATAAGGAAAAATAATTTTCTTCTGTTACCTTAGGTAAGAGCTGTGAGTAGAATTCTGTTGATTCATTGGGATGCACAGAGCTAGGACGGGGCTGGTTACACAGAAGCTGTCACAGCTTTGTAAACTCCTTCTTAAATCTTTATATTATGTCCAGAGAAGGTTCAATTGTGGAACGAATTACAATGAATTGGAATGAATCTAGAACAAATTGGTTTGCTGCACTGGAGCTAGGGAAAGCAAAATTACATCTATTTATTTCCACAGAACATTTTCTTTTTTTTCCCCTTTGTAGTTAACATTCTCATCATGTATGTAAAGTACATAGCTGCTGATTAAAAGATTGCAAAAGGGATGTGGAAAAAACATCTTTTAAACATACAGAATGAAATAGTTTGAGTGGCACTTTGTGATTTGTTTTCCAATTAGGAATGACATTTAATTTTAAGAGTTGGGCTGTTTTTAAGATAACATTTTGTTGGTTCAGGTGCATATGCCTACGACTGTGATTGCCAACAGTAATTTTCAGAATTTAAGGTGCAGAGTAGGCCTTTTTCCAATAGTCTGTTTTAATGTGTACGACTATACTTACTATTGTGAGTGACACAATCCCAAATTTCTTTTTGGTCCCATTTTTTATGTTTTTATAGATTATTAAGCAAGCAGTAGATTTTAGCTCTTCACTGACTTCAGAAGCATTTGGGGTAGGACAAGGGAAAATACAGTTTGTTATGCAGATCATAATCATCTTAAGATCAGTTCTGAGGTGTGTGTTAGCATTGGTTTGACAGTTTTCACATTAAAATCCAGTGGTCAAACTAATAAAATGTACTTTCTTCATAATGAATATCTTTAAGTTGTTTAGTTAAAAATGACAACACTTACAAGGAAAATACACTTTTTTAAAGTCCTGCAGCTGAATGAAATGTTTCATATAAGTAAGTAAAACTGCATCTGTACTGCTAACTTGCAAAAAAAAGGCCTGCAGTGATGGCTACACGCTCACATTAACCTGACACAAATTCACTCTGTCTTCCCAGTCGCTCACTCCCATCATCTTCCTTGTGCTGGGACAAGCACTGAGGCTTTGGAGAGAGCGCAGGCAGGCAAGTTCAGGAGCACATGCCACCCATTTGGCAGCAGAATTTAATCAGCAGGATTTAATCACATTAAACTGATGGTATAATCATGACCTGATTCTGCAAAACCCTAAGTTTGAGTTTTGCATCTTAAAAGACTGCACATTTTAATCATGTTATAACTCATATGGTACTAAGCACAAAGCAGGAGACCTATGGAAAAGAAATCTATTTCCACTTCAATATGATAAAGCTGACAGTATTACCGAAGGAAAACTGTGATGAGGGAACTAGAAGGTTGGTTATGTGCTTTTTATATAATATCAAAAATAGGTGTGCCATGAAGTAAAAAGAGGAAGGACAGGGAACCTGATTATTTCCTGTTTTGCTTTCAGAAAGTTGTTAACTTCAAAATGCTTGCACGTCTTTAAAAAATGCTTTAAACAAACTGCCTGGATTAAATCAAAACAGTAATTATGATTTCATGAGTTATTCTGTGTCTCTTAGGACCGAGGCTTTGATCTCTGACATGCTGTATCATATTAGTGTTTATTACAGACCACCATGATGTTACTTGACAAAAAGGGAATCTTTCATTATGCCAAGACTTGCACATAGTTAAAGTATTTTGCTGAGACTATAGAAATAATCTCTTTTCTCTATATAAGCTTAATGTTGTAGTTAAATTTTGGTTTTCATGAGCAGCAGGGAGATTTTCCAAACCAAGTAAATAGTCAGCTGTTCTTTATGTATCTGCTGTTGTATAACATGCAGATTACCAACGAAGGGTTTGTTATAAATTGTATTTTCAGACTGATTTTTGTAAGATAACAAAGTTGCGTGTGTGGGCGCATATGTGTGCGTGTGAGCATGCATGCATGCACACATGCATGTTTATCTCTTTGACTGCTTTCCATTAATACCTTTGAGCCCTTTGGCTAATTCCAATCAAATTAACTTAGGACTGGGGTTCTAAAAATAAATACGTTCCTACAAGGCTTGGAAAATGGCCAAGTAAAATATAGAAATCTTATCAGTGTCCTGATTAAAGGAAAGGTTGCAGTGTAAGTGCGTATGTTATTAGACACTAGAGAATCTACCTCAAGGACACCCGGTATTAATATCTCAGATGTGAAAAAGAGGGACTTTCTTGGCTTATGCCTAAACTGGATGGTGCATGTTGTGATGTGTTCAACATGCATAGCTGTCTGGTTTTATGTCTTCTTTCTTTACCAGCCTTGGGAGTATTTCCAACTCCTCCATTCAGATGCAGCCTTTGATGTTACAGACCTAAGTCCCCAGAATACCTGGCTCCAGGAAACTACTTGTTGAAGAGTTTTAAGGGATACCTGATGCATTCATACAGTATGTGTAGATGTTTGTTGCCTGCAGACAGCAATGCCAAGCAGACAGGGCCTGCTACAGGAACATACACCCAGCCCTGCTACCCTGTCTTCCACCCTCTGGTGGAAATACTCTGCAATCAGATAGCTGACTCAAACGTCTAAAGATAGATTTGCAAAAGCTTCTCACCCCATTTTCACCTGTGAAGTCATAGGCCAGTCTCCATGGTCTAGCTGCCAGCCACTTTCAGAAGTGTCCAGAGCACTAGATCACATAGCTTACAGGAACTGAAAGTGCATGAAAATTTGTGGGATGTGCTCCACTTGGTTTGTTTTTTGGTTTTGTTTTTTTTTTTCCATTTAGCTGACAATTCTATGCAAAATACTATATGGCAGTATAAAAGTTCATCCTTTGCATGAGTCTCACATGTGTCTCAAGTACTTTTGTCAAAGCTCTTGAACTTACCATTCTTGTGTGATCTTGATTTTCTTTTTTTAAAAAAAATCAACCCCCAAGTCCCGTCAAATATGTTTCTTATTTTTGTGGTTGAAGAGAAAACTTTAAGAAATGATGTAATGATGAAAAAGCAAATCAAAAGAAATTAAAAAACCCACAACCCCACACTTAGAAAAATAACCTCAGCTTGTTTGTAGACTGGTCTCATGATTTTGACTCATGATTTTGAATGTCCTTGTGCATTAATAGTGTATCTAAACTGGACAAAGAAGTCAAAGGGGACGTGCAGAATAGTCACAGCAACAGCAGTGCTATAGTTATATATTACTTTTAGATTTTTTTTTTGTTTGCTGTAGCCTAGAAAAAGTGCTCTCCATTTGGCATAGGATGTAACTCTACTATAAAAATGTGCTGTTAAGTTGTAATTTGGTCTTTTCTGGTTATTCTATATGCAAATATATTCAAGATGTTTGATGAAGAACTGAAACTGCATTTAGTACAGAAACTGAGAGGAGAAGAGACTGTTTTCTTGTTACTCTTGTTTAAATTGACAGGCATTTGATTTGGCAATAGGTTTTCCAGGTTCTAAAAGGCCAGGAAAATACAAGAACAACTATTTACCTCATTTAAATTAATTATGGAGGACATTTTAGGAAATAATCATCACCCCTGCATGAAACTATTGCTTTAACAGCAAACAGCAGTCAAAAATAAATGGATTATGTAGCCCATGTAGTTGTGTACATATATAGTAAGATTTTAGAAGCTTTTATGGAGTTTATGACCTTTTCTAGAGCTTTTGGGGGAAGCTGGTATTTCTAAAATATTTTACTATAGAAACTCATATGGAAGACCACTGATGATACATAAAACAGAGTGTAATTAAAAACTTTAAGTATCTGTGAATGCATTCCATAGTTCAATCATAAAACATATTTATATCAAAGGTGTTTTATAACTAAAGATATATATGTACTAAAATCCAAAAGCTAAAATGCTCAATGGAGAAAAGTTCCTTATTAAAGATACAGCTTCTTGCTATTTCAGTTTAGGTATGAGATTTCAAAAGTTTTTGGATTTATGGCTTAGTTGTGCATATGCTCTTACATTAATCCCATGTTGCCCCTGGTCCATATAGCACACCCACTGCAGAACTCTGGTCTTCTCCAAGACCTTTGCTGACCTACTCCCTAGCAATATTTCCAATGTCCCCATGATTTGCAAATATAGCCCAAATACACCAGTACCCAGCATATCCTATCCAGCTGGCCAGTGTACGTAGATCAGCCATGCACTTCTGTTAAGTAGGATGTAAAATGTCTGCATTCTTCATGTCTTTCTTTTAATGAACATTAGTAACAGCTCTCTTCTCTCCCTCACTGTCATTTTTTTTCACTTGAGGACAGCTACCAACTGTGAAGCCTCAGTGCTTTTGTTTTCACTGCTACCAGGTTCCAAGTTACCAAAACTTCTGATTCTCTTCCGCATTTTTTTATAGTGGTTTTAATATAAAAACCATGAGCAATTATTACATACTGAGCATGTCCTTTTTGAAGCCCATGCATTTCAGCATGGGCTCCTAAACTGATACTGGGTTAATTATGTGATTCTGAGCTACTGGACGTGGAAGACTAACAAATGCTGAAGAAAAACAAGCCTCTGAATCAATATGTCTCATGTGAAGTCAGATCACGTTCCCTGGATGTGTATTCAGGGATGACCCTTTAATGTATGGCTCCAAGTATTACTAATGTAATACACTAGTCCTGCCATTCCCACAGTGGTTCTGCCATCCCTGGGTTTTGAGTACAGGGTGTCACTCATGAGCAATTAAGTCATGAGGCTCGTTCTACATTGTCTCTGTCAATCCAATTATAATTATGTTTATTCATGAAAATCTGTAGTAGTTTCTGATGCTCTCCTAAGTTTCTAACATTAGTGCAGGAATACCTTAAGATTCTTTATTTTGCCAACTTCGTAACAACCTGCCTGAATTTTCTCTTAATCACATTAGCTTCTTTCTTTTTTCCAGATAAGCCCCAGTAGACCTAATTTAGTGCATTTTATCATCCGCAGTGATAGCTCTACCTTTATGTTTAGCTGAAGAATTCACTAAAAATTAAAAATAAAAAACCTCTACAATCAAATGAGGGAGCTACTACTAGGTGTATAGATTCACTAAATTATTTATAAGTCAGAAAGGATACCTAACACAATTGCTGTCAAACAGACAATGATGCCAAAAACCACACTTATTGTAAAATTTGTGGCAAAATGTTTTCAAGAATTACTGTCTTTTATTCCTCACCACAATTGCTTGGTGCAAAGTCTCTTGAAGACTAGAAATTGCATTCTCTACTCATTACTAATGGGAAATAAGTATTTTCTCCACAGTCATTTTCCCAGCTGGTGTTGCTAATGTTTATAAAGGTGTATTTATGTTCAGTTACCTTTTTAGGATAATTCTGTCTCTGAGAGGATGTCAGAGGCTGCTTAATTGTTTAATTATACCAGTTGAGCCATCCAAGGCAATAGTTTTCACTTACTTTTTTTTCACCAGGATAACTGTAGTTCTGTAACCCGAGGAATTCTCCTGGTAAATGAAGACGGATGGTTTGTGTCATGGCCCCAAGTGCATGAAGAGGCTGCAACTGCTGTGAGAAGCCTCATCTGGGACCTTCACCCACGCAGATGCTGCCACTGGCCCAAGACCTCCATTTCAGCGCTGCCCCAGGCCATCAATCTCTGAGCTCTGTTGTAAGTGTACTTATTTTAAGCCCTGTTTGTTGGGGTGTTGTCTTGTTTACATTTTGTGGGTTAAAGTTGGGATTTATTACCTTGCTTTTGCCTGCTGATGACTGCGTAATTAGTGGGACCTGTTGCTGCTGTAGTGTGGTGGGACTGCGCTCTGTTAGTGAGGTCCTATCTATGCTGTTGCCCTTCCCTCATGGGGCAGCCCTGTTCTTGTTCCATTGTACCAACTTCTGACTCTGTCTGCTGGCCACCTTAACTTCCTCGCTTGAATTTTCTATCATTTCTTCAAAAAAGACGTCCTTCTATAAAAGGAGAAATATGGTGAGTGTTCATCTTGGAGTTCATTGTACCAATAAATAATCGGAAGAGGGACAGGCTCTTAATTCTGGAAGAGTATTGGGAGATCTCTGCAAATCTGAAAGTTGCTGATACATATAGAAATCTTAACAAACTTAGCCAATTACTCTTCTTTCCTGGCTGTAACTGTTAGTCACTTATTTACTTAAGTGTCAGCTTAAAATACGGAGTTGCTCTTTAAAGCCCATTACTGTATATTAAACAAACTGGAAAGTGTTTTGTAGTGCAGGATTGCATAACGTACTATTCTTATATGCCAGAAGCCACAAATGTTCGGTTTGGCCTGCTGAGTTTCATTAGGAGTATAACACCAAAGAAAAACTTGGCATACCCTTTTCTGGTCTCGTTTAAATTTTAAGTCCCTTACTATTGACTGTAATAGATGCAGAGCCATGCCAAACTCACCAGTTTTCCCCGTGTGCTACCAACCTATTGACACCTCAGAACAGAGCTAATAAAACCAGTTCCCTGTCCAGAAGTCTGCAACTAATTTATTGCAAGATCTAAGTTTCTACAGTAGCATATGAGGAAATGGAGGGAGGAGGGGTAGGGAAAGCAGTACGAGTAAAATAAGCAAGAGCATGGTTTGTTAGGAGATTCAGAGATGATTTTCCTTATATTTTAACAGGTTGTGTGTGTTTTTGACTCATCTGACAGATACTGGTTTTATACTGGGGCTATGAATTGTCATGCTGATCTATTTACTATATGTACTTCTGCAAGAAGTGCAATGTTTTGTTTTGGAATGTACTAGAACATAAGATGAATTTTCCACTTCAGTAGAGCAAGTCAAGTCATGGAACCTAATTACCTATTCTGAGACTAGGGCTCTGTTTCCTGCTAAAGTGCTTTGTAGGTGCCAAAGGTATTTTGGGTTAGCAAAACTAATTTCTGTCAATGAGGGATCATTTCAGCATGAAACCAAAGGGTTACAAGACAAGGATGGAAGGAATACTCCCACAGGGAGCATCAGCGAACTGCAGCTGTGTAGCCAAGAAGTGTAAAGTATTTTACACATCACTTCTCCACTGACAAGTGTAACTCCAGATCAGGGCTTCGTTTTTGTTTTCTTTGTGGCAATTCTACACAGCAGCTCTAAACCTATGAAATTCCAGACAAGGGCAGGAAAACAGGGTTGCTCTGTTTCTAAAACAGCTAGTTTAAGTTATTGCTAAGCACTCTTTCCCAAAGCCATTTCCCCTCCTGCCACACACCGGTGCTGTGGTCTCTGCTAGCACCCTGTGGTGATGCTCAGCAGGGCCAGGAGTGCCTGTGGGGCCAGGAAACAGGCTGTGACTCAGCCTGCTCCTTCCAGTCCTCTTTTACCCCAATTTGGTGCCAGCTCAGGCATGCTTTGTTGAGGTTATTATTAGTTTTAGTTTCTTTTTGTCAGAAGATACAACTTCTACTGAATAAAAACACCAGCTCTTAACTGATAACAAACACTCTACTGATTGGTGCCCAGAAAAACAAGACATAGCTTGTGAAATTTAGACTTAAGAACTTTTTTCCTCAAGCAAGGACTGTATCCAGACTAATCCTGCACCTCTATCAGTATTTGGTGTATGCATTAAAAGTATTGGATTTTCTGAAGGACTGTAACAAAAGCTTGGTATGTGTTTGGGTACGGTGTGTTCTTCGTTGTAAACTTATCTTTATCTCTTAGCCTATTCAGTGACAACAGAAATAAAAGCAGGTTATTAACTGCTGCTTTTAGCTAAGCTCTGCAATTTGACTTTCAAATTGCAATACAGAGGGTTTCTGCTGCCAGAGGCATATTCAAAGTAAGTGAGGCATCATCTCTCTTTAGTCCAGCACTCTCTCCAGTGTCACTTGTGTGATTTCAGTGGTCCTGATGAAGTTGGCAAAGTATGTGACTTGTGAATCAACTCGGCTCCAGCAAAGCCGATAGTGTTTGGCAGATAGAGACATAGATATTTCTCCCCTTCTCTTGTCTTCCAAGATGATACTGAGGTTCAAAATTCCAGACTGAGGAGGTCATAGGTTGTGTTTGTTCATGTTAGAACTGGGTCATTACAGTTTATTTTTATAACTCCTATTTCTTATCTTGCTAGTATTTGGGCTGTTTATTGAGCAAAGGCTGCCTGGGCTACTAATAGAGTTAAACCCAGACTCTGCATAGATTTAAAAACAAAAAACTGGAAACCTAGATTTTGAAAGAATTCAGTTATCTGGAAAAAAAAAAAAGTATGCTTTTCTAGAATGCTTTTCAGTACTTTAACAGTTTCCCATCACTGAACTTAAGTGCACAAGTGTCTGAAGAAATTAGTCTGTAAATACTGCAGATGGAAGCAGTTCTGCAGCTGAGAATTTTATAATGACCTGCTTCTAGGGAAGAATCTGAATTGTCCAGGTGTTCACACTACTTGTTCTAGGTATCTGAGGTAGTCAAGACATTGACTGCTATGATAAATAGCACTTTTGTACCTAAGTAAGGTATTGGCTAGGACCTCATGCTGTGAGTCTTCTACAAATATAAATGTACTTTTAATACAAAGTATGTATTTGTAACTCTTTGGAAAATATCCTGTATATCCTATACCCAGTGGCAATTCAGAGTGAGGCTGCTAGCTGCTTCTGCAACGCAAACAGGGGAGCTTCTAAATGAATATGTTACTGATTTATTTTTTTTTTAGGGAAAAATAAATGTCCTCTATAGCAATATATTACACTGACGTACTTTTGCACAAGGAAAAAGTGTTTTCACTTGCACAAATGTCCTAATGCCTCCCTCCACTGCAACAGCCCCAATTATCTCTGATTATTTCTTTGAACCTTAACCTCCATATGGCAAATGAGACAAAAGTGAGTATGTGTTTTTTCTAATGTGGAGTTAAGCACAAGCTGATCAGTTGGATGCCAGGGGGGTTGGGGGGAGGAGGAGTAAAATGGCTTAATTTTGTTGGCCTTTCCTTTATGGGTGGCTATTAATTTAGGTTTATCCCCTCTATTCAATCCTAGATTTCCTTGAAGCTTGTAGGAATCGAAATTTTCTTTCCAGTTTGGTTTGTAGCAGCCAATGCATTAAAATCTTTTTGGGGACAGATTTCTAGACTTGTGAACATACAGATCTTGACCTGCAAATTTTTCATCTTCTTTACTCCCCCTGTCCTGTTGAGGAGAGGAAGTAAGAGAGCAGCTTGGCCAGCACCTGGCAGCCACCCCACTTATTAAATATAATTTATATTATTTTAGTTCAAATACAAATGTGAAAATAAAATTCAGAGTTCTTACAGCAGGTATAGAGAACAGTATCTATTTATTGGCTTTAAAATGTGTCTGATGAAATGAGCCAGCTAATGAATTTGTGCAGACTTGCTAATTATATGCAGTCCCAATGGACCGAAAATGACTGTCAAGAAAAAAAATGTGGCACCTTGTTTTCGATCATTCTTGCTCAGTCTATTGATCACCATTAATAGGGTGAGAATAACATATGTTAATAATGATTTTTTTCCTTAGCGATTTTTAAATAGATTGATACCTGTCAAGAAATTAAGCACATTATCATATTCAATTTGTGATCTATGACAAATCTGTATTCACTTTACTGGTGTTCAAAGACTATGCTCTCTAGTGATACTTGTGTCCTGAATATTGTAATATTAAAGCTGTCTATCTTGAATATAAATATAACCAAAATTAACATCAAGGATTTAACTCTAGGTGGCAGTTTATTCCATATTTTTTTTTTTTAAATGCAGGCTTAGCAGCAGCATATTTATCAGCCAGCTTTTGTAAATGTGACATCATAAATGCTGAAAGAGGCAGCAAATCAAGCTGAGACAACAGCTATTCTCAATTTTTAAAATATATTTCTTTCTTTAGCCAGGTCACTGTGCAAATGGCTTTTAGAGGGTATTACTCACATTTTTACTTTCCTGAAGATTAGTCTTTTCAATAAATCTGATGTGGCTGGGAAGGGCCTGATCCTGACTCCCGAAACCCTCTGCCAGTTCTTATTTTACTAAATTTGAGGTCTAACCAGTCAGTAGCTACTGAATAAATTCACTATTCTTGCTTTTACTACTGCAAGTATTTGATGTTGGCCGCTGCTCCCGAGTGGCCAGCACTTATGTCTGCAGACCCTTCCTGGGGTGTTTGATGTTCTGATAAGATCTTTTGTTCTGGCTTTCTGCAGGCCATTTGCACCAACACTGTGGGTTCACAGCCAATGGGCTTTTCTGGTTGCACTTTGTGGTGGGCTGACCCTGGCTGGATACCAGGGGCCCATCAAAGTTGCTCTCATCACTCCCACTCCTTAGCTGGAGAAGGGGGAGAAAATATAATAAAAGCCTCTTGGGTTGAGATAAGGACAGGGAGATCACTCAGCAGCTACCATCACAGGCAAAACAGACTTGACTTGGGGAAAATTAATTTATTACCAATCCAATCAGAGCAGGGTAATGAGAAATCAATAGTAAATCTTGGAACACCTTTCGCCCACCCCTCCCTTCTTCCCAGGCTCAACTTCACTCTCAGTTTCTCTACCTCCTCCCCCTGAGCAGCACAGGGAGGCAGGGAATGGTGTTGCGACCAGTTCATCACATGTTGTCTCTGCCACTTCTCTCTCCTCAGGGGGAGGCTTGCCCACACTCTTCCCCTGCTTCAGCATGGGGACCCTCCCATAAGAGACAGTTCTCCACAAACTTCTCCAATATGAGTCCTTCCCATGGGCTGCAGTTCTTCACAAACTGTTCCAGTGTGTGTCCCTTCCATGGGGTGCAGTCCTTCAGGAACAGACTGCCCCCGTGTGGGTCCCCTTCAGGGTCACAAGTCCTGACAACAAACCTGCTTCAGCATAGACTTCTCTCTCCAGAGGTCCTGCCAGGAGCCTGCTCCAGCATGGACTCTTCATGGGGTCACATCTTCTTTCAGGCATCCACCAGCTCTGATGTTGGGGTCCTCCATGGGCTGTAGGTGGATATCTGCTCCACCATTAACCTCCATGGGCTGCAGGAAGACAGCCTGCCTCACCATGGTCTTCACCATGGTCTGCACCATGGGCTGCAGGGAAATCTGTGCTCTGCCTGGAGCACCTCCTTCTTCATTGGCCTTGGTGTCTGCAGACACATGTTCTCACTCCTCTCCTCTGGCTGCTGTTGCACAGCAGTTTTTTCCCCCCTTCTTAACTATGTTATCCCAGAGGTGCTACCACTGTTGTTGATGGGCTTGGCCTCGGCCAGCAATGGGTCTGTCTTGGAGCCAGCTGGCATTGGTTCTATTGGACCCGGGGGAAGCTTCTGGCAGCTTCTCACAGAAGCCACCCCTGTATCTCCCCTGCATCTCCCCTGCTACCAAACCTTGCCATGCAAATCCAATTCACACTTGCCGAACACCTTGTGAAACTGCTTCCTTTTTAAGACACAGGAATGATAAACCATTAATTTAGAGGAAATGGAGAATCACTAAGTGATGGTGTAATATACTGCTTTGGTCCCAGGTCCAGGCACTGCAGTTCTGGAGGGACTCTGGTCAGGCCACTGACATTTTGAAGAAAAAATAAATTTAAAAAAAAAAGATTGGAGCAGCAGGGAGTAGTCCAATATATAGGTGCTATGATGAAAACCTGAAAACAGATTTTTCTGTTGCTAGAATTGCAAAAGATAACGAGCTTGAAGCACTGTTTTGGCTCTTTCAATTTTGTTCTTTGTCTTTTGCAGTGGTGAACGTTTGTCATGGAACAGGCAGAGTCCTCACAGCCCGTGTACACCCACCTCAGGAAAGGTGTCATTAGATAAGCAATACTGCTCCACTGACATAGTAGTTGAAAGCTCTACACCAGTTTCTTCTAGAGGTCAGGTTTACTGCAGATACCACTAAATGCAATTGCATATCTGGGGAGGCAATTGCATATCTGGGGAGGCAACCTGTCTGGGCTACATAATTGAAATAAGGCTTGTCCTAAGCAATGTGTATTCCCTGCTGAGCTGCACAACACTAATGCTCAGCTCATTCTCATAGAGGTTTGCCACCAAAGGGATTTCAGATGGGCCTGATAAGATGACAACAAATATAAACACCAGTGGATCGACAGTGTAAAAAGGACTCTTTCCTGTGAAGAAAAAAATAAAGATAGGACCATAACATAATTCAGGCTGTAAGTGAAGAGCCCTGGAGGGTTCTATTCCTACCTCCTGCTCAAAGCAGGGTCAGCCAGGAATCAGGCCAGATTACTCTGCTCTCTGCTGAGAGGTTCATTTTGCAGACTGGTGACTGATGTTGGGTTATACACAAAAGCCGAAGGAGAGGAATGGACATCCTTCACATCAACAGGAAATAATTTCTGAGACTGACAGTAAAACTCGTAATTGAGAGAGTTGGTGGATGTTATTAAGTGTTACTTGCAAGGAAAAGTTTCCCTCTTAATAGATTTTCCCTTTCCTCCTACATGCACCTGAAATGTGTGAAGAATTTTAATAAGTCTCAAGTGATATACTGTGATACTTCAGGTATATGCATTTGCAATGCAGCAATGAACAAGAATTGTGATTTGCAGTTGGAAAATTAAAATTTAAAACCAAATGACCTGGCAATGTGACTACAGAGCTTCTTTGCAAAACAATCTACATTGGTAAACATTGATAAAAAAATATAAAGTTAGGCAGGTACAGAGGAAGGGCACAACCTGTCGCAAACAAAACTTCAGGAGTTATTGCTGAAGGACCAAACTCTGGTCTATCTGCTAAGCTAGATATTTAATACATGAACTAAACCAAAATGTAGGCTGGTCAAAGAAAATGTGTTTTGTGGCACACACATAAGATAAGACTAAGTGATCTAATGTTCCCTTCTGGGTAGGAAAAAATAGATCAGTGAATGCTTCAGATTTCATCTACTCATTTTGGGAGGGAAGTCAATAGACAGTATGATATGTTCTCAAGCACTAAGCAATTGATAACTGGAAAATATATACATCAGTCTGGTCAATGCTTTTTTTGTGTGTGAAGCTATAGATGATTAAACACTTCTTTCACAGAAACTGCTATATAAATAGTCAAAATCTTGATACGATATGGTTCACCAATGGAAATAATCTAAATAGATGATAGCTGAGGAAAAATGAGAAATGCATGGTATGGAGCTTAGAAAGAAGAATGTATAGGAAGGCAAGAAGTAGAATTAAAAGAAAATGTTCAGAGTTAAATTGTGGAGTATTAACTTGGTATGCTTTGAAAGTAGAAGCTGGAGAAGGAGTTAGAAGTGCCAAGAAGGAAACAGTGTGTAAACTTTTAAAACTGATTCAATAGCAAACAAACCTATCCTCCTGTAATTGACGCCAGTGACAAAAAATTAAGTGCTATCAGCATCGGCCAGATTACTCTCACAGGTATCTCTGAGGTATATTACTATCACAGATAAGTCTAGCACCAATTAAGGTTGGAACAAATGTGTGTATGCTTGACCTAATCCATACGCAGGGTGTACCATATGCCAGCTGTTTGGTTTGGAGTCAGCTGGGAAAAGTCCCCAGCTTAGACCGGAATGTTATTTTCTTGCTTGTCATAAACTCCTTGTGGGGCAGTAATTCAGACCTAATATACTTTGGATGGTGTTCAGTATTGCTAAAATTAGCTAAATATTCAAAAGCTAAATATTGCTTTCAAAAGCAACTAAACATTCAGGAATTAGCAGGGAGTCTGAGGAACAGTGTCCCTGTCTGCATTGCAGCTGATCCAATCCTGGGACACAGCATGGGTTTTGCTGATAAGACTGGCAGTTTCTAATTTTTAACTTAAATAGCTTTATGAAGATAATTTAAGTTTTGGGGAAGCACTTTAAGTTCCAGGTCACAACCACTCTAAGCATTAATATTCATTACAATTACTTTAGAGTTTTATCATGATGACTCCTCAAAGAAATGTGAAATCTGACTGATTCAGATGCTGAAGTTGCAGTAGTTCCATTGCCACATGAAAAACAGAGTGAATTATTTTTTTTTAAAGAGGCAAACTAGGAAAAGCACAAAACTAATGAATAGCTAATTGTTTTTAAAGTAACTGGGGTAGTTATTTGTGTACTCATCTACATTTTAAACTGCCTTGCTTTTCCCCTACACCTTGTATTCTGTTAACATGGGAAATCCCTGACTTGACACTGCTATATAAGCAGTTAGGAACTTGTCATCGATACCCAGAAATAAATAGTCAGTAAGGTAAACTCAGCTCAAAGCAACCAAACAAGTCTCCCTCTTTCTCCGCCGTACTTCACATACGTACTACAGCTACCATTCTACCTTTTCCACGCTGCAGAATTCATCCAGAGGTGCACATCCTCAAACAGATCTCCAGATGTGCTAATGAGAAACCTCATTCTTTTGAGCGAACGAGTTTTCTATGGCTTTGAATGAAATTTAGATTAAAAAAAGAAAAGTCTATATTCTGCAAGAACTACCAAAGTGTATAGCCTGAGACAGCTTTCTCTTCTCTTCTTTAAAACTCAGGCTAGATATACTACGCTATGAAATAGTGGTCTTCTGTCCTGATCACTGCCCTTAGCATTAGGTTGTCGGTTGCATGTAATCCCATGTTCTCTATGATGAAAATAAGAAACTGTGATAGACCTAATCTTCCCATTAGATGAAAATATTCTAAATCAAAATAAAGCTTGTAATAGTTTTCTGGATTGATTCTCCTTTTTTTTTCTTTGTTACTCTACTAATATGAATGAATAATTTATATTTAATAATTGTTAAGGAATGTGGCTGTGTTCCTCACAATTTTAAGCTCTTACTGGTCTCAGGGCTACGTTGAAACCTCAAAGAATATTTTTTTAAAAAAGTTTCATTCCAAAATATTCTCTTTTCAAATGATAAGTAATGACTTATTCTAAAAATGAGACATCAGCAATTTTAATGAAGATGGCCTTGGGCATTTCCAAACTCTTGTTACAGATACAGAAGATAAAGAGAAGGAAACGTTTGTGAAGCAGTGGGAGTTATTGGAGAAACACAGGCTTTAAGCAAAGAAGAAATTGATAAAAAATGTAATAGCTGTTATCTTTATGGAAAAGCAAAAGTAGATTCCCAAAAGACAAATGTCTGGGATGTGAATTGGGCTACAGAAATATATCAAAAATAGTGGTAATTAAGAAAAAATATCTGAGCTAATTCACGTCTTAGTTATCAAAACATTTTGACTCACTTTTAAAAATGACCCTCACCTCCCCCGGTATTATGCATCCACTGGGTTCTCAGCCACCCCAGGAGCTGCTCAGTAATCATCAGCACCCAGACCTTTTTGAGTTCTACAGTAGTGGGGGACTTAGGCCTTTCTGAAAATTTCAGTCTTAAATCAACATCTCAAAGATTTAAAGGGAAGTTATTTTGCTGAAATAAAGCAGATAGTGTAACAGTGCTCCTGGAAGTGTTATAAAGAGGAATAGAGGCAACCTTGGGAGGTGATTTAATCAATCTATCTGAGCAGAGAAGGAATATTATGCCAGGTCTCCTGCAGCCTCTATTGCTGTTAATTGATTCCAGTGTGATATTTGGCTTTTTCATAGCAGCATGAAGTCGCTAACTCATGCTCTCCTTCAAACAGGATATATCTCTTAGCTCTTGTTTCAAAGTAATGTTACCTAAACATCACTTTTTTTTCTCTCTTCTTGCCCAAACACAGTATTTTCACTTTAATTTTATTTAATTTTTTTTTTCCCAGTTTTCCCTGTTAATTTCTTGATATAATTTTGACTTCTGCTCTTCTCCTCTGGCATACTTATGGTTCCTTCTGGGTCTGTCTTTTCCTCAGATATAATAACTCTACTCTTTATTCCATCCAACTGGGGAAGACATAGACCAGAGCATGATCCAGGTCATCTGCTGTGTCCCTTCATCTTGCCAGTGAAAATGAATTTTTAGGTATCTTACACAAACAGTTTGCATCAATTTCTGGCAGTTTCATCAGGAGACTGTGTTTACCCTGGTTCCGTAAAAGAATATACTGGACAGTGTGATTACCTTATTACAGCAACATTTAGGAAACCAGTTTCCTATAAGAGCAAGGCCTGCTGTAAAGGAAAATAGATGGGTTGGACCAAAAATGTAATTTGCTTGCAAATATTTTAGGTGTCTGCAATTTGTTTTTTTTTTATTTTACAATTCTGGGTCTTACAGACCTGCTTCTTTATTTTATAATTATTCTGAATAGTGAAGTTAATTTAACAGCTCTAAACTTTATCAGACGTTCTTTCATTATTTTTTTAAACATGAGCATTACACATATCTTTTTTTGTCTGTATTCTAGAAAGCACTCCATCCTTCATGAGTTTCTAAATACAGGTGTTAACAGTTTTGCAGTTGTATTTATGTCTTATGTACGTCTTTATGTATGTGAGGAAGTTCATCAGATTGAGCTAAGCTGAAAATTTTTAAGTTACTTAAGTACTTTCTCACCTGTACTTTCCATATTCTAAAGTAGAAAACTCAGTCCTCTGTTACCAGTATTAATTTTCTAGGCCTTTGCTATCAGTTGGTCTTCTTAGTAGAGACATTAAATTAAAAAAGATTCTAAAGGACCTTGACCTCCTCTGTTGAGGAGCAGACCAATGCTCCGTCATCCCCTTATTATTGCTTTTAAAATTATTTCTTGTTACCTTTGATTTCTCTTTTTATTTGCATCTGGTTTGTGTTCCCAATTTTTTCACTACACATCAGCTCTTTTTTATTCTGATAATTACAAATCAACCTAGTTTTCATTTTCTCCCTTTCTTATATTTGTATTTAATATTATTTATCTGAGAAAACACTTGTACTGTTTAAGTTTGGTTGTTGGGGCTTTGTTTTAGATTAACCTTAGATTGGTCTTTTTATCCTTAGATTTATTTATTTTTTTTAGATTTCCTTAGGTCACTGTGGTTTTATCAATCAAATCTATATCTCTGAGTGTCCTGAAGTGTATCCTCTTTTGTTGTTGTTAGTTTCCATCCTTCACTTTCTAAGGATTATGAACGCTCTAATTTCACCATTTTTACCCAACTTGAAAAAAAAAGAAACCTTTATATTCTTATTAGTTACTATTTACTGCTCTTAATTAAATTTGGAAGAATCACCCTTTTAGTTGTCATCTCCATTTTATGTATAAAAAAACCCCAAAACATAGAATCATAGAATAGTTTGGGTTGGAAGGGACCTTAAAGATCATCTTGTTCCACCCCCACCCCTCCCCCATTCCACTAATGTGTAGACACACATTCCATCAACTTATTGGAAAACCTGTGTTTTGCTACCCTAAAATAACCTCTAAAATGCATTGTTCTTCCTTGTGAATATGAATAACAGGTTACCTGTAACACAGCAATAGTTATATCTCGGTAAAGCTATTTGCGTGCTAGATCCCTTCACGATAAGTATTATCATAAAAAAATACATTTGCAAGCAGTTCTGTCCAGTGATTTGAGTTTGTTTCACTCCAGTGTGCAATTTGACTTCTGGACAAAAGACTTGCAATAATACTTTTTAAAAGATAGCAGTGTTATATTCATGTGGAAAAAGCATCCCACTCCCTACTCATTTAACTACTTATTTAAAAAGCCTTAGCCACAAGAACCGAGCTGCTGGCGTACTTCTCACTGCATCACTTATTCATGTGTGTGAAATACAATCTTTAGACAGATCTAATGGCTTGTGGAAAATGAGCGTTGAATTACTGGGCAGCATTGCTACATTAGTGTAGTGTTCATTTCAGAACATGTTTTACTTTAGGTAAACTTGCATATCCTGAGCTATTTTGTTCATGGAGCTGAACAATCCAGAAGAAGCCTTATGAGAAAACAACAATGAACAGCACCATTTAGGCAAATGGTTAATTTTATCTTTGTTTTGCCAAGTCACAATTCATTGTCCTTCTTGATGGTGCAAAACTAATTGGCTCTTATCACAGTCGCATTACCTCCAAAGGCAGATAAAATTAATGCAAAGTAAACATCACCGTGATCAGAGACTGACTGATTAAAAGGGAAATAGACTTGTGTGAAGTTGATGCTGAAACCCACAACAGGCACTCTCAGAATTATAAATCAAGAAGTTCTTCAGGTTATCAGCTGCTGCTCCAGCTCATTATTTTGTATCCTTTGCTTTAACCTTGGGTCACTCTTAATACATCTGCTCTGCAGTGATTAATATGACTGATGAAAATAAACTATGGAAGAGCAACACTGTATTGCATGACTAATTACTCTATCAGGTTACTTGTTTACAGCTTTTAAAAAATGTTTTTGTCCACATAAGTAAATCGAAGCCCGTTAAGCTCTGTGCTGGATGTGAAACTCCATCAGAGCTGGCTGGAGAATTTCCAAGGGGAGACCTTCACTTTCAAGAAATTATACTTTGGACTGCAAAATCTCCAGCCCTTTATTTTCTTTCATTCAATCCCTTTAATATTTGCCATGTTTACAGAATGGTCCTGTTTGAGTCTGGGAATTATGCGATTTCTTTCCTCGGAGAGTTCACACTTGAACAAATCTATATACTAAATTCCTTCTCAGAAATCTCAAATAACTTTGGCAACAGGCAATTGCTATTGAGTCTGAATGGATCAAGGAGTGCAGGGCATGACCACTGAGGGCTCGGGATCATCCTTTGTCTTTTTAAGTTTAAAAATGAAAATGGCAGTAACTTTATTTACCTCCAGTCTTCAAAAGAGAGAGCAGAAACATTCTTGGAAAAACAGACATTTCAGTCCAAAGAGAATATGTTGTATTTAATCAAAAGTTGCAGTTAGTTTTATGTGAAGCAAGTAAAATTCTAGAAAAGATGAAGGAAGATTTATCTTTACATGAGATTTTATGTGAAGACTAGACAGTTACTCTGTACAAGATAATTGATGTTAGGGAATATGGTTCTTAATTAAACTGAATGGCTTAGAGTCTCTTATGGGGAAAACTGTCTTATGGGGAAAAAGAGTTGTTAAAACCCACCCAGAAGTAGGAAAAGTTCAGAAATTGTGGTCTACAAGCTCATACACTATGTTTATTAGCTGGGCAAATATGTAGAAGACTGTCGTAATGGGGAAAATTAATTCACCATGCTCACTGGTGATTGCACCAGGAGTCTGGAGCTTAAAGTATGAGAGAGGGTGTTCATGTGAATGGGTACGTACCCACAGGACAGCGGAAAGAGAAACTTCTCTTAAAATTCTTCCTGGAAAAGACAAAGCCTATTTCTTTCTCATAATCTTCAGCACAGAGTGTCCAAACAAGGCATGTTTGTTCTCCAGCAAAGAATACGCTGGAGATGACAGGCCTAATTATATGTATCTATAATTAATATTTGCTGTTATATTTAATATGTGGAATAATAAATACCTCAAAGAGTGTGGCACAAGAGGCACGGACTCCGCTAAGTGGTGAAGCGAAGATGTTTATTGTTTCACTTTTTCAGCATATATAGTTTCTGTCTTTTGATCACGTGCTGTGCCCTTTTCACAGATAGGTTGTGAGTGACTGTCTGTACGCTGTTATGAGCAATACAATTGGTTACATTTAAATGTTTATCCTGCCTAGGCTAACAAAACCTTACTATTTCGGTACACTGATATCTGTTTCCTATGTTTCACACCACACACACATCAACATATAAGGACATTGTTTTATTGATCCCAAGGCCTCCTTCCCATCAATACAAGAACACCTGCTGAGCTCTCGCTCAGCAGCACATCTCCAACTTTCTAATTCTCCACATGTCCCCTCCCAACTGCTTGTGCAGCCCCAGCTACTTGCTGGCAGGGCAGTCTAAGAAGCAGAAAAGGCCTTGTTGCGGGGTAAGCGCTGCTTGGCAACAACTAAATCATTCCTGTGTTATCAACACGGTTCCCAGCACAAATGCAAAATGCAAAACACTCTAGCTGCTGTGAAGAAACTCTTCATAGATTTTGTCCTAGCCAAAACCAGTACATTCTTTGCCCCTTATTTTATACCTTTTGCATCATGCTAAAGTCCTACATTACCTATTACATCTTAACCACTACCCAGTCTTCCCATCCTTTGATAGGGACAGACATAATTCACTTAGTCGATGGACCACCCCTGTATAACATCTGTAAAACGTCCATAAATGTCCATAAATGTTGATTGAGTTAATTTAGTCTGTGCCTCTGGGCTCCTTCTGTTACAGCGGTTACTTAGCACAGAAGATGTGGTATGTAGCATGGAGTTACTGGCCACTAAAGCCAGCGTAAGTTGGGTCACAACTGCACTTCTACTGCTCCTTGTGAGGCTTGTCCTCCGTTTGTTTGAGTGGTTCCTGCTATAGTACTTCCTGTAACATTGCCATAACTCCAATCATGGCTTACAACAATTTAAAGGCATATCTGTTACTATGTCCACCCCAGCCTCTTTGGACCAGATGACAGAGTTTAACATTGGAATAGATTCCTCCTATTGCCCCTGCTTTGGGATGGACCTATCCACAGACCACAGTCCCATAGGGTTGTAGCTGCTGCAGCATGGCCTTATCTATGAGCCTTAGTTTCTTCAGGACTACAGTTCCTGGGACACAGACTTATCCATGGCCATGGATGCTTTGAGGTGTTCCAGCATGGCCTCATGCACAGCCACTCATGCTTCCAGGTGTACCTTCTCCAGCATGGACTTACTCTTGGGCCACAATTCCTTCAGAGGTATACCTTGTGTGGTACTGATGTAATCACAGCCACAGATGCTTCAGGGTGCCCTGCTCCCACATGGACTCATCCACAGGTCACAGTCCTTTTGACTCAAGGGCAAGAGGGTACCCAGTAGCAGAGCAATGGATATAGTGTGAGGGGAATCTTACCAGGCTCAGTGGTACCTCAACTCCTATTTCAAACACAACAGTGTCTTCAGGAGTTCCTTGTCTACACCCACAAGATTGTGAATGCTTCAGGGGTGCCATCATTTTAATCATTACCATGAGATGAGGGGGGAGGTTTAGAAAGAAGTTTTTCAGTATTACAGGAAAATATACCTAGATGTGGGCATTAATAGTGAAGCCATATGACCTTATACAAACTCAGAACAACAGAAGTGAGTCAAGTTCAGAGACATGAACATGAACAACAGAAGTGAGCCAATGGTTTGAATCTGTTGTGTAATCTGAGTGGAGACAGAGGGTCATGGGACACTGGGAAGCTCAACTTCCTATGGTGCCCCCACAACCCCATAACTTGGTGTCATCACCTCGGAACTGACAATAAACTGAGGAGCACTCTTGCAAAATTGGGAATTCCTGCTTGTAGTGAACATGCATTTTGGGTTTCCAAAGACTGTAGACCACAGCTCACAAGAGTTACTGGGTGCCTGTCTAGTGCCTTAGGACCTGGAGAATTGTGGGTTTGATTTTTGGGTGTTGAATGTAATGGTTGAGCTAATCCCAGTCAGCCAAATTCAAATTCAGAGAGAAAACATCTAATGCTGGCCATGCTAACTCTTCTGAATTAACTGAATGGAACATTTTTGGGTAATGTTTGGACTCAGCCTGCAGCCCCTGACCACAGGTTGATTTCCTGGTGGTGTGGACAGACAGGAGACATTGGATGTGTACATCTCCAGGCTCACCTCTAGGAATTACTCCTGCCCTTGGCCTTGGATGAGCTGTGAAGCAAGGCACAACTCTGGCAAGAAAAGGCACAGCTCTGAAAAAGGGTAGATAGGAAGGACACAGCAGAATGGAACCACTGACCAGAGAGGGTCCTTACCTCTTTGCCCTTTACCAGTGAGAAACTACTTGCTGTCCACAGGAGAGGCAAGGATGTAGATGAGGGACCTTCATGCAGAGGAAAATAACTTCTGGTTTTGTTTCAACTTCCTACCTGGGGTAAGTTGATTTCCACAGTCCCAGACCTGGATAGCTAGAGTCTTCCCTCTGAGATTCCTCCAGATCAATTACTCTGATATACTGGGGCTGTTGTTCCAACCTCTGCCCAGGAACAACAGTCAAAACTAGTGAAACCACTTTTGAACCTAAGCTGCCCAAAAGAGATGACTCACACATGCTGCCAAGTGCAGAAGCATGTCCCACTGTAACCACCACATCCCAGGATAATGTAGGGGGATCTGCTCTCACACAGATCCTTTCAGCATCAGAATTGAGTCCTGTCATGGATGAGGCCTTAGAGAACCCATTCCCAAGGAAACCTACTCTATAGTTGGGGAAGATCAGGTACCACAGAGCAGCTTCAGGAGTCTGGGAGTTGGTTGTGGTTCTGGATCTGCCCTGACCCATGGGGATGTTGGTTTCACAGGAAATTGAGACTTGAGTGTGTGGTTTACTGTGGCCTGGCCAAAACTAACTTGTGAATCACCTCAGCCCTGCCTGTCTGTTCAACAGCTGAGTGACGCCAGATGCTGCACCAAGTGATATGGTGTTGCATGAGGGTCTTATCCGTAATACCGTGCCCCTGCCTGGGACCTGTTCCTGGGGCTATTCACCCAATCCCATTCCTGGTCTCCGTCCTTCAGGACAATGTTCTGTCTGAGCCTAGACCTCCAACACAACTGCACTCAGAGCAGGAGGAACCCTATTCCCCAACAGTTTGTATGACCTCCAGCTCCCCACTTGGGGTCAGCAGAAGGCAGGCTTCCATCTGCAGGGCATACTCCAAGCCTGAGAAGGCATTTCTGGGCAGAGACGTCCCTGTTGGCCACTGTCATTTGGGCAATTAGCAAATATTCCCCAGGTGCAAGGGACACTGCACAAAGGTCCCAGTGCAGTGTGCCCCAACCTCTCCTTCCTCCCAGAATAGTGAAGGGTGCCCATGTGCCCTTATGTCATGTTGATTAGACCAGAACAATGTTTTTGTGCCTGGATAGCTTGTAAGAACACCCTGAGAAGGAAGGACCACACAGAAGATCAGGTTGCATTGCAGCAGAATTTTAATGATTTAAAAGAGGGAAATGAGGTAAACAAGTGGGTTTGATGCAGGGCACACCAGATCATCCAAGAGCCTCTGCCTGGAGGCCAGGGTGAAGTTCCCAAACTGTTAATCTGCCTACACCACAAAGGCAGGGAAACAGAAGATCCCTCCAGGGCTGGCCTTGGAAAACCCATGACCCTGGGGAGTAGAAGACAACAGAAAAAAGAGAGAGAAAAAAGAGTCAGAAGCAAGCAAGTTATACATAAGCCGTATTTCAGAGAGTTCAGGCATGCTTCTTCCTGTTTTTCTTTGCGAGTAGAGCCATGAATGCTCAGCCTCTCTGAAAGTGATGATCCAACAATCTGTCCTCAGACCAGCATAATCTTCTAGCTTCCTTGGGGTCCTTCTGTGTAAAGTCACAAGAAGCTTCAGCAGGGGAGACACCTTCTGCCACAGTAGCGGCTGGAAATGCCAGAGAGGTCACAGCACCCAGAATTGATGGGGACACCATTACAGCTGAGGATGCTGCCAACAGCAGCGGAGGTGGAGGATCCCACCACGGTGTTCTGCGGGAAGGAGCTGAGGATGGGTCCGGGCAGGGTCACCACCACGGGGGAGGGCTCGATGACGACGGTGGAGTTCTGGCACTGCCTGACACAGGGCTCGTTGCAGCTGTTGGCCAGCGGGGTCGGGCAGCAGGGCTGGCAGGGCTGGCAGGGTGAGCACTGGTTGTAGCAGGACATCTTGAGGGGGCTGGAAGTGGACCTGGAGGAGAGGGAAGGGAGGAGAATGCACATGAGGTGCAGCTTGTCTGCCCACCATCAGGGAGTCCAGACCAGTGCTGGATAGGGAGATGGAGGCCATGCAGGGAGGCCCATGTGCCTCTTTGCCTGCCCCCTCGGGCACCATGCAAGGAGAGCCAGGTCCAGGAAAGCCCTTTCCCAGCCCACAGCCCAAGAGTCCCCTCAGCCCAGACCAACCCCTCTCTACACCAGATCTTGTCCCCACTTCCCCTCCCAAGACAAGCAACCCCGGTACAGGACAGAGAAGGTATTATCTGACATGTCCATTGAGACATGGCTTCGTGCTGTACAAGTAGGAGAAGGAGAAGGGACTTCGAACTCACCTGTTCTCAAGGAGCAGAAGGAGAGTGAAGTGGATAGAAGACCAAGGTTCTGCATTGGCTTTTATACTGGTCCTGCACTGCCCCAGGCCCAGAGGTAACCCTAGTAGGGTTAATAATTTTCTGACAATATCTTCTGAAATGTAAGACATCCCAGTTAATGATATGTTTTGATTTCCTGGTGCCTTTTTCATTTCCATGTTTATGCCATGCTCATTTCTTCATGGATGCTTGTTTTCAGTGTTGGAATTAAGAGTTCCTAAAATTTCTCAGGCAGTAACATATCATTGCAGGCATAATACTCACAGCAATTGCTGGAACGATCCTGCACAGACTAAGGACACTGGCCTGGGGCACTTCTCGGGGGCTGTTTTCAGCCTCATTGGCAGGAAAGACCAAGCTCCTCAGCCCTGGAGTTCTTGACCAGACACACAAGGACTCCCATACGTGACGACATTCCATGTCTCTTTCCCTCTCAGCCCTTTCTGATTGTTAGTGATCTTTCTTTTCCCAGGCAAGTGAACTGCACTACTGAGTGTCAACATATTTCCTTCTTACACCAACCTTGGGAGAGATTTCCCAGGCTGTTTGGCTTCTTCCGCTCTCTAGGTCATATCTGGGGATTGCAAAACCAATCCATGTTATGAGTCTTATGACGTTCCCTGGGGTGCTCCAGCTCTGCCAGGGCTGTGTCTAGTTGAATCCACCAGTGGTCATGTGCAGGCATTCTTGCTTGGTGGGCGCACTTACGTGTATGATAGATTTATTTGCATGTAAGGTATGGCCAAACTTGCACCAGAATTCCATGCAGGTGAGCATGAACTCATCTGTTTGTATATACCTCATTCTCATCGTTAGATATGGTGGTCATGGCAGAGGCTCTTTCCACTTCTCTGACCATGAGCACTAGAGAGCTCCAGGTTCCCTAGGTCAGAAAGTGTATAATTTCAGCAGAGTAATGACAGCTCCCAGGTGGAGAGGTACCCCAGCAGCAGAGACTGAGAAACAGACCATTTTCTGTGCCCTTTGTTTCCTGACCTTCAAAAGATCATGCTTTGCTACTGCAGATTTCAGACACCAAAAGGACTGTTTCACTCCAGTTTGGAAATTCTGTATAATGCAACATAACAACAGTTAGAGTTCCTCAGCACTGCCTGTCCCTACAGGCTAGGTTGCCTCTCCTCTCCTCTCCTCTCCTCTCCTCTCCTCTCCTCTCCTCTCCTCTCCTCTCCTCTCCTCTCCTCT
>JAOQGH010000012.1:29438120-29465296 GCA_025769975.1 Gallinago jamesoni
TCTCTGTCCATACACTGTTGTGAGCAATACAATTGGCTACATTTAAATGTTTATCCCGCCTGGGCTGACAAAACATTACTATTTCGGTACACTGCTATCTCTTTGCTACATTTCACACCACACACATATGAACATATAAGGACATTGTTTTATTGATCTCAAGGCTTCCTTCCCATCAATACAAGAACACCTGCCGAGCTCTCACTCAGCAGCGTGTCTCCAACTTTCTTGTTCTCCACAAAAGGGTATATATTAGGGGATTGATGTGGGAGCCAGAGTGGATGCAAAATGTATGGCAAGTGGGAACTGGGAGCCTCTGTTCTATATGTCAATATATGGAGCAACAGAGAGAAAGACAGAATCGAGAGGGTGAAGAAGTTAATTGAGGAACACATGAAATATCGATAAGCGACTTTCCAAAGGAACAGTCTCTAATGATTGTAGGAGGCACTACATTTATTTTACCAGGTATTTTTCATTTCCAGTCCTTCAAACCACAATCTAAGTCTATCAATTTCTTAAAATTTCTCCTCAGTGTAATTTTTTACATTGTTTTACCAACAGCTTTGTCTATTTTCATGTGCAACAGTGTGGGTGGGTTATGTCACCACCAGTAAACTAATTGGGTTCTGTCTCATCAATGGCAGAGAATTAGTATATAAATGGGGTGCAGGAAATCTGGAAGCAACTAATCTGTAGGGGTTATGCTTTGTAAACTGAGGGTCTGCACAGCGTTTGCTGAGAGCTCCCAGAAGGTGACCATGGAGGCTCTGTTGTCCTACAGTGGCTTTCAGGTATGTGTGCAGGGCGTAGGGAAGTCTCCCTCTCACAGATGGCACCAAGTTACCAAACCTCCTTGGGCCTTCTGCAAAACAGCAGAGGAAAGTTTAAATTAGACAAGTTCACTCCAGGGGTAAGGATTACTGAGTACTAGAATAGATGCCATGGGAGGTTGTGTCATCATCATCTTTAGAGGTTTGAGAGGAACAGCAAGGCAAAACCTCTCTCAGGGATGACAAGGCACAGCTGATCTATTTTTATGGGATACATACTGTACTTCCTAAAATCCAGCACATATAGCATTTTACAGGAAAGAAATTGCATTCCACTTAATATGGTTGACATGTAGTGTCAAAATATTCACTTCCAGTTTATTGCTTTTCACACAAAAACCTGAGCCTGAGAAAACGATGAACTGAACCCTGCGATCCGTAGAACTATTTTTCAGTGACAGAGTTTCACCTTAGAGAGAACAACTGCAGAACAGAAAACAAATTTGTTGCCAACGTATTTGTGTAGTCATCTTTTTATAGTCACAGAGTACCATCATCACTGTATTTAAGAACAATAAACAACCACAGTTGTGTTCCCGGCAGTTGAAAGGGTAAACAGAAGGTGGAACTTTTTTCAAACAGCAGCTAAATCATCCTGTAATGAGGAGGCAAACGTGGGGCAAACATATTTCAGAAGCATAGGCATATCAGATAAATATGTTCAATTTTAAATGCAATTTCTTACTTTTTAGTCCATTATTGGCCCATTCTGAATGTGAAAATCTTATTGATGTACTTTCTATGTATCTCCCAGTTCTTTTGCTCTTGTGCAGCACATCTGTGGGGATTAGTGATCAAGTCTCTTTCCACCCAGAGCAGCTTTTTAATGTCACACTGAGCAGCTTTCTTGCAAGGACATTGAGCTGCAGCCTCTGACAAGGACCGCACCAGACCTTCCCATGGACCTCCCAACAGAGAGCTAACGCTGGGCCCTCTGCGCCGCCTCTGATGGCCACCAGAATGCGGGCACCACTGCACTTAAAGTTAGCATCTCTGTATCATAGCAACACAAGGGAATGCCAAGCACGGGCAATACAGCGGTGTTTTGTTACAAAGAACTATTGGAAAATTCCTGAACTGACTTGATGTTTGAATGATCTTTATGTGCTGATTCTCATACCAGCTTTCCCGTGTCAGGTACATAACTAACAGCATTCTAGCATTAAGCCGGTTTCTAGATGAGCAAAATGGCCTGTTTCTGTCTTAAAACGTGTGACTGTATCACCCGCTCTTCAATCATGCAAGGAGAAACGAGTTCCACAGTGTTATTGTGATGAGGGCAGGTCAGCTGGTTATTTTTAGCTGGAGCTTGCACATGTAGCAAACTCCCACAAGAGGAAACATTCTTTACCTGCAGCTGATTAGCATTCAGAGCCACACAACTCCATCCATTTAAGCATCAAAACAGCTATTTTAGTCTTATTTTTACAAGCAAATGCTTGCTGCTCAGTATTAGGAAAAAGGTGCACTCAGAAGAAATGGCATAATATGTTTCTGATTGCAAAAGCTAAATGCAAATACCAATGACTAAAGACTCTTATATGGGAATAATAAGCACACAAACATTAGCGCAGCTACCCTCTGTTGTTAATGGCTGTAGCCATTAAAGCTTTCCTGCAGTAGGGAATGGAATTTTCGCTACATTTTTTAAGGTTTCTATTAAATTTTTCATATCTACATATTTAAAATTTTAACAGAAGCTCCTATTGAAGTTCAAACCCCTTTATTTAGCTCTAGTTGGGATGATATTTGAGGACAGACAGGTTCTCTTCTAATTGTGCTCCTTGACCTCGCTGCATAGATTCACACACCCAAGCACTTATCTTTCTCCATACTTAGCTGACCAGATGCAGGTACCCCAGGGAGAATGCCAAATTAGCATCTGGAAAGGCTTGGAAGTATCAGCTACAGTTTAATATTAATCACAGAGTTGTGTCGGGGAATGCTCTTTGAAGGAACCTCACAAAAACTCCTTCTGCTCACTGTCATCTCCTGGATTTATTCCCACTGCAGGGTGAGATTCTGTCTGACTTAGTAGAGGCACTCAAAGAATCATAAAAATGAACAGACAGAGGCTTTGCTTAATTACAGTACTGCACAGGTGTTACAGTTGATTAGAAAGGTAATCTTAAGGCAAATGTTTAAATTGTTTGTTGTTTACCATTGAAAGCAGAAGTTTTTTTCCTTCCCTTCAAAAGAAAGGCAACCAAACTATTTTTTTTTTTTCTTATCAAGTAGATATCTCCTTGTAGATGCTTGTTGATAATGCTTATGACCATAAATTCTGAGTTTTTGAAACCTGACATCAAAGGGGTTCTGCAATTCACTTTGCAGTTGCTGAAGGTGGTGAGCATTACATTTATTAGAGACTTCTTGAGGCCCCAGCATGCCATTTTCCCATACATTTTTAGATTTCCTGAGATCTCCTGCCTCTTTCTGTCCACTTCCCTGTCACAAACTCCCTTTTTCCTAGAATCCTAGAATCCCAACCCCGTATCCATCCCCCCGCCCTCTTGCCAAGGTTTCTGCATGTGTTCCAGGTTCTTCTTTCTTACTCTCACTCCCACACAAAGTACTTCCATTCCCTCCTCTTGTGCCAGCATTTCTCTTTTCCAACTTCCCTCTACCATAGGGGTTTTTTTAGGTCATTCAGGATGCTAATGTTTAAAAACCTCATACTGCAGATCAATAGAGAGACAATGAAACTATTATTTGTCTGGAAAGTGTTACTAGTTGTCAAAACCTGAAACATCCATCTGTCTTCAGTTAGAAGCTGTTGGATATCTGACCGCAGTGTGAGCATCTACCTTTGTCCTATATTTCTAATATTTTCTTCTCTAGCTCCCATTGACCCCCAGTAGCCACTTAGGGGGAGAACTCAAAAGTTCTATTGTGTTACATAGAGGAATAAAAGCATGTAGGTAGGAGACCAGCTTTGCTAAGCAAGCAACATCTTTGAAATGTGAGAATTTGGAAAGTTCTTAACAGATGAGGGATATATAACCTGAATCAGACACAAAAGAACCCCACCCAACCCCCTCATTATTAATTGCTCTGACTGAGTCTGATTTATGGGCAGATACTGATTTTAAACAAATGTAAACGGAGCAGATGTAGTAATTTCTTGTGCCCAGGTAACTAATTCAGGTCTCTGATCCATTTATTTACTTGCTTACTGAAATATTTTTTCCATTGTTTAAGGATACCCCTAACAAAATGTACTGGTTGCCAGTATCTCAGTACAAACATGTAAAAGCTCATAGATATATGAACTGATTCTATTCCTTTAAGCATCTTCTGATGTCGCACTGAATGCCAGCAACATGCATGGATGATGGACTGTCCTTTTTAGGAAATATATTTGACTAATAACAGTTACTGTTTGTGAGACCCTTTTTCCTGTTTCTAAACTGGCTATTTGGTGGGTGACAGATTATTATTTCATGACTGATTGTTTGAACTGAAATTGGGCTTTGGACTGACTACACAGTGTGGCCATCCCATCTGACATCCAGGTTTGTCCTGTGGCCTCATGGTGGACACGTGGCGTGTGAGAAGGAATCAGCAATGATTATGATTTGAGTGTGAGAGCCTTCACTGGCAGTTAAGTGAGGAATATGATGTATACGAGTCTTGCAATTAGGACTGAACAGGTGGAGAAAGTTACTTAATGCAAACTTGTGCTTTCACTTGTACAGCAAATCTTTTTCTTTTGGCTACCCAGTTCATTTCCCGAACTCCAGTCAGGAGGAAAAGTTTAGTACGTTTACTGATGCCTCTAGCCAACAGAGGAAGAGTTTGCCATGTTCTTCCCCAAAAGCCCCATGGCAGAACAGTACAGACACACCAGGTACCAAACACTTGTCACCAATAGTCCACCTGGAAAGGGCAGGCTGGGCAAGGACGAGGAGATCTGGATCTGGAGACACCTTCTCTTTGCATGCAGTCCTGCTTCCATGTCCCTGCTGCATCCACCACACATGAAAAAGTACCAGTTCTACTATCAACAGCCTCCAAAGATAAGATTGTTGTTTAATTTTGTGAGCATTCTTGTTATGAAAAATTTGAGTGCTGGGTTGGTTTTGGTAAATAAACACAGAAGAACTGTGAATGCTGCCAGAGTGAAAGAAAGCAATGCTGCTGAGGTCTGTTTGCTCTAGTAGCTGTGATTTTTAGTGCTCAGTACTTTAAGAAAGCAATTAAGACATCAACTCTTAGGCTTGGTAAGAGTTTGTATACCTCTGAGCCATCAAGAGAGTTAATCAGTTATGCATTCGTTGCAGTCCCAACCACACAGACTGTTATTGCCCAAGAGATGGGTCTCATTTCCCTCATCCAAAACATTCTCTCTGCTCTCTAGTCAATAGCTCCCATCATGGGATGGGACTGGACCACCACCAGCTCCTGTCTCCATCCTGCAGCAACATTTATGGTTGCAGGAGGACTAAAACCACACAATGTTTACTCAGAGTAACAAAATGGCAAAAATCAGGATACTCTTCCCACTTTTTCACCTTGGTTCCAGTTGTGATGTTCAGCAGACCGCCCAGCAAAACCAGTTCAACATTTTGAAATTTTGGGTGGTGTCAATATTTTGGTAGATGCCCTTACAGCATTTCCATTAAATTGCTACTAGTTTCCTCCAGGCAATCATTCTTCTTTTAATCTGAAAAGTTCCAACTTCTGTCACTGGAAAAGTACTGAAAAGAAAAAAGGAACAAAAAAAAAATCCTAAAATCTGACTTGCAACCCCTAATCAGAAAAGAAAAAAAAAAAAATCTGTCATCTCATTCAGAAGAAAGAAAAAATGGTAGGTTTTTTTAAGTGAAATAAATGCTTTCCCTAAACATGATCGCAGTTGACAAAATGCTGAATGTTTAGGTGGCAATTATAGCTCTTTCAGAGACTGTCAAATCTTGTCACAACACATGTTATAAATGAGGACAGATTTAGACATCCTTTCTGACAGTTATGTGTAGGATGTGGATGGTTGGCAGTTAAATTTCAAATGCAAGGAAATTTTCCTTCCAATAGATCTTTGCTTGTTTATTAAGAGGGAGTTACCGTGCGCTGAATCTTGTATCTACCATGTGCAGCTTTTCATCCTTACAGCTTCTGACATTTCACTTTGCCTTTCTTTGTGACAGCCATCTGAACATTGTTTTAGGTAAAAAGTAACCTACGGTGCTCTGGAGATACATGAAATTTTTAAAGCTCTTGGTGTTTTCATACTGAGGTTGGGGTAGGAAATGTGTCATATTATACATGGATGGATAGGTAGCAAGAAAGCAAATCACAGAGACTGCGACAATACTGACTGAAGGGAGCAGCTTCATGATGCACACAGAAAATGGGATAATGCCCACATTCATCATGTGAGACGTGCAAAATGTTGCTGAAGTATTAGTAATAGCAACGTGCGTCACAAAGCACAATTCATGTGATGATATTGGGTGTCATTACGGGCCAAACCTGACATGAATTTCAAAGAGTTTCCGATGTTAAGAGGTCAAATGGTGTGGGGAGAAGAGAAAGAAGAGGAATTGTACTGCTGGGGATGAGAATCCTGGCTGGGTCAGACAGAACTTTTTTGGAAGCTCCGAGGGCGAGCAGCCGGAGCAGCCTCAATCTCACATTTTATAAGTGCAGCATAAGCCTTTTTGGCTGCACCAGCCTCAATCTGCTAACGAGCACAGAGAGAGACAAGCTTTGCATTCACCCTTTCTGCAAAGGTCAATAAAGAGGTGGGAAAGGGAGAGGCAGCATCTCCCAGCTGAGTGATGTGCAGCGTATGTTGCATTAGATACAGCTGATGGACAGAGGGGAGCGACAGCTCCTTTAGCCCCTGCTCCACATTCTAATAATCCCTTCAAGCTACTGGAATCATCTCCTGGAAGAAAATGGTAAGAGGGAAAAAAAAGTCTTTACCCTTTTTGTAGTCCTCTCCCACTTGAATTATGGCAGGCTAAAGACCAACTTTTATGAATGGTGGTGTGTAAAACCCCAGCGAATTAGCTCAGTGTAATGCTAACATTTCAGAGAGAGAGTAAAGAAGAGATGTCATCCATGATATCAGGACCTTGTGACTCTTCTATTTAGCTACAGTAGTAGCTTGGTATAACAGTTATTCACGTGCACACTGTTCAGCTGATACTTGAGTAGTTTGCTGGACTGGGACCAGACTGCTCGTTGCGTTGGAGGCCTGAACCCATAAACTGGAACACTGTGGGCAGCGATACTTTTTGCAGAGCTGAAGATTTTTGTACTTTCTATTTTTGTAAGAGTGACAGTGTTATGTAACTGGCAGCTAGATGAACTTGTGCTCAATCCTAAAGATCATAAAATATTCAGAAATATTTGTGAAACTCTATCTTGAGTAATGGAGCTTAAGCCCTTGAATTCTGAATGGGTAGCTCTCTTGTTTCTGTCTGGTTACAGACCATTCACTTAGCCCTAATGACATGCATCCAAATAAATGCTTGCTATTTCACAAATGTGGAAATAAATGTACTGTTTCTATGCTCCAAGACATCAGCATTTATTGCCTCATTTGGGAAAACAACAGACTTATCTGGTTCATTTATACTCCATTCAAATACTGTTTTGAGAACAGGGACGAGCATCTTGCATCTCGGAGCACTTCATGAATAGAGCTATATATTTCCAGGCATCCTCCCTTCTATCCGCTTGTATGAAAAATATTAAAGATTACACCATGTCTCAGGTATCCACAATTAATTTGCCCACAAACTACTAAAATGCAACATATCCACATTTTTGTATTTGTTCAGTTCCTTAATGAGCTGAGTTTTTCCGTCTTTTCTTGTCTTTAGAGGTTGATTTACTATGTGTGAATTAATTCTACCTGACAGTGCCTCTCCTCAATCTTTTAACCAATGAAACCTTGTTGGTAATAATATTAAAAAAAATGTTTGTCTATTTGACAAGTATTTTTGAGTATTTTTAACTTTAAGGAAATGTCATATTTGTATGCGTGCATTCAGAATAAAAAAAGAATTAGCCACTCCAGAAGTAATCTTCACATTATTGGTTTGTTATGGGACTGCATGATCTAACTTTATAGCTTTAGGCAATAATTCTGATTGTGATGGAGCCTATCAGAAAATTAAAAGTACCAACAATTTCAGCCCTTTTTAATGTCAGAAAACTAAACTTTAGGATTATAATTGTTTGAGTATAACTGTTTGAGGTTTTGTCAGACTTGTTCTCATATTTGTATCCACATAGTTCTAATTACAGGAAAAAAGGAAAGATATCTCCTGTAAGAATAAAATAAGCAACGTATTATCAGATAATATTTGTAAGCGAGGCATTGACTAAGCTTGAGAAACATTACAATGTGAACTTGAGAAACGCTAGAATAGCAAAACACCCATGTTTTGATAGAAGCACTTCAAGGCTTCTTTCAATAAATGGCTTTGCTTCAGGGCAAATACATCTCTTGATGTCCAAAGATACAGGTATTTCTAAACTCTACCTGTTCAAAATCCTGACATCCGAGTTGTTACATTAGAAACACCAACGTCTCCTGGATGATGGCACTGCCTTTGATGCTTGGGAGGGGAGAGGCTATCCTGCAGTTATTTCACTGTTTCTGCTTTTGGTGTCAGGTTGGTGACCTGGATCAAAACAGTATTCTTCAGTGGGAAGGAGAAATTTAACCCCTGCAGGTCCAAGTTCCTTGACTGAAGTGAAGACACATATAGGCATCTGGAAGCCCTTTTATATGGCCAGGATGCTGGGGGCACTACCAAGCATTACTGGCCTTCCCTCCTCTCCCCCCGGTGGCAACCCCCAGCCCGACCAGAACCCCATTCCAGCTCCCGCCCCGGCGCTGACAGTCCCTGCCCCAGCGAGGTGGTAGGGTGCCAATCTGCCACAGCCCTGCCCTGCCACCCCACCGTGAGTCCCTGTGGTCCCAGCCCCAGGGAGACCCCAGCCCATGTATCTGGAAGGTGCTCGCCATTGGGTAGAGAAATCCGAAAGGTGAAGAACCAGCAGCATGAGGCATCACATCATCTGCTCTCTGGAAAGCTCTACGTGAATTGCATTGTGAAAGCAGGGCAAAAATGATCCAAAGTCACTGAATTTCATTTAATTAAGGCAGAAAAACATGTAACTGTAGATTTGGGTATTTAATTCTAGGTACCTGTATTTGAAAGGACTTGGTGCAAACCGCAAGACCAGCACTCCGTATTGAAGAAATGACCATGTGACTCTTCACCCTCCAGCTGTCCACAGCTGGGATTTGGAGGTTCCTTTGTATTTCAGCTTCTCAGTCTGCCATTAAAAACTAGCTGCAATTGCTGATAATCTGCTTCTGCATCACTGGCCCAAAAACCCACTTAGTTTTAAGATACTGGTGCCCAGAATGTGATCAAATCATAGAATCATAGACTCATAGAATCACTGAGGTTGGAGAAGACCCTTGGGATCATCGAGTCCAACCATCAACCCCACTCTACAAAGTTCTCCCCTACACCATATTCCCCATGTGTTCTTAAACACGTCCAGGGATGGTGACTCAACCACCTCCCTGGGCAGCCTGTTCCAGTGTCTGACTACTCTTTCTGTGAAAAATTCTTTCCTAATGTTCAGTCTAAACCTACCCTGTTGCAGCTTGAAGCCATTCCCTCTTGTTCTATTGCTAATTACCTGTGAGAAGAGACGGGCACCAACCTCTCTACAATGTCCCTTCAAGTAGTTGTAGAGAGTGATGAGGTCTCCTCTCAGCCTGATGATCCTGATGAGTTGCTGGTTTTCTTCAGGATCTGGGTGAAAATATAACAGCCTTTTCCTAATCTGAGCAGTGTATTGGGACGGGCTGACAACTTAACCTGATGCTACGTGATCTCAGCGAGAAGGAAGAGAGCAGTAGAGACACCACTGGAAAAATGTATTTAAGAAGTTTGGTTTTAGACAGAACAGCAGAAAAAACCAAATTCATCAGACCTAATGGTCGCCACAGATAACCATGTTTGAGCTGTATTGTTTGGTCATTGTCTGAGAAGTCATGAGCAGACCTGACATATTCTGAATATTTTTACAGGGACTATGATTGATCGCTTTCTCATTAACAATCAGAGGTAGTGACCAGTCAATAATGTGAAGACGCACCGAGATGCTGAACTTGATACCAGTCTGCAGTTTCTACTAAAAAAAAAAGTACTTTATGCTTTCAGAATGCTAGTGTTTACCAAAAGAATCCTCATTCAGACAATTTTATTGGCGCTGAGGTTCTGCTGGGCTTCTAAAGGAAATTATTTTTCTGTGGACTGATACTAAGGATTTCCCATTCCTTATGGAAGAACAATGCTTCATCATTCTGTTTCAGCAGCGCTTGCAATATCCAGCTTTGTACTAGAGCCTGCCAGGCAGCAGCCACGGGTACAGGCACAGACACAAGTATAACAGCATGACAATTTTTATGGGATAAAATACTGAAAATACCGTTTAATTAATGATTACCAAATATTCGGTCATCACTGACCAGTACAGCAATCTGCATCATCTTTGAAGACAAAATGGATTTGAGTCATCATCATGAAGTAGTTTCTTCATAGATTCTTTTATTATGCCAAGAACTGTCTGTGCTCTAAAATTTTAATGGTATCGTACTGTCAGAACGTAAAAATAAAACAACTATCAAATAAATGTGCAAATACCTTTGTTTTGGCTTGCTAGAGAATTGACAATCGCCCTTCCTTGTATCCTGGTCAAGAAACTGTACAAATCCAGAGTTGTTTGGGAAGGCATAAAGGGAAAAACTGAGGACTGGAGTGCTTTGGTTTTATCTCATACATATTATCCTCCTGACAAATCAGGAGGATAATAATTGTTATATTTAGCTGTAGCTTTGACAGTTTATGTGATATATAGGCTGAACACTCACATAGAAAACTGTATGCATTGGGCTTTTACAAATCACATTAAATAAACAGAAACTTTCCAGTCAATAGATATCCTTGCTTAATAGGAAACTTTACAGGTAAGTTTAAGATTTTCTGGAGTTTTAGTTAGAGTGATTAATTAAGTTGCATGGTTATATTCTTCAAGAAAAAACACACATAACACTTGTTTAATTTGAACAGGCTCACACAAATAAACGTGCATGTTACATGAATTCTGTAACAAATAATGGTGCTACTATTTTATTAATCTTACTTTTTTAAAGACCTGAATGTTCTCTAGTAGCTATATCGTGTGCAGAAAAGATTTAGGGCAGAGATCATAGTTCATCTGCCTTAAATGCAAAGACAGAAATATAGAAAGACAGCCTTTCTATACTTCTTCTATAAATCTAGTGCTGTGTCTCGGTGGAATTTTAAAGGTTATGTACAAGTGAATTTTGTTATACCCCTGAATTACTTTTTTGGGGGAAAAAGACTGCAGGAAGTTGAGATAAAATTTCTCACTTTGTGCAGAGAGCGAGAGAGACGAAGAGAGAGAGAGAAATTCTCTCTCCAGCTCTCAGCTATAACCTGGAATGTATCTGTATGTGCATGCTTAAATATGTTAAATACATTTATATATCTTTAGGTACAAATATGATATGCATGTATATGATTTAGCTATATGATAGAGATAATATATATGATACATCAGATATATGTGTGCATATATGAGATATATAATTTTTTTATATATAAAAATTTATGCTGTACTGCATAATTCTTTAATAATCATTAGCACAAAAATACATAAACCTCCAAAACCCAGAATATTTTACTCCTGCAGAATTGGTGATATTAGGTCAGCAAGAACATTTTTCTCTTTGGGGTACAACACGATGGTTGAAATCTTTCAGAAACTGGGCATTCACACAGGACAGCGAGCGTGTGTGACCTCCACAAAGTTATTCCATTACATGCCAAAGAAATAGTAGGCTGATAGGCCTCTTGTCAGCAAAAGTTCCTGAATTTCTTTAGCTTTAACAATTTAGGTAATAATTGTGGTAAACAACCAAAAAGAAAGAATGAAGCACAGTAGAGGACACAAAAAATTAGAGTAGAATATCTGAAACAGGCTAATTACTAATGGATTTTGTTGTATATAAAAGAAACCACTTGTTAATTCCCATTTCTGACTTTCCCCTGAAATCATTCTGGCATTCTCAGATTTGTCAGGAGCTTACCCATGTGTCGAAATCGAACACATTAGTGTTGTCAGTGTCCAATTCAGCCTGTAGTGCTAAAATTGCAAAATACTAATTTTAGAAAGAGTATCCATTTGATAGCCTTGAACACAATACGCTGCTCGATGACACGTGCATTTGTAAATGGATACTAACTTTACAAATCCAGAATTTATGTACAAGTAGACACGCCTGTCCTTGGTGGGCTGTAAATGAGATGGGCTATTTTTCTGTCAAGTGAAAAAAACTCCCCCTTAAGACTTTATGTAATAAAAGGAAACCTTGTAAAGAGTGAATATAAGACAGTGGACGCCTCGGGGGGGATCCATCTCACTAATTTTGGGCACCTACATCTGAATGAAGAGTTGTTTTCTGGAGGTACTTCTCTCTATTGCCTGAACCGAAGGTTGAGGGTAATGCAGTTACCCAAGTCATAGAATCATAGAATGAATCATAGAAAGGTTTGGGTTGGAAGGGACCTTAGAGATCATTGACTTCCAACCCCCCTGCCATGGGCAGGGACACCTCCCACCAGACCAGGTTGCTCAAAGCCCTATCCAGCCTGGACTTGATGGGGCATCCTCAGCTTCTCTGGTCACCCTGTTCCAGTGCCTCACCACCCTCACAGTGAAGAATTTCTTTCTAGCATCTAATCTAAATCTCCCTTCTTTCAATTTAAAACCATTACCCCTCGTCCTATCGCTCCACTCCCTGAAAAAAAGTCAGGGCAAGTGAGTTTCATTCACATCTTGTGTGCCAGCAGGATGCCGTACAGATTGCTGTTTGGAGGACGCATCTGTTGGAGGATGCCAATACAGCGCCAGAGAGACAAGAACATTTTTTGACATTCATTGGGGAAGGGAAGGCTCGATGCTGCAGGCACCGGGGCTCCGTGACTCCTGTTCACTCGCACAAGCACTGATGGTGCTCTGTGCCTCAGCGACTGCAAATTGGGTGACATGTCGTGTTCCTTCTGCCTGCCCAATGCCTGCCAAGAGGTGCCAAGCAACCTCAAACCTCGTTAAAGTGGCTGGATAGAGCCCTGAGCTACCTCACGAGATGCAGCTGCACTATTTATACTCTGCGAACATATGCATACTGTACTATTAGTGCTAATATTTTTGTCAGAACACTTTTTTAAAGGAAAATGTGAGAACATTTGTGGGCAGTAATCACAAAACAGGGTTGACAGCTCCTTCCTTCTCTTACTCAGTCACAAACGCTTTTCCTTTCAACAGATTATGAGATGTAAATGGAACTGGTCATTTTCTGAAGCTAGTGGTATTTGGTTGATAATTCATGAATTATCCTGAAGGGTGACGACAAGGTTATTGCCAAGTAGAAACCGATAATAACAGGGTGCCTGCAGCCCTACCTTAAATTGAAAGAGAAGCCACGCAGCCCAACAGCAATTCCCATGAGCGGGGAGCGGACTCTGCATTTGGAAAAGTTCATAAAAAACATGGAGGATTAAGTCCCCCTCTTCCATCCCATCATAATTCCATAATCTCCTGCTTAGTGGTTATACATCCAGTTTTATTTCACCAATAGCCTTCCATAGCCACAGACGTCAATCAATAATAAGAAATACGTAATTTAAAATGTTAATATCAGACGTTATTGGAAAACTCTTCTATGTCAGTGTAATTATGTGTTTAACAGTGGCGTGACCATGGCAATGGCATCTATCTATAAGTCAACCAAGACAACAGAAACATCTGCAGCACGGCTCATCTACCCCAGTAGGAAAAGGCAAGACCAAGTCAATGATAACCTTTCCTTACAGCTGGGAACTGCACAGGAAAAGCTCTCTTTCCATGGACATCATCAAATCATAGAATTGCCTAGATTGGAAGGGTCCTTTCAGATCATCTAGTCTAACTATCAACCTAACACTGACAAAAACCATCACTAAACCATATCACGGTTCATATTGCCCTGGCTCTAAGCTGTGGGATCTCAGGCATGAAAAACTACTGGATACTGACATTTCAGAACAAGAAGTAAGAAATTACAGGAAAGAATAATAATGTCACCAAATATTGTTTTGTCCCCCAGATAATGACTTGCTGAGATACCCACATGGAGCTGTTGGTTGCACTTGATCGTCAATGAATCGTCACCAGGCCCAAGCTGCCTGCACCGACCTTATCGACAGGGTCTCCCACGGCTAACTTAGAACCATAGAATGGTTTAGGTTGGAAGGGACCTTGAAGATTGTCAAATTCCAACTCCCTGCCATGGTCAGGGACTCCTCCCACTAGACCAGGTTGCTCAAAGCCCCATCCAGCCTGAACACGTCCAGGGACAGGGCATCTGCAGCTTCTCTGGGCAACCTGTTCCAGTGTCTCACCACCCTCACAGTAAAGAACTTCTTCCTAACTTCTGCCTGTTCTCCATCACAACTCTGTCATCACTACAGAGCGTGGGATAATAATAATAAAAGAGATAAAGCAGAAAGCTGAAACAAATCCTACCTGATGAATCACTATAGTGAGAAAGGTTTGTGTAATTTCAGGCTCAGGCTTTCATTCAGAATCACATATTATCTGCTAATGCAGTTAATTGGAATAAGAGCATGACAAAACCAGATGCAGCTGTCCACCTGAACAAGCACGATCTGGTCAGGTTTAATGACAGGGCATTCCTCAGAGAGCTCCTCTTCTCTGCTTAAGCTGTCTCTTGTTTTTAAAAGAGTAGTTCAGTTAGGAACTAAAGAAATTCAACTATAATATTCTTTACCTTCCAACAATGATTACGAGCAACAAATAAGACACAGCAAGTGCAGAGGCCTGGCATTTTATTTTTGGAATTATTAAGCCCTTTTACAAAGACTAATGCATCTGGAATTTTGTAAGCTAGATAAATTTATGATCTGTGGGCAGTTCTTGATATAGTCATGATCTATCCTTGTTTGGATAAAATCCATTTTCTATTCAGGGTAAGTGAAGGAATACTTTAATGCCTGCTGAGTAATGCCAAAGAATAGAAGCTACCTTCCAAATTGTGGCTCAGAACGACAAGGCTGGGAAAGGTGCTCAGTCCTGTGAGCTGGTACATTGAGGTGTGAATACAAATGCACTCACTCCTCTGGTGGAACTCTACGTTGTGTGCCATGAAGAAACAAGGACATCAGAAAATTAAGGAGACAACAAGAAAACACCAGGAATATGTAAAGGGGGCACAGAGTGACAGAACTTGCTGCTTGGCCTGAACAAGATTCTGGAGGTGGCAGTTGCTGGGGAAAGACAGAAGAATGAGCAAAGGACAAGGCTGAAGATCACAGCAGAGTTAGGACACCAGAGGGGTCTCTTGCACCAGTGTAATGGGACATACCAACAGCTTCAACACAAAGTTTAGAAAATTTGGCACCTCAGCAGCAGAGAAAAAATGGGAAAAAAGGATCCAGACATAAAGCAGGGAAGACCACAACAGTCTAAGGTGTTCAGGATGAGGACAGAGGAGGATCCAGGATCAGGAACGAAGGGCAGTACAGGGATGCAAGGACAGGGCTCATCTTCAGCTCCAGTTAGTCCAAAGCTAATGGGAAATCTTTCAACAGGCATCCAACTACCTATCATGTTTCTGAGAAATATCCCCAGATTTCCAAATACTGGCTAACCTCTGGCACTAAAAAAAAAAGGGTAATAACATGTTTAATTTTAATCACCTGAATAGTCCTATCGAATGTGTATGTGTGCACATTCCTGAAAGCCCAGGCACTGAAAGAGCTAATCTCACATTAAATTATCTCCAGCGTGCGGGAAATATATTTTTATAAGTCATATAAGCATATATAAAACTATTAGTACAAAAATTCCTATTGTCTTTAAACTGCTGGCATCTGTGTTGATTTATTTAGATTAAATTGCCTGCTTTTGCATCAGTTAAGTGGTTATTTACAAATTGCGTAAAACTGTCTGATCAGCTAAACTGCTGATCTTTTTTTCCAGGGAAAAAGCAAACACTTTCTGTAAACAAAATCAACAATTATACCCAAACACGTAAAATTTTAATGTTTGTGAGCCACTGAAGAAAACACTAAAAGGCTGGCAGTCTTACCCAAAAGGCCTTCTAACTAATTCTCAGTCAAACTAACGGGCATCAGAAAGAAGTTACAGCCCTTCCACCAAATTTCAATGTTTTTCTTAGAAAAGACAGATCTTAACATTTTAGAGAAGGACTTAATGTAAGCATTCTTAGTAAAATACAAATAATTGCAACAGCAGATGCTCTTGCGAGTGTTAATACATACATAAAGCATACAAACAGAATTGCATGGGTTAGAAGGACCATATTTTTTAGGGACATGGTGCGCAGATAATCCTATTAATTCCATTTAAAGAAAAAAAAAAGTGATCTGAAGCATCAGAAGGACCTAGCCACATAAGGTGACAGATGAGAGGTAGTTGGTGTTGGTTCCTACTGAGGAATCCAACATGACTTCAGCTTCTCCATACTTTGAAGATAAAAAGCAGAGGCATAAATTCCATTGAAAACAGGACAGGAACTTAAGGAACAGACACCAGCTAAGCTTTGGGGTGTTTATTCATCTTCCTCAGCAAGTAGATGGCTGCCTCCTTGAACTTCAAGCTGAATTTAAGAATCAGCTCTGTAAAGTATGTCTTGTCACTCCGCTCTGGATGTGACTAGAAGCCTGGGTGGGCTGCAAGATTACACCCAAGAATAGTTGAAGCCTCTTGACTGCCAGAGTTAATGAGAAGGATGTGCTGTCTGGCAGTCAAGGAACAGAATCCAAAAGGACTGATGGTTTCAGCAAAGAGCTGGCATGTAACATCAACTAATGGGGCAGGCTTTGCTTTTTTTCATTCCTCAATAGTTTTCACGAACCACAAGTTAACAAGCAGGTGTCCGCTGGAAGGACGGTTTGGTCTCGTTAAGTGTTAAGGATCTTTTTCTGTTCATCTTGATGGGTTTCACTTTTTGTCAAACGGTGGTTTATGAGCTGGACTGGAAAGGGAAATAGCCGAGTATCATCTTCATTTTCATGGTCACACAGTACAGAACATCCTACACGTTTCCTTTTGGTACCAGAGTTGGGGAGTTGCTCACCACTTGATGAGCCTTAACTCCTGCTTGATGAGCGGTTACACCTCAGTGCCTTTTAACACCTCAGGTGGTTTCCAGTGAAGGCATGGAACTTCCGAAAGCTATTTTTCCATGCTGTTAATAATACTAAAATGCATCTCAAATTTCAATGTGAGAAACAGGGTACTGAATGCTACAGAAATTTGTATGTATTAGTTTTTCCAATGTTCTCGGTATTTTCAGTGTTTCTATTTGACTGGGAAAAAGAAATATGTTTTTTCTCCTGGTGTTTTCAGTAGACACTACCTTAAGCGAGGAACTGTGGGGAAGGCAATTTTTTTTTCCAGTGTGGTTTCCAAAACCTTCAGTGGCCCTCCCAAAAATGACCTTACTGATCTTCTGTGCAATAAATGTGCAAGCTTTTCCTGTTCAAAAATCCAGTTATTGTAAATTAAAGAGTGTACATGATGGGCATCATAGCCCTGAGTCAACAGACACCAGCTCACAACGTGGCAGAGACGAAGCTGCAAGAATGATGCAGGTCTCTTTTTAGGGATAAAAATGTTTTAAGGATTTCAGCACCCCATCTCAGTTTTTATAAAATAAATTTCTAAATTATAATGCAGGCATACCACATTCTTTTCTCACCCCCGTGACTTTCAGTAAATGTTTGTAATAACTCAGAAAGACAGTGATAAAATGGGGAACACTACTTTTGAAAGAATAACTACATATATTCACTCCAGCACATCAGTCAAGCCTAAAAATAATTTTTTTGGTCGGTAGGATTAGGAGTAGATAATGTAGTAATGGAACAGCAATAGTAGATGTAGCAAAAGGAAGATAAAGGCTGCCTGAATATTGCCACCATGCTCCACGTCATTATGTTTATTAGCACTGAGTGGCAATGAGTTGGGCAAGCACAGCAGCAACCAGAAACAAGGAGGCATCTCAGAGTTGCCTGCTATTTTCCAGGATAAATTCAGCAGTTCCCAACACGGCATTAGAAGAGTGATGAGTCTTTTAGAACATAATTACAATGCTGATACTTCCTTTGAGTAGACAGCGGACAAGAGTACACAATGAAACAGAAGCACAGCTTGGTCTGAAGCGACTCGATCTGTCAGAGATACGGCGCTGTCTGATTTCATTGACCAATTTGGACTTGGACCTGCCACATGGCACTCCATGACTTAGCATCCAGCAACACCATCAAAACCCATTCCCAAACTGAAACAAACGAAAGAGATTCCTCTCCAAGTTGAAACATACGCGCATACAGTTTTATTTCTAATTTTAAGAAGTGAGATTTATTTTGAGGGTCACAAAACCCCACTGCTTACCGCAGCTGAGTTTTCATCTGTTGTATCCCTGGAGCAATCAATGACACCCTGGCCCAAATTCCAAAGCTTTCTTCAGCCACCAGCTTCACCTTTTAGTCGTAACTAGTTCCTCACTGGTCTTAGAAGCAACAACTCTAAACGTTTGTTTCAGAAAAGTTAAGATCTGAAAACAATATAGTGGAAAGAATAAGTACAATCAATCTTAAAAAACGTTACAGACAAAAAAAAAGGGTAAAACACAGCGTGAAAGTAGTATGGTAGTAAGTGGAATATATAGAAATACAAATGTATATATAAATATATAAAATATATATAAAAATACAAATTTATACATATGAATACAAATATATATAAATACAAATATAAAAATATATAAATACAAATTCCAAAGCCGTTAGGCAGAGGATAGGTAAAAATTTTTTTTTTGATTGCTTAGAGCTAAACTGCTTTGAGGCTAACCTTTACCTGGAAGGGGAGAAATGAAAAGAAGACACTGCCCTCTCTCCCAAGCCTGTTGGTGGTTGGACTAGGTGATCTTTAAAGGTCCCTTCCAACCCAGATAATTCTATGATTCTGTAAGTAATGAAAAATCTACCCACATATTTACAGTGGAAACAAATGTGGTTAAGGCAAATTCCATAGACTAAAAGTGCTTCATGTGCCGTATAAGAGCAGTATTAGGAAAAGGGAATTCTGGAGAGACTGTTAATCAATTTATCAAAGAGACCGAAGGTGGGTTCAGAAATACGGGCATCCTCTGGTTGGGGATACTCAGAAATACCCCGACCCATATGAAGCCCAGACGGGGAAGGGAAAGCCGCCCTGGAGGGATACGCAGCCCCTCAGGGAGTGACAGCCCGAGGGAACAGAAACACCTACCCACGCCAGGGCCCCACGGCACCTCCCGCACCTCTTCCCCGCGGCCCCCCCGGGCCGGGCCGGGCTCCCCCACCTCTCCCTTCGCTGAGGGGAGCTGAGGGGCAGGTGCGCCCCCTCCCCTGCGGGCCGAGAGGGGCCACCGGCGGACGGGGTGGCGAGGGGCTCCCAGTGACCGAGCGGCTCCTCCGCCAGCCAGGCCCCGCGGGGAGGCGGTGAAACCCCCCCGCGGGGAGGCGGTGAAACCCCCCCGCGGGGCCTAGGCCCGCCAGGGCGCTGCAGGGGCGACCCGCGGGTCCTGCCTTCCCGAGGCCGGCGGCGGAGCCCTTCCGGCCGCCACGCAGGGCCACCGCCACCCTCAGAGCCCCGGGGGCGGAGCGGGGAAGCTGGGCCCGAGCGGAGGGTCCGGGCACCGTTGCCTGACCCCGCTCGCCCCGGCAAGTCGCTAAGTCCCTTGGGTTTCCTGCCCGAAACCGCCTCCCGGCGACTCCCTCTGCCCGCCTCGGGCGCCCCGCGGCCCGGCCCGGCCCTGCCCCCAGCGGCCGCGGTGAGGAGCGCGGCGCAGCCCGGCGGCCTCCCCCCGCCGTTCCCCCCCCTTCGCCGAGCCGAGCCGCTATTTTTAGTAAATCCTCCCCGCGTCGCCACACGGGCTGCCATCGCAGCTGCCGCCGCCGCCGCCGCCCCGCCCCGCCGCTCACGGCAGAGGCTTCGCCCCGCCGCCCGCCGGCGCTATGGCCACCTAATCCCCGCCGCAGCCGCCGCAACTTTTCCTCCCGACTCCGCTCCGCTCCGCTCCTTCCCCCGGCGCTCCGCTGGAAGATGGCAGTTGGGGGAAGGACTGGAAGTTGCAGCCCGGGAGCGAAGGGATAGAGGCGGAGGCGCGGGAAGGTGAGTGGCACCGGCCCAGCTGCTGTTCCGTTCCGTTCCGTTCCGCTCCGCTCCGCTCCGCCCGGCCCGGCAGCTGGCGAGGGGGCCCCGGGGGCGGCCCGCTCCCCCAGCCCCGCCGCTTGTCCTTGGGCGGCCGCGGGTGGGTTTTTGGGGAGGGTTTCGGGAAGTTGGGCCGTGTCAGGGCGAGCCAGGTGGCGGTGGGTGAGTGGGTGGGTGGCCACCCCCGGGAAGTTTTGCTTGGCGGCAGCGCTGAGTGGAAGCGGAGTTCTCCGTGCGCCCGTCCTGCCGGGCGGCTGTCCCTGAGGGGGGTCCCCCTGTCGCCCCCTCCTCCTTTGGGGCCGGGGACGTGTCCGTGTCGCGGAGTGCCGGCGGCTGGCTGGAGGGGGACGGGGCGGCCGGCCGGGTAGCGGCGAGCTGAGGGAGGGCGTCGGGGGGAGCTGCCCCGATGGGGGACGGGGAGGTGGGAGCGGCGGTGGGCACCCGGGGGGGGGTGTCTCCCCTCGGGCACTGGGGGCATCTTCCCTCAGGCACCGGAGGGGTCTCCCCTCAGGCACCGGGAGCCTCCCCTCAAGCACCGGGGGGTCCCCCCTCAGGCACCGGGAGGCTCCCCGCCGCCCCGACGGGGCAGGTAGGGCTGTGTCCCGTCCCCGGGTGAGCCTGTGTGGCCAGAGTCCCGTCTGAACTGTATTTTTGGGTGGTGAAACGAGGTGTCTGCATCCTGGCAAAGGCGACTTGGAGGTTAGCCCCGCCGAGCACAGGAGGGGTAGTTTGCAGGAAGGGTTACAGTTGTTTTGACTCGCCGAAAATGCCTAAATTTTGATGCGGAATGGAATAGCGATGGGTGATCATTCGTGCTTATCAGTATTATAGGGAAGAAAAATAAAAAAGCAGGTGTTACTTGTAACACAGAAAACACGTATTCATCTTCCATAGATTCCCACCGAGCCCATAGCAGTTCGTATTTTTAAGTGCTCCAGAGAGGTCTAAACCTGCTATTAAAACTACGTGAGAATTTAAGAGGGGAGAAATGGTTAAAACAAGCTGAACGTTGAAAAAGAAGTAGCGAAGCAAATTGTGGAGACCTTTTGACATATGAAAATGCATGAATGTTCTTTTCTGATGGAAAAGCTGTTGAGAATCTCTGTCACAAACAGCACAGAACAGGCACTGACACAGAAACTGAGGAATTTTAAACATACTTGTCTTTCAACATTGTCAGCTTTAGTTCCTTGACATTTTGTTTTCTGTGACAGAAGAATAGTTTTCCGACAGTTATTTGGGATTTAATTCACAAGCTCACAGAGGCCTGTAAGCTCTGCTGAGAACGCACAAAAAAAGGAAGGTATTTCAAATTTTTTTCAAATGCCCTCTCCTGTCTCCCCTCTCCCATCTCTCTCCCCACCCCTGGGTCGCCAACACTTTCTTGAGATCTACTGAAGGTATTTAAAAGGATCTTTTTATTGTTTTTTTCCTAAATTTTCTCTTGTGTCCGATGCATTCCTGTAGCATAGCCCCCAGCCCACATACATTTTGTACCCAGAACGCCTACTTTGTTCAGAGAGAAATGCAGGCTTGTTCTCTGTCTTGATACCGGAGCAGTCTTGGAAGGCTGTTCCATCCCTTCATACGCTGAAGTTGTGTCTCTATTTGTATAAAATAGATAGTTCTCAACTGTAGATAACTTTCCACCGTCAATGCTGCAAATAATACGCATCAGTAGTAATACAAAGAATTATGAAGGCAGAGATGTGATCCAAAACGCCGGGGGAAAAACCATGTCATGACCCCAGAGAAAAGCTACAGTCGCTTATATTTACCAACCATTGGTGCCAGCTTCTTTGTATAAATATTGAAATAGCTTTCTTTTGTATGAAAATGTCATTGTCAGTTCAGAATTTGGAAAAAAACACGCCATTATACTCCTTGGTGACCACGTTGGTGCAAGTGCAGCCCTACAGTTAGTTAAGCCTCCCCTAACCACTGCTCTCGTGTCAGATTCCTTTGTGTTTCAGTATCAAAGTCTGCGTGAATGTTTAACAAACCCAAATATTTTCAACCTGACAGTAAAAGGCCGGTTTTGAAAACAAGAGTGTTTGGGTTACCATTAATCTGCTTTTCCACAAATGAAGAGCAGTCTGCAGGATGAAATGGCGATAGTAGTTTGTAAGCTGTTGTGTATCCTCTGTTTACCACTGTCTATCCTGTGCCCACAGCAGTTTCAAAACAAAAGTGAAATAGTGTCTTTGCTACTGGAAGTGGCGGTTCGTGCTTCGTTTGGTGCACTTGTTCCTACTAGAATTTTTCTGGGGGAAAAAAAAAAAGGATAATACTGTGACTGAGTGGTGGATATATTTTCTAATTCCTTAATAGAAGATAGCATTAAAAAGAGATTGAGTGATAGAAACTGTGTACTTTCTAAAAAGTGTTTAAAGCGGAAAATAATTTTCAGTTGTTCATCGTGCTCCCTGAGATAGTCCCATAGAAGTTGCTGTTAAAATTGTAATTTGCGTGCTGAAAATATTAATCTAATTCATGTTTACCCATCATGAATATGATATGAATCCTGATATGAATTACTGTGAGTACCAAGGGTGACTAAATGTAGTTGGAATAGTTGCTTTTTAGTATTCAACTAAGGCTTAGTAGGACAAATGTAGTTTTGAAAGTGATCAGCTCCTGTTGTGTATGAACAACTCTAAGCAATGAAAAATAACAAACAAGTTGGGACGTAGCCTGGTCATCTCCAAAATGGTAAATTAAGCACATATTTACCAGACTCTATGTACCATTGTCGTTTTATATTCATCAATATTCAGACTGGCTAAATTAAAGCTACTTAGGGGTGTGTGTATGCAGACTGCAATAGAAAGTACTTCTGGTTTACAGTGTAGTCACAGCTGAATTACAGAGCTGGGAGAACTTTGTATGTCTCAGGAGTGGTTTTTTGTTTTTTTTTTGTTTTTTTTTTACAGGAGAGGTTTTGGCAAGATTTGCTTATATGCTGCTTTATGTGCATACTGTTAATATGAAATTAACTTTCCATAGAAATGGATGTTAAAAGAATGAGTATTTATCAGAGTTTTCCATTCTCTTCAGGCGTCTATGAGAAAATGTTCTTTCTGTTGCTGCATTTAAGTAGGAAAGTACATAATACATTTGATGAATTAAATTAAAGATAACTCTCATGTAAAGACAGAACATTGGATTAATCTATGATAGAAGATATTTGTCATTCTTCCGGGTTTCAGTAATGATTTCCAGAGAAGTAGGCATTTTTTTTCAGAGAAAGTTGCATTGCTGAATCACTTCAGGTTAGATTGTTTACTGAAACTGATATGTGAGTAAGGCATTTAGAGGTAACATTAGTTGATGAAATCCCCGTTCATTTGCTCCTTTTGGTTTGAAGTTTTTAGATTAGGATGATCTAGGATGATATAGGACCAAAGAATTTGTCCTTATTTGATGAAATTTACTTGGAATGAATGCATTATAGTGTGAATGACAGCAGATGCTGGGTAAGGTTGCACTAGTGTTGACTTTATTATTACAGCTTTTATAATATTGTGAAGTTTATTCGCACATGCTAATCCATAGCTTCATCTTCAAGCAGGTTAAAATTTACAGCAAAGAAGAGCTTAACTACTCTTCAAAAACAATGTTTCAGTATTTTGAGCCTGTTTTAAAATCCTTTCAGCTACAAAGTGTCATCTGGCTTTCCTCTAAGGACATACCCAAACTTTTCCAGGCTTCTCAATTTTTATGCAATATATAGTTATATAACGTTTTATCCAAAGAAGTTTATCCCTACAAAAGTTAACGTGAGTTTAAAAGGATTTAGACAAGTTCCTAGCAGAAAAACATTATCAAAGGCTAGAAAGCAGAGAGATAATGGTTCTGGATCAGAATGTCCCCAACCTGCAAATATTCTGGAGACTTCAGACTATTCCAAGGAGGTACCAGTACATGGTTGCATTGCAGTTCCTCGCTTTTCCTGATCTGCCGTTAGGCATCTGGGGACAAGATATTTGGCTAAACAAATCTTTGGTTTGATTAGGCTTTGCTGTTCATGCATTCTTACACAGTGCACAGAATTATGCCATGCTGAAATTTCTTTATGGGGAAAAGTGACTGAAAAGTTCTCTTACGCAACCTTCAAGTTCAGATTCTTACTTGTCTTTAGCACTAACTCAGTGTGAATTATGAGCTGGGAAGGTAGTAGGAAGCAAATATTTTTATTATTATTTTATTATTTTTATTTTCTGCTAATGTCTTGTTAATAGTGTTTTTCAATATAGATGTTAACATTTATCACTGACAAATCATGATACATTGTTGAAGTTTCTTTATAATGTCTAATAAATATCCTGGATGGATTGGTTTTAAGGCTATATCATAAACGTAAACAGTTAAAGGAAATTAAATGTTCTTCAGTGAAGGTAGCTCAGTAGTGCCTGTAAGAAGATGACTACTTGCAGTATGTTTTTTATTTGTCCATAGTTCTTCAGTCTTGGAGTAGAAGATGCTGGATTCTCTATCTCTTAATTTGATTTCTGCTCTGAGAGCCTCAGTCTTTGTTTTAGGTTCATTTCTGTTCAAGGTACAGCATGCTCTTTATCTAGAATGGATGACTCTCGCTCCTGGGGCTTTGTTCAGACTTGAGTTTTGTATCTGGCTCAGTCTGAGGACACATGAGTCCCTCCCATCATGTTCCCTGAGTCTGACTTCTCTTGCCATGCTGTTTTAATGTGGAAGAGAAAAATGCCTGGTTCACTAGAGAAATTGGCAGCCCTGAATGACTGACACCATCCTTTTCTTGCACCATTTTTTGCAGCTTTTAATTGGCATTAGGAGAAAGACAAGTATCTGAGAAGCATTACCCAATAATATATGCAAAGCTTAACAGCCAGTTAGCTTGCAGCACCAGCCTTTGATCAAAGACTACTCCAATCAGTGCTAATAGCATCATAACTGAGGACAGGCATCAGGGAATTTGAACAGATCACGAGGAAATCTGTATAGATTCTATGGGAAAAGTAGTGTGGTGGACCATCTGATGCACTGGGGAAGACACTTGGGAGAGGGTGCTTATTGGGGAGATTCTGTTGGTTCTCTTCTTGACTGGCCACTGGAGGGAATTTTGGCTTTCCCCTTTCCATCTTCTCCTTTTGGTTTTCCAGTTCCTTTTCCCTTTTTTGTTTCCCCCAAAGAAATTTCTGTTATTGCAGTTGATGCATGTCATGAGCTATAAACTCTGCAAGTAAATTAAGAAGGGATGTAAAGATGCTGAGAGACTTGTAATGAGAACTCTATGTAAGTGTGCTAATAGATTGGTACTGATCACTGTATACCTATTTAAATACAAATTATCTGATAACTTTCCTGATTTTACTTTTTGCTTAAACAGAATTCATACATCCTCTCAGCCATTAAGTTATCCTGAGTTTACACTTCTGGTTTATTTTCATGCAAGAATATCTCTGTTCCTCCAGATATCTTTGTGCCCTTCTCTGTATCCTTTACAATATTTATAAGAATTTATAATTCTTCAGCAAATGTGACCAGAATGGTAGTCTGTGCTCATAAAACTTTTTAAGAAGCTTGACTGATATGTCCTAGGATGTATTCAGGTCAAACTGGAAGTTTCATTTCCTGTTACTTTTTGTAGCACTCATGATTACACTAAGTCACAGAAGCATTCAAGTTGGAAGGGACCTTTGGAGGTCTGTAGTCCTGCCTCTTGGTCAAACAGAGTCAACATAGAATTCGGACCGTATTGCTTAGGGATTTGTCCAATTCTGTCTGGAAAACCTCTAAGGAAAGAAATTCCACAATCTCTGGACAATCAGACCCCACACTTAATTATCCTTATAGCAATTTTTCTTCTTTTTGTTGGATCATAACCTCCCAGTTTCAGTTCATGACTAATGTCTCTTCTTCTTGTGCCATGCATGTCTGTGAAGAGCCTGGCTCCATCGTGTTGGTAAACTCCTCACAGGGACTGGAAGGCTGGTGTTAGGTCCTTACTAAAGCCTTATCATCTCCAGGCTGAATAAGCTCTCTCAGCTTCTCCTCATAGAGATGAGCAGGTGATCCAGCCCCTGACCACCTTGATGAATTCAGGAGGAGGCATCTTTCAGTTACTGGGAGCACCAGAACTAGATGCAGTATTCCAGATGAGGTCTAGTGCTTGAGGGGAACCCTGAAACTTCTTATTGGTGAAAATGCCAAGTAGTAAATAGCACAAGATTCTGAAAATTCATGAATAAGGCATTGAGCAGAACCATACTGACTTGAGACCATTAAATTAATACAAGCTATGATGTGCTTTTAAGAATTTGTTATTGCAGCTTACATAGAAACACAGTTTATTCAGTAGTTCTCATCAGAAAAGTTCTTGAATCATGTTATTTTGGAGTAGGGAAGTAATGTGTCATTGGAATTTTATTTTAAGATACTTCACATGCATTAAAATATCTCCTTTATAGAAGCATCTGAAGAAAATGACATGACACAGATGTTTGGTATGTCTAGGCTTTTAATTATACAAAACTCTAATTATTCAAAGTTTTTGACAGTCATCATTAAGTCTCCAGGGTGCCCAACTGTTGAACTGAAACCTTGCTTTGACAAGAGGTGGGTGAACTGCAGGTGTGAATGTAAGATTTCCAAGGAAAAAAATCGAATCACTGAGTTCCAAATGGAAAATGAGCAGCGTGCACATAGTGACTGTGTTTAGTGTGTGAAATATATAAATTATTGGCATTTTACCTGATTCATAGGTAATTAGCTATTCTGCACTTGGGCCACAATAACCCCATGCACCACTACAGGCTTGGGGAAGTGTGGCAGGAGGTGCCTGGCAGAAAGACCTGGGGGTTCTAATTGACAAACGGCTGAATGTGAGCCGGCAGTGTGCCCAGGTGGCCAAGAAAGCCAATGGCATCCTGGCTTGTAGTAGAAATAGTGTGACCAGCAGAAGTAGGGAGGTGATTGTCCCCCTGTACTCAGCACTGGTGAGGCCACACCTGGAGT
>JAOQGH010000012.1:29465396-29477976 GCA_025769975.1 Gallinago jamesoni
AGAGGGAATGGCTTCAAGCTCCAACAGGGTAGGTTTAGACTGAACATTAGGAAAGAATTTTTCACAGAGTGGTCGGGCATTGGAACAGGCTGCCCAGGGAGTTGGTTGAGTACCCATCCCTGAATGTGTTTAATAGATGTGGTGTTGGGGAATATGGTGTAGAGGAGAACTTTGTAGAGTAGGGTAGATGGTTGGACTTGATGATCCCAAGGGTCTTTTCCAACCAAAATGATTTTATGATTCTATGATCACTTTAATCTTTTATGTTTCCCCTTTTCATAGACACTGTGACCATCATTGATTAATAAGCCGTGCTGTGAATTTTAAGTGGAATTTTTGATATTGTATATTTGAATTAAAGCTGTTTTATTTGGGCTGTAAGTAGTTACTCTATGTATTGTCTGAAAACATATTATAAATTTAAAGATCAGTGAGTTGAAATTGAAAATAATAGTCAATAGCTAAAACAGATGATAAAGAGTCTTCTAATGCGGGTTAGGTCTGCCCTACCGACCTCCATTATCCACAGCAGGGATTTAGCTGGAGGCTGCCATAGGATCCTTTTTGAAACCAGATTAAGTAGAGAGCAGCAAGGAACTGAAGTTCAATCTCATCAACAGCAGCAGAGCAAAGACATGGTCAGTATGCAATCCGGTGGCAGTCAGGGCCACATAGCTGACAAGAGTGAATAGTTTGAAAGGGAATCCAAACCAAGAGTATTTTAATCTATAAATTATATATATAGGTTTAATTTATGGATACTGTCTGTAGTAGCTGCCTGGCAATCCTTTTCTCGCTTGAAGGTGGACCGTTTGCACTGAACACAGAGCACTTTTGAACATAATGTAACAAAACCAAAAAGCTGGTAAACCCTTTTAGAGATGCTAGTTCTTGTATTTTGAACATCTTAGTATCTTACGAAGATCTGTGAATGAAGTAAGCTTCAGAGAGAGTATTCAACTGCTCTCAATAAATCCAGGTTTCTTACACACAGTCTCTTGGGAGGATGTGAAGTGTCTATGTCTATTGTATGCTGTCAGGTACACCTTTACTCCCACTTTTTTTTTTCCCCTCTCCCTGAAAGAAAGAAGATAGAGACCTGATATGAAAGTGTTATTGAATATTAATAATTTGGAACAAAAGAGCTCAGAGCTTCCTTTGGATTGGAAAATGAATTTAGTAAGTGCTTTTTTTTGCTCAAGGAGCTTTTATCAGAAACTATTGAAAAAGATACAGGATTAATGTGATTAATGGCTGCGCAGCCCTAGAGTTTTGCTGCGTTTTGGTGAGATACAGTTGACTGGAGCAGTATCCGTCTATTAATGGGATGAGACTTCTTTTAGGAATTCCAAGAGCTGACGAACCATTCTTTTTCCTTGTGCTAATCCATGTCTTTGATACTGATTCAGATTATGAAGAAAATGCAAATTTCAAAAGAAGGTGATAGGAGCGGGCAGCTTCTAAACAATTTGCTGAGGAAGATGCTTATATTAACAGTGTTAAGAACTTGATTGAAAACGTCAAGGATTTTACGAGTTTTGACATGACTGTAATGAGGTCAGGATGTCCCCTTTGCATGTGAAATTTTCCCCTCCTGATGGGCTGTTTGTGTTGGGAGAAACAGATGAGATGACAAGGAGAGCTTGTGAAAGCCCTCTTCAAGGTCGAGACCTGCTGAAGAGGTGCACTGTGGAAGACTGTAGCACTGTCATCTCTTTCCCAGCCGGGAGCAGAAATGGCAGCATTTAGTCATTAGGGCAACCAAGAGAGGCAGATAAAATTTAGACAGACCATCAAAGCAGTGCAGCAGCTACAGAAGTGTATAAAAAATAATTACTGATGATTCTTCTTTGCTGTACCTTGTCAGGTACCTTTAAATAATTGTAACAGATTTTGGCATGCACTCTGGGTACGCTTTCCCCACATCAGAATATCTGCATACTTCTGTCTTCTCCATCGCTGGTTTTCCTTAGTGATACCTAAATTTAAGTTTGTAGCTTCTTCAGTGTGTTCTGATTACATGCAAACAGAGTGTGCTGGTATGTGTAGGAGATTTTTTTGGGTGTCTGGCAAATGAAATCCTTTTTCTCTAGGCCCCAAAGTAGCAACAGAGCTGCACTTTCAGTGCAGTTCTTATGGAGTGTCTGTATATGTTACGTGTGAGAAATGTGGAAGCGCTGATTGACTTTGTAGTGACAAATCACGTGTCATTTCTGACCCTGCTTCCCATTTACTTGTCCTCAGAATGGTCATCCACACTTCTGGAGGGAGCTGCTGGGATGTTTGTCGCCGGTGAAGTTTGTGTGCATCATCCCTCCTTTTATTTCTGTGGAGTGTTTGTATTGCTGTCTTTGTAAGAAGACGTTTGGACCATAACTTGTTTCATGTGTAGAAATGTCAGAAAGATCAAAATATACTTCTGTATAGACAGCAGTGAAGCAACATAATAAATCCATTATCATATTAAGAAAAAAAGATATGTATTCTTTGCAGTGGTTTCAGTCTAACCTCTTTAGGAGAGAGAATGAAAAGGTGTATTTTTTCCTATTTTAAGGGCACAGAAATATAATTAATACAAAAGAAAAGTAAGTTGGATTTAAAAAATATTTTAAATTCTGCTTGCTTACTTGTATGGAGGGCAATTTCTCTTGCATGAAATTGAATAACTATGTGATATGTAAGCTAAAGTATTTCTCCTAAAGTATACGGTTGCTTCTTTTTCGGGTCCCTATTGCTGGAATATGTATACGGTGATTTTATGCCACTCTCCTTTGTGAAAAAGAACACCATATAGCTTCCTGCTCCAGATACATTAAAATCAAATTAATGAAAAGACCAAAATCTGTCATTTATGGTATATAGTTACATTCTAAAATGAATGGGAGCTGCATAGATCGCCAGGGCCAGAATTGGTCTCTAATCTATTTATCTTGTTTTGTTCCTGTTTGGTTGTTGGGTTGTTTTTTTTTCTGTTTAAAGTCATACATTGCAAAGGGATGTGGAGTGTGTGCTAAACACACACAAATCAAAGCAAAGGCAATGATTCTTCATCCTTAAAGCAGTTGCTGAACATCAGTGCAATGATCCGTCGGATTTTCATATGCAGGCTATTTTGCTCTTAGCTACAGACTTTTTCCACTAATGTTGCTGCTTCAGTTGGGCAAAGGAATAATTAACTATGCTGATACTAATGGGGCTAATATTACTGGCACATATCAAGGTAAATAAAATGAGAGTCTGACTTGCATCAGGTGGAAAATGTGAAATGTGTTAGCTAGCGATTCGGTCTAATTATACTGAATTAAAGCTAATTGCATATCGTCATCCAGTCCCCAGGATTTTAATAGTGATTGGATACTCGTACTTTGGGCGATTTTTAAAAATCTGAAGCATAATGACAATTCTGTGAAACCTTTTCTGTAAAACGTAAGTTTCTGGAAAAATTAAGCACTGTTTAAAGAAAATGGCCCATTTTGGTCAGGAAGCTTTTGTCGGAAACTACTAATGCAGACATAGGATTGATGTGAATAATTACTGTTTAAACCTAGTTTTTTCACCGGTTTTATGTTATTATATGTTACAATACTTCATTATGTACAGAAGTTTCATATTTTGTTATGAAAAGAGGGTACTAATAATAATATCTCTGTTTTGAAAGATGACTGCTACATCTGAATTCTCTGGGTTTACCCTGGTGTAGGATGGTGTTGGCTGTAACATCACTAGAACTACAAATATAGATAAAATTTTTGTGTAGAAGACAACTGAAGAAATAATTGTCTCCGAATCAGGAATTCATATGGTTCCAACCATTTCCCAGCTACTAATTGTTTAAAGTCAAATTAATGCTGTACGTATGGGCAGTGTAAGCATTGATACCACATAGCAAATGGTACTTGAAATCAGTTACATCTCATTCTGCATCTGTTTTCAAAAAAATGTATTGATTAGACACTAAGCACGCTGCTCCCAGAAGAAATAACAGGAAGTTTAAAGGAGTGAATTATTTTTTTTAAATCTGCAATAGATGAGGAAGCTCTTCGGTTTAGTAACTGCAAGGTTACTTAGTGCTGAGGTTCCCGTTTCCTAATAGTAACAAATTGAAATTCTGTCATTTCACATTACATTGGTTTCTCTTTTGCAACGTGCCTGGAAATTAATAGAAGCTTTGCCTATTTTATTGCAATTCTGTAGTAAAAGGAGAAAAAATAACTTTCATCCTAAGAATAGCGTGTGAGAAAAAAGCTAATAGAATCTTAATGATTTAAATGGAAGTGAGTATTTCTGGGAAGCAAATGGAGGCCTTGGACTTGGATATAAAGCCTAACACAGGCAACTGGATCAGTCAAGATCATGTTGGCTGATGACAACTAGAAAATATTTGGAGCCAACCAACGTCACTGACAGAGAAGTATCACCTGGGAGCAATAGGAAGTGAATATGAAATCAAAGAGCTCTTCATGTCCATCCTGCCTCTAACCTCACCCTGGAAGCTGCAAGAAGAGATCACTACAGAACTGTTCTCCATAGGACCTGTTCCGGAGAGTCTTTTTTTTTTTTTCTCTCTCTCACTTGACCAAGAATCATAGCAGGGATCATACTAGCACCTTATAGACCACAGAAGGAAAACATCCCTTTCACATAGCTGTAAGATATACGAGTCAGATAAATACTGAAAGAGGTAATGAAGAGAGTCTCAAATAAAAAAAAACAAAACAAACAAACCACTTTTTATTTGAATACTCATATTCCCATTGTGCTGGAAATGTGTAGGATGTACAGAGCTGAATAATTTATGCCTGCATAGGCAATAGTATCAAATAATAGTGAAGCCTGTTTGTTTCTTTTTCTTTTTTTTTTTTTTAAAGCCCACCATATTTTGATGCTGAATTCCTGATTAGAAAGAGTCATTTTTCATGTCCCAATGGAAGTAAACTAGATTTAATAATATAATAGAATTTATTCACTATTTAGTGCATAATTCCTGGAATGAAATGAATCAACGGAAGAGCCCTCCATTCTGTGTAAGGTTTTAAAATCTGCCATTTTGTTATGGAATGGTGTGTGTTTTCCCTTTTTTCTTACTACTGAGACACAGAAGTAATTACAGCTTTGTGTATAAGCACTGGAGACAATTTGGAGTCAGTCGAGTAACTGAAGTAAAGAAGCTGAAGGAAAGGAGGCACTTTCCACTTTCAACACCTCAGTTTTTAGAATAACAAACTGTGAACAAACTGTGGCTTTGCCTATAAGAGAAAGAGCTGAATCCTACATTCCTCTCCGCAATAAGGTTAAATGCGCTCCGTTTCGATCTGCTGTTTTAGTGGCAAAGGAGGACATTTTCTGCATGATTCATACAGAAAGAATGTTTGTTTCTTTATAATTGTATTCAGATTTCAGTAACCCTCTAATTACTGTGTCCAGTGGGCATAAATACTATTTAGATAAGGCAGAATGCTGTGACTGTGCCTGAGCATGTAGAGTTTTATCCGTGATTGCTTGTGAAGGCTGGGATTTGTCTTCCTGCACAAAGTTAGATGCCACTCTAGAAATATGAGTCTGAATTTAGTTGTGATGAAATTGCTCTTGATTATTGGACTAGTTTCCCTATGTGTACAACTTTATAGCTTCTAGATACTCAGGCTCGCATCGTCCCAAGATGTTTCACATCTCTATAAGCCCGTCTAGGCTTATAGAGAGCATGCAGGGTGCTGGCAATGTTGTCCAGCAATCCAATTAATTTTTTACTTCTTTTCTTTCATCTTTTGACTGTTGCACTGTACCATATCCCACAGCGAAGGGTCTGGAGCCCAGGAATATTGCAGGGTGCCTGTGTGCGTTGTCTCTTCTCAAACCCCTCATAGACAAGCTGGTTAAAACAATGCTGAGAGGAAGCATCTTACCCAGGGAAAACAGCTGGCCAGTGCATTGCCCTCGTGGTTATGTAGTGGTGGGTAATTGTGATGGGATTAGCTGTACACACTAACGGGCACGCACTGAGCCAATACTGATACGTGCTGTGCCTTCTTCAACGCAATGGTGCATCCTCTTAAGGATGTTCTCTTCCCCTGGATTTTCCCCCACAGCTTTTTCCCATCTTCGTGGCAGCCCGAGCCCCAGTCTGCCTCACACTTCTAAACAGAAAGCTCTCTACCAGCCATAGGCTACCAGCATGGACAAGCCTTATCTTCCTAGCTTTTTCCCCTCTTCCTGGTCTGAATTTGGGATTACAGGCCTCTTAGTGACTAAGAATCAAGAAGGACAACTTCTTGTGGGAGGAGAAGGAAAAGGAATCATAGAATATCAGGTTAGAAGGGACCTTAAGGATCATTTAATCCAACCTTTCTTGGCAACGGAAGAGCTCATCTTTTCCTGAGATGAGTCCTGCCGTGCTCAGCATCCAAGTCTCTGGTTCTCCAGGTCAGTAACTTCTTTGCCTGCTCACGACCAGGAGAATAGGTCTAAACAATGTCTGGTGTGTTTAAGTTACAGGGGAGTGAGCAGGTGTCTGCAGTTACTAGTTGTGATCTTTGGCTTTGCAGACTGTGAAATACATCCTGGGTAGGGGACCTGGTGAAAAAAATGGTTTAAAGCAACTTGGTAATGCTCTATCTTTATTCTGTGTGTTTCTAGACTGAGCTGAATGAGTGGATCAAGACAGTCTTGTTTCAAGTCCCCCTCCTTCAGACTGGAGTGGACACTTGAAACCAGCAGTTGTGTGCTTTCTTTATGATAATGCTGCTTCACTTGATGATCTGTCCCAGTCATATCCAGGAGAGGGCTGACATAGCGATGCTAGAAGTGGGACAGCTGTGTTTGGTCTGAAATCAAGCCTGGAGGTCCGACTGCATAAGAAGTTTTCCTGATTCGCGTTTCTGAAGTCGTTAGTTGTCTGCTGAGCCACGGGCAGGCAGTTCCAGCAGAGAACAAGAGTGCTGGGAGAACTGGAGTCTCTAGAGCAGTACTCAAGAGGTCACGGTGGTGCTTTAGTGCAGGGCTTTGTTGCCTGCCTTGCATGGTGGAGTTACAGGTCCTTGTTTCCCTCTTGTTCTGCTTGTTCTGCAGCTGGGGGATGGTTGTATATAAAAGCTCACATCTTCTCCTCCTCCTGTCAGATACGGATGGTAAATACCTAGAAGAGCATGTGTCCTCTAGGCAAAACCTTTACACCTTTATCCCTGAACTTCATTTCTGTCCAACTGGCAAAATTAGTAGCTGTAGACACAAACTTAATCTAGTTCTTCCTTAGTACTGTGAGGGAAGTCAGCGGGATCCAGGAAGCTCTTCTGCCTGAGGATTTGTTTCTAGGCTGTGCCTCTGGTATGGATCTGGGAGAAGGTCCTGCGGCAGGAAGGGTTGTCAGGAGATCATTCTGGTGCTTCACTGAAGGTGCCCCCAGGATACACTACCAAGGTTGGTGGCAGCCGGTGAATGTTTATGTAGAGCTTCATGGAAGGGGCAGATGTTGCATAAACTTAGAATTTTTCCTTCTCGGGGAGTACCTGACATTATTCATGGTCCTGATGCATGACTGACCACGACATTTTCCTGGTAGTGCAGTTATACATCTGCATGTGGCTTTCCAAATGTGGTCAGACATGGCTCCCAGATCTCCCCGTTGCTATATAATCTGTACTGCCCTGATGGTGCCAAGGGATTTCCTTTAGAAACAAAATGGCTGTTTCTCTCATTTTCACACACGAGCTTCAGTAGAGGCTTGCAAAGGGGAGGGTGAGATACCATAGCTTGGCAATGTGGTAACAAACTTTTTTTAGCTTGCTCCTTGAATGTTTTTCCTAGAAAGTTGCGATAGCAACTTTTTCTTTTTTTTTAACGTAGAGAGGTTAAATACATTTTCTCTGATAATCTTGGTAGAAAGCTGGGGTTTTAGCTCAAAGCAAAGATAATACAGATTGAGAGTTTTATCTATATTTTCAATCCACAAAGACCTTTTGAAGAAAACAATGATGACACATTACCTAGATAGCATTTTAGATTTATTTTGTGAGTTTCAGTTTTCTTCTATGCCTTTTCTTGGAGTTTTAGTGAAGAGTATGACTCATATGAAATGAAGGAACCCTTTGACATTCTTGTGTTTCATGAACAGTGGAAGTGCTGTAGTCAAAGAAAAAAAAACATAGATGGGGGAAGGAAAATCATAGAATTTGGTGACATCAGTGGCAGTGTTGAAAAGAGAGGATATTTAAAAATCAGAATAATTGGATTGATGGTTGGGGAGCACATCTAAACAGGACCATCTGTGTAATTTTATTAGCAAATACATATAAGTATACAGACAGATTTCTGAAGAGAAATTACAGGGATATACAGGTTCATTCCTATGCTGTGGATTGACATAGATAAACAGGCAAAATGTTATCTTTATCCAAGCCGGTTAGAGAAGCTCAGGTTGAAGGTGGTGCTGGATGAGCACCTGGGACACTCAACCAGCTGGATACCTGTCGTTTGGGAGTAGGAATGTGCCAAGTGAAGAAAGGGATTATAGGAAGGTGTTAAAGCTTGATATGAGGAAGAAAAATAACAAAATTAATTGGTAGTGGGGGACACAAAAGTTGTGTAAACAGCGATGTACATTGGCCAGGTAGTTGCTGAGACTCTGTAATGAGATCAGAGAAAACGGTTATGATATGGGCAAATCTGTAAGTTTAGAGGGAAAGCTGATTGGTGGTAATATTGGCACCTGGGGAGAAAGGCACGATGAGTAGACGAGCTAATTAAGGTGATAAGAGGGAACACCTGAGTAGAGGGTGTTTGGCTTGTATAGAAGAAGGGCTGAGTAGCCAGCTTGGGAGCTGTTCTGAGCAAAGGAGGCTAAAATGAGCATGAAAAGGTAAGTTATGAGAGATAGGGTAATATTTTCTTTCATTATGTTTGAAGAATGTTCTGATAGATATTATTGTGGGGCTATCAAGCTGTGACACGCTGGAAAAATGTGGTTTCAGTGTTAAATACAGGTGCTTAGCAGGGGACCCACCTCAGGTGTAAGATGGAGTGTACAGAAACCTGCTGAACTTGGAGATATTACTGTTTTGAGCTATCTCTTATTTGAAAAGACTGCATTTTAGCCTTTTGTATGTTTGAAATACCCAAACGCTCAAGATCAGGTTCTTATACTGTAATATGTATGTTAACAGCTCAAGTTGTCATGTTTTGTTTTTGTTTTTTTATTTTTCCCTCTCTTGTTAATCATATTAACTTAAAAGTTTCTGAGATTGATACAATCCTGATGTGCTGATTAGGTCTTTAATGATGTTGATAGTAACGGGCTCAGGTTTATTCCATGTTCTGAGTACATTATTCCCGTATTCATTATTAACCTAACCAGGTTATTTGTAATAGTCCATTTACAAACTATGTTTTTAAATGCCAGCAAGATGTCGTCGCATTTAAGCATGGGTTTAGAGTTGATTGGTTTTGTTGGTGAGGTTTGGTTTTTTTTTGAGACTAAATCAGGGTTTTTTTGGTGTTGTTAACCAGTGTATTTCAGATATTAAGCATGTCTTTCCTTTTCCTGTGTAACACAGGTGTGACAGCAATCACTTTTCAGTTTGTTTTTAGAAGCACTTAAGGGCAAAATGAGTATCAAATACTGCACTGTAACTGAATAAGAGCCTGGCTTTTTTTCTTTTCTGTGATTATCATAGAATCATAGAATAATTTGGGTTGGAAGGGACCTTAAAGATCATCGCGTTCCAACCCCATGCTGCGCTTTTTTTTCTTTTTTGGTGAAGAGTAAGGTACGTGCCCAACTTCATGTTCGTGATTAGTTTTATTGATTGTTTTTCTGGATGTCTTGGACCAAAGTTTGTCCTTGTTAGATCAAGTCTTTAAATCTTGCGAAGAACTTCTATTGTAAATGTGTTCACATTTGCATAAATGCAGCTGATGAGTCCCAAGAGGCAGATAGGGACCATGGCACTGTGAATGGAATAACCTGGAACCAGCACACTGACCCTTTCCAAAAATTAGTGAAGTTTGAACTAACTTTGAAGGGCTAAAGTAAGTCAACGCAAGAGGCAGTATGTATAGTATGGAAGAAGATGTGGAAGATAGAGGAAAAAGGAATCTAAAAGTAAGAGAGTGAGTTTAATTACTGTGTTACAAGTGAGTGGAGCTTGTAAGAGCAATGTAATTAACCAATAACGTATGAAAAATGGATTTAGTATGTCTGACCTGGAGAACCAGAGCAAATTCTTTCATTCCAAGGTGCTTCACTGTTTGTGCCAAAAGCATAATTGTGGCCCGACTATCTGCTGTTCTACCTTCATCATACCTGTGTGACAGACCCAGTGTTCAGTCGAGCGATGTGGCAATCCCAGGCAGAGCGGGTCCGATCGCTGGCAGAAGTGGGGTTGAAACAAGCTTTGGAACTGTTGATAGCAGTCACTGAGTACCAGCTACCTCTCGGAGTGTTAGTCCCAGCTCTGACTTCTGGAGTTCCTGTTGTTGCTGGTGAAAGGACCTCAGAGATCTCTATAAGCTACTGTGTAGTCATATTTTTGCAGATGGTCCAGAGAATATTCCTAACAGTGTTTTCAGAGGAGCTGGAGGTTGGAAGAGGGCTGTGACTGCAGCAGGTTATCATGTAAGTGACAAGAGACTAGGAGGTATGGGATAAAAGAAGAGGGTTGAGGATCAAAGAGCCACTACGATTTTACAGTGGGTGAGCTGGAGAGGAGACAATGCTATAGAAGAAAAGACTTCTGGCTTGGAAAATCCATAAACTGTAAATCACTGGAGGACTAAACTTGGGAGATGTCTGTGGTTTTATACACTTTATGTAAGCATCAGATGTTGTGGGAGGTGCAGTGTTGGCTGAGAGAGACCCACAGCATTTTCCTTTGTATACAAAAGAATTCAGAATGAAGAACTTGATGAGAACCTATCAAGTTGTAGATCTACCTGAAATAAAATGGTGATGTTGCTTTGACTTTTCTGTCCTGAGTACACAGAGTGGCTGCGTGTGTTCAAGACCTGCAGTTTGATATAAGCTAAGATGCAAATGGCCTCTGAACAAAGGGGTTTTTAGAGTGTGGTAGCAATCCAAGTAGCCTTTTAATAGTATATATTGTAATAGAATCCGAAAGAAGTTAATTCTTGCTCTAATATCCTAAACATTAATAGTGGATATAACATTTCCACCAGCGAAATAAGCTCTAGGATTCTGTTTTGTGTTTACGAGGGGACTGACTGATCTTGTTTTGAGAAAGCAGAGCTGGACCTTTAAATGTCTGTCTTTCTTCACTGAGGTTTTGCTGTGGCAGGGAAACAGTAATAGTACATATTTTCATCAAAGCAGCTGCTGTAGTCTGTAATGCATTTTCTTTGGCAGATGCCCACATTTAATTGTGACTTCCGTGCCTAAACATAGGTAACGAAGCCCTCTCCATCTCAAGGAAAATGTGTCTTTCTCACTAGCAGATATTCCTGTCTCAAAAAAGGTACCGTATTATTCGAGAAAAGCCTTTCATTTTTCTTTCTGAGCCTCTTACCTAATTCCTTTGCTATATGAAGTGCATCATGAAAAAACCCCCATTTCTGGTGAGTTGTCGCTGTCTGTTGCTTTTCCCTTCCACAGTTAGTCATAAGACTAGAAAAAGAACAAAGACATTGAGAACTTTTCCCTGGGTCTTGGCATATTGACTTTTTTGTCTGCATGAGAAGATCTTTCACTTTTGTTACGGTAAGGATAAAAAAGCATGAAACTTTGAAAGAAGTGATAGATAAAGCTTTTTCTTTATTGTCCAGAACTTGAGCTGTGTGAATAAATATTTCAGTGTTATGAAACTGAAGTAGTAGAACCTTGAAACATTGCTGTAGTTTTCAGCAGGATTCAATTTTATTATTGCATTATTACATATTTTCCACTTCCCCTGAAAATGCTTTCCCCCTGGTGAAATGGAGATGTTTGCTGTCTTGCTCTATTTAAACATCAAAAAGGTACATGAAACTGTTGGGTCTTTGTTTTTTCTACTACGTGAGTTGCCTTGCACTTCTTCATTTTATTTTTACTTTTTTTTTCCTGTGCCTAGCAAATTCTCTCAACCTTTTTCATGTCCTCTTCTGCCTCCAGATCTTTTTCTCAGCTTCAGGGTTATTTTTTGGTGACTGGCTGCAACGGAGTCGTCTTACCTGTCTCTGAGAAATTGGGTTTCTTCCTAGTTATACTGAGACCAAAAAAAAAAAAAGGGTTGAAAACTTAGCCTGCCAGCTTTGTAAGTCTTTGTCAGTAATAACGAGAGAGGTGCATCTTTGATCTTTGATTACTGGTAAGGCTTTCCTTTTGTTCACATTGGTAGCATTTTCATTAGTATTTAGCTGTTTCCTCAGTATTAAACCTTACACTAATGTCTGCAACAACTTCACATTTTTAGCAGAAGTGTCAACTAATGCTTCTTTTATCATGCTGAAATTAAAAAGTAAATGTGAGTTTAGAATCATTGAATGGTTTGCAACAGAAGGGACCTTTAAAATTCATCTACTCCAACTCCCCTGCCCTGGGCAGGGACACCTCCCACCAGACCAGGTTGCTCAAAGCCCCATCCAGCCTGGCCTTGAA
>JAOQGH010000012.1:29479930-29503060 GCA_025769975.1 Gallinago jamesoni
AGCTTTCTTGTCCTAAGAAATTGGGTTTCCTTCTGACAGCCGATCTGGAATCGGCGCCTCGCAGGCTGAGAGGAGCATCTCTAACTTCTCTTTTTCTACAGAAATACAGTTACCAAAATGACTTATGTTTGAATGGCAGGGGACAGTTCATTTGGATACATATGTAATTTTTATACAGGGGAGAACAAAGTGGAAATTTATTTTTCTGTGTGCTTAAACCTCAGTTTTCCTAAAAATGGACGGTTAAACTTTGTATTGAATATCTTCTGAACTCCTAAACCCCCTCTCCATTCTGGTGTACTCACAAACCCCACATCTGTGCTTTTATCTTAATTCCAGTTCATTCAGAAGGTCCCAATATATGTGTCGGGAATTACGATTTGTAACTCCAGTTCTGGCTTTTATATTCTCATTACTGGGAGATCTGACTTGCTGAAAGTTACCTCGAAAAGTCGCTTGTCACACTGCTTCCCCCAGAGGAAACCTGGTTCTGTTCCTCCTCCCCCATGTACTGTGTCCCTTCCTGCCCCTGTGCCTTCGCCTGTCTGCCTGGGCACTTTTCTTTTGAGTCCCAAAGGCTTAAGAAATGCCCTCTTTTGTTTGACATGAGTTTTGTTTACATTGGTTTGACAAGTGATGGTTTGATTTAGAATTGCTTCTGCATTCTGAAAATCTTCTTTGAACAGTGGCATATTTCCTGTTCAGTTCTAAATTCTACTGCCCTCTTAAAATTAGGCAGCAGTAATTAAAATCATTGCATTATCTAATGGTTTGTGATTAACGTAGTCTGTGATTTATCAGAATCTGTCGTAAGTGCTGTGTTACCTGCCAGTCAAGTCGGGGATGAATACTCACTTTTTTGGTGTAAGAAAACAGCTTTTGCTATTGTTTTACCTATTTTAGAGTCAGCAGCAAGAGGAATACAGTCTCGTTGAAGCATAAAATGAATTCTGTGCTTCTGGTTGATGTCTGCATACCTGTTCGCTCCTACAGAATAACAACAACAAAAATCCAAAAAACTTGTTTCACACCTGAGCACTCTTAAGTTCATATCCTTAAACTGAGGGTCACCAACTGAATTTAACATCTCTGTTCACAGATGTGGTATCTCCCGTATTCAGTTGCTGATTATGAGTGAGTAGGAAGAAAAAAAAATCAAGCTATTAATGTTTTTAAACAACATATTCATTTAATTAATTTATTTTTTTTAATAATGGCAGGTGCAGTGTTCTGAAGTGTTTGCCAAAACCATAAAGTTTTAATTCAAGCTCTTCATCCAGCCAGGGTTGCTTGTGTGAACAAGTGTTAAATTATCCTTAGCCCTGGTTTTGCTTCTTTTTTTGTTTTTGTCTGAATCAAGTGGGATTTTCTTGCAGATCCATAGCCATGGGTTGTGTGTGCTTTTTATTTTATTTTTTCCTCCACATCTTCATGAAACTTAGTGGATTTAGCTGTGACTTTTCCTGTGGTCTTTACGATATTACATCTGCAGTTCAAAACTGAATTCAAGTGTTGAAAAAACAAGCCCACGTGGTTGAAACTGGTATGACTGCACAGGAAATCTGTCAAGTTAGAGTACGTGCAACAGTTATCCCAACAAAAAGGGGAAACCAAGTCGTTTGCTAAGAAGTCCATTATTTTTTGCACATATATAACTACATGCAAAAGTGCATGGATGCAGATTCCATTTTTCTTAAATGAGGAAATGATGAGGAAACCTGTAGCTTGTCACTAGATAGCATTTTGGTTTTTTTTAAGCCTTTTCCTTGGAACTGACACCTGAGTTGATACCTGAGATTTACAATGTGTAAGCTTCCTTGTAATTAACTTGATGTACAAAACCATTTGTATTAAAAATATTTGCAAGGATATGTATATCTCTAGTATCTGATGGGGAAAATCCAACCAGTTGATTTGATATGTTGGGTCACTTTTTTTCTAAATTTTATTTTTTTTGGTCAGCCCTCAGACTCTGAGTGAGAGTGGATGAGAACTTGGTCATAACAGGAGTTGAGCTGGATTTTTTTTTGCTGTCCTGCACAAGACTCACTTCCCATGACCTTTATGAATGTTGTTGGCATTTCCCATTATTTATCCCTCAGTGCTGTTGCTAAATGACAACACACACTTAGAGCAGAAGTCAGAATTTTCTCCCAGGCTGACAGGTTCCTGTACAACAGATGTGCTATAATACTAACTTATAAATTACCAAAGATAATGTTTATTTATTTTTTTTCTCCAGTGACATTGGTAAAATCATAGAAAACTAATCGTGCATGAAAAGAATTTTCAGACTTTTCCCTGCGATCTTGAACTGCCTGCTGCAGAATGTCTGTTTTCTTGGTTTGTATTCCACTGCTGAAAATGCCAAAGTATTAATCAAACTTCCATGTGTCATTTAGTCCCCGCTGAACCGTACTTTTAACAAATGTCAGTTTTAATCCTAAACTTGTCTTGTGAAGACAAGTAAAGCTCTCCTACAAAGAAATCCACCGTCAAAAGACATTCTGTGTAAATGTTCTTCAAATCATCAGCTTTAGTGAAAGGTTTATTTGTTGTAATACAAACTCTACAGAATTTTTTACTTTTCAGACAATGCAAATAACCGCTTAAAGACTGCATTAATAGTTGTTTAGACATTGAAAAGCCAAAATTGAAGCCTAATGTATGTAGAAGCTAGTGTAAAAAAAAAAAAATTGCCAAGGTTTAATAAAATTCAGCAAATACATTTTTTTTAATGGAAAATTGATATGCAAAAACTCAACATATTTTCTCTGGCCATCCATATGCTTCTCCTGAGGAAAATTTGTCTGCAACTTGTTTTCAATGCACAGAAAAATATTTAGCTGTAATTAAGCAACAAAAGCTGAAGAAGTCTCGATGGTAAAACCAAAAAAAATTCCTTTTGCTGCTAAGCAGCAGATAAACCCACTTTTTCCATTGTATATTTAAATGGAAAAATTTGACTCCTCTCAGCTACTTTTAATGCATGAAATAACATTGGACAACATCTCATTTAATGTATCACAACCATGTCTGTATACAACTATGGCTTGTATTTAACCTCTTTGTAGTTGCTTCTCTTTCTTTGTATTCCTGCGACTCTTGACCTACAATGAAGTTGTCATCAGTTTATATTTTGTGTGCCTCACTCCTTTTCATGTATATTTTTCTGGAAGAATTTCTGCCTAGTGGAATTCAGAATTACCAAAGATCCAGATATGCCTGTGGGTTTGAAGTTTTCTACTTTATGTAAGTGGTTGGTTTTTTTTTTTTTTTTCAAATACTCATTTCTCAGGTTAATATTTTAAGGCCAGTAAGTGATAGAATTCGGAAACAATTCTTCCCCCCCCTTCTAAAATGATATCTTGTATCATAAGTGGCTTAGACTTTCTCAAAATCAGAAATATCCCTAACTATAGAAGAGGACAAAAATCGAACTGTAAGTGAAGCAGCACCTGTACAGCTTTTTGAATGTCTCCATGTTTGAGACCTGTGTTCCACACTCCAACTGTATGTACTAATTCAAGACCATTGAGGCATGGTACAATAGCTCTTTTCCATCTCTTGGCATTTTGGAAAGGTTTTGGTAACTTTTAAAGGTCCATTAAATAATAAAGCATTGAATGTCTTATGAAGTGGTTTGAATCCCAGATGGGACATTGAGGTCCTAATTTAATGGAAGTAGCAACCATGGATCTGGAGAACCTGTGGGTGGTTCTGTAGCCTCTGGAAGACCTGGAGAACAGCAGGATATTATGATGATTCACCTGGAGGTTTGTCTGGATTCATCCAGACCAAGTGTCAAACAGAAACATATTGTGCTCTAAAAACACAAACTGTTTGCAAATCAAGTTCTGTGCTGATATCTGTACATAAAAATATCTCACGTGGATTCGAATTTTACAGGGCTATTTAGCTGTAACTTCACTCTACTTTTTTTGAAGGCAGTGGAGATAATCCCAAGTGTTTGTCTTTATGATCACATCAAAGTGTTTAACTGTCACATATTGGGGAAGGGTTTAGTAAGAGAAAGAATGCCCTTTTATTTTAAAAACAGGAAAATAACCCCTTATTGCAATATGCTTAAGTGAAATGAATCCAAACGATTTTATTGAAAGTAAATTTTTGGTGGTTCCATATAGATGATTTTTTTTTTTTTTAATAATGTCTGAGGAAGTTTATACATGAAGCTGCTCCTTTAATTTTTTAATTTCTTTTTCCTTTTAACTTAACCAGCTCGTACCCTTGTGCATCCTTTAAGAGCTGAGAAGGAAAGCAAGAGTGATTCCTTCAGAGGGTAATTCAGAACCTGGGTCGGCGGGATGAGATTCCCTTTGGAGGCTTTCTCTTCTGGATAAGTAGTTTCTTCCTGTAGAGCCTGTCTAAACGGGCAGAGTCGTGCAGGAAGGCTAATAATTCCTCTTCTTTCGTGAGGTGCCTTCTGTTACTCTAAGCAAGTATGACACTACAGAAATGCAAAAGTGCTTTTCTCTATGAAGCTTTGATCTTCTGATAAATTCTAATTGCCAGGTCCCCCTGCTGTGAATGTTCAGGTGCCATGCATCTCAGATTAAATTTAAAACATAATAAATTAGTTGTTTCCTGCCCTTTCCTTGAAAAAATAGAGTAAATAAGGAATAGGGGAAAATTGTGTCACTACCTAGAGTTCTTTATTGGTATCTATATGTTAGTTACCACACTGTGCGAAAGGTTTAGTAGCCGAAATAAGATTCGGTTTAAGAAAAAAGAAGGGGGAGTGGCTGAGAGAAATTTAGTTTTCAACTGGTGAAAAGGCAAATATAAACCAAAGCTGAAATCCTTTGGAGTACGTATAGGACCACATAGGCTCAAAGGGTTTCAGAAGCGCTCTATTTGCTGTCTCTTTCTTATTCTTTTGAAAGATTGTTTCTGGTCCTAGTGCGCTGAACTGGGTTGGGTTACCTGAACCCACAGGGAAAGTCATATTTTAATGATGTGAAATGTAAAAGTTTACATATTTACTTTCTTCTTTTCGGGTAAGATCATTTGTTAAGAACATGTGTTGGAGTGGTGATTTTTTTTTTCTGTATACAGCATATGTACAGTAAGCAGCCATCTGTCCATCCGCAACTCATTAATAATTTTGGGGGGGTTAAAATTACATTTAATCTCATACATTTTGAGAGAAATGGATTTTCTTGGACACAGCAGGCAGAGATGAGCAAGATTATGCTCTTTTGGTTTCAGTGGAGTTTTTTTTCCTTTCACATAATGCAAAAGGTTTTTTTTTGTTTTTTTTTTTAATTATAAGTGAATAAGTTATTGGTGATGATTGACAATATACTATTGATTGATGAAGTCTAGCCTCCCTCAAATATACCCTGAATTAAGCACAGTTGAGTAGTAGTAGGGGTTGAGTAGAGCAGGGCTCACAGTGCTCATGTAAATCTCTGTACTTCTGCTGTCATTTTAATTTGCCTTTGCTCTCCACAGAAGTCTGCTTAAAATTTTTCACTGGCAAATTTAAGAATGTTCTTATAGTCTTACACAAAGCATTTCTAAATTAGGTGCCTGAGTTCTGTCCGAGGCTTCCTTCCCAGGAGACTGGATAATTGGTTTTGGCAGTGCTGGGGAAGAGGGGCAGAAGAAGAGGAATTTAGAATTTGAGATTTCCTTCAAAATAATCTGGGCTCTATAATGTCTTGCATTGGCTTGCTTTGTCCACCTTCTTGAGAAAAAGAAAAAGCCGTAAGAGCCAGATGCTTTCTTTCAGTTATATTCATGTGGTGGAAGTTTCCTCGTGCCCTTGTGTGTGGGGAGAGGACTACAGCCGCTTTCACCTCGCCATCAACTAGATGTGTTATTAGGGATGCCAACCTGTCCTGTTCAGGACGTAGTGAAGTCTACCATTATGTATTTTTATCCACAAAATCTTTGCGTGGTGATTTTCTAAACCCTTTTACAAATAGAGATATTTTGGAGTTGGGTAAAGAATTCTCCTGGAAGATACCTCCAGGATGCAGTTTCAAAACCCTTGTGCTTATGGATTAATTTCAAAAGTGCTTATGAAAAATTCATCTTGAAGAAGGGGGAAATAGAAGTAGAAATATCTATTTCATCTGGATTCTGTTAATTTGTATTCACTGCATCCTGTTTCAGAAAGCCAATTCCCAAAATAATTTTGTAGTGTAAGTGCAAGATAGGAAAAAAGGTAGTCAGTGAATATAGTCTTGGGACAGCGTGGAGAGAGATGATAGTTTAAAGGAATGGTATTAACTTGAAATGCTTACTTCTGTTTGAAGAAGTGGTACCTATTTATTGTTAAGAGAAACATAAGCTTTATGGTGGCCACTGGGCATGAAGACCTACATTCTGTCTTGTGCTGTACTTCAGCAGCAGTTTCAAAGCTGCATCAATCCTTGGAGCATGTGAGCTACCAGGGAGTGCAGTGATAGAAGAGGGGTAACAGTTTTAAATTGAAAGAGGGGGGATTTAGATAAGATATAAAGAAGAAGCTCATTCCTGTGAGGGTGGTGAGACACTGGAACAGCTTGCCCAGAGAAGCTGTTGCCCCATTGCTGGAGGTCTTCAAGGACAGGCTGAATAGGGCTTACAGCAACCTGGTCTGATGACAGGGTGTTGGAATTCAATGGTCTTTAAGGTTCCTTCCTACTCAAATGATTCTGTGATTTTGTGATTCCCTTTGAAGACAAAAAAGAGCAGGTTCATTGTTCCTGGGTGAGCAAATGGAAGTCACTCATGAGCAGCATCACCACCAGTGATATATCTGAAGGCAGATGCTAATCTGCTGTATATTGTGCTATAGATTAATATGCCAAATTGATAACTTGATTAATAAGTTATCATCCAGTTTAAGTGGATTGTCTTAAGAAATGCAGATAGTCTATAGTGTGCCACTTGTTGTACCTTAGTATCTTGAAGATTTGGCCATCAGGAGCTGTGTGGGGTTTTTTTTTTTTTTGGGTGCAGGTGGAAATGCAAATGCATCTCCCAAGGACCATAGTGCCCTGCATAAAATTACAGCATTCTGTATTTTTTTTCCTTTGGATCGGTACTAAAAACTGTGTGGCACCACAGTTCATACTGTCTAATTTACACCATGGCATTCCTTCAGTGAAGGGAAAGAAATGAAGCTTGTCAGCTTATCAGTAGAAGTCTGTTTGAATGAGAGTGTCTGTGTGGTGGATATAATTCTGCATATGATGATGTGGAATTTTTCATGGTTCTAAATGTGAGCTTTGACAATATGAGCCTTGTATCATATTTGCAAGGAGTTGTTAAAACTGAACCTGGACAACAACATTCAGCTACTGAAAGCTTTGCATTTACAAGAAATATATGGAAATAGAGTATCAGGCAGGATGCCAACCAGCACTTCATAAAATCTAAGACTACCAGTGCCATTGAATTTACAATATTCCTTAACAGAAATCTTTTTATGGGGATCCCAGCGGAATGCTTTCTTGGGAGTTATTCTCAGTGGGTTTAACAGCAATGAATGTTCAGTGCTGATGCTGTCTATGGGGATCTTGAAAGGGAAAAATCATTAGTTTCCACATTGTGGAATCACAGAGTAGCTGAGGTTGAAAGGGACCTCTGGAGTTACCTAGTCTGCCACCTCCTCAAGGCTGGGTCAGATGCAGCAGGTTGCCCCAGGCGATGTACAGTCTCCAAGGACAGAGACTCAACAAACTTGCTGGGCAGCCTGTTCCTGAGGTGTTTGGACTTGCTAATGGTGAGAAAGTGCCATCTGATGTTTAAATGGAATTTCTGATATTTCTGCTTGTCTACATTGCCTCTTACTCTGTTACTAGGCTTTACTGAGAAGAGTCTGGATCTGTCTTCTTTGCTGCTCTGTGATGAAGTTTCTTACTTGTCTTTCTCCCCTTCTCTCTCTCCATCTGGTGTTTTCTGCCATTAAGTATATTTTCACAGAGGATCCACAAACTTTGGTGATTGGCTAAGCTTTGGCTTGTGGTGAGTCTGTTGCAGGGCCAGCTGGACCAGCTGTGACTGGTACGTGACAGTCCTTTACCCTCATCTGTGTTGCTAGTCATTTCATTGTAGAGGGCTATCAGGTTGGCCAAGCAAGATTCTCCTTCATATATATATATATGTATGCTGACTATTTTCCATCACCTTTGTATATTTGGAAATTGTTTCCAGGGTTATTCGCTCCATCACCTTATTAGAAGTTGAGGTGAGGCTGATTGGCCTGTAGATCTCTGTAATCTCCTTCTTGTCCTTCCCGAAGGCAGGAGTAACGTTTGCTTTCTTACAGTCTTTGTGAACCTCCCTTGGTGTTCGTGACCTTTCAAAGACGATCAGAGAGTGATCTTGCAGTGATATTGGCCAGCTCCCCCAGCACTCATGGGAGCATCCATTTCTCATCAGATCCCATGGACTTATGTATGTCTAGAACTTGATTCTCCTCCAAACGTAGGTGTTCCTTGCTCCAGAAGAGCATGGAAGAACTGTGAAGCACCTTCTTGCTGCAGTTTCAGCAAAGCTGGTATCCATAACCCAGTGGTTTGGGATGGGTGGGACCATTGATGGAATGTGGAATGTTGGTGTTTGTGCTGAGAGGAGCATGCCAAGCGTATCTGCTGATTTCTTGGTATCTCACACAACTGTCCCAAACAACTTGCAATTATTTTTTAATGGGGGGGGGAAAGTGGGAATTAGTTCATCTGAGGTGAAAGCTTAGCCGTTTGAGCATGCAGTCTGAACCTGGCTGTGTGTCTCTGGTCATACCAGCTTCAAATATCCATGTAGATCGGAGGGTCTACATGAAATGAAATTAGACAAAATGGCAGTTTTAATTATAGTTTAGTTGTTACAAAAGTATTTTCCTTAGAATCTTGTCAAAACCTAATGTCCAGACTTTTTTATTATGTTTAGTGTAAATCTCTACTGAAAATTCACTGTAGGAAAGTGCAGAGTTAAGCATTAATATCCATTACTTTGTGAGGTATCACATAGTCACAGCTGAGGCTGGGTAGAGAGTGAAGGGGTGTTGGATTTACTGGGAATTGTGTTTCTTTATCTGTGTAGCTGCTAAGATAATAATGAGCTGTCTGAAATTAAATAATCTTAGAAGTTGGCTGGCCTGAATTGCGCATTTTTTGTGCTTGTATCGACAAATCTTGGAGCTGCACGGGCAAGTAACTCGCCTGCGTCAATCAAGGTAAAGATGAGCTCAAATAGAGGTGATGGATTAGATTAACAGTGGAGGCTGTTCAGCTTAATAGCAGTCCCATCTGATACTTGATGAAGTCTGATGCATGAGGCAAGCAAGGGAAAGGAATTTGGCTTTCCATGAAGTATCACGAATTTTGGTTTCACAGACGCTGCCTGCTGGAGTATTGGATGCGTCCGAATACCGTGCCTGTGCGAGCAGGCTACTTCAGTGGGCATAAAAGCAGAAGTTCCTTATCTAAACATGTGATTTCCCTTTCTTCAACGATAATGATGCTAAACTTAAATGATTATACTTGGTTCAAATGTGATTTACTATCTGAAATTTGGCTGAGCTCAGCTTGAAACTAAATGTGCAGTTGGTGGCTTAAAAAAAAGTGACAAAAGCTGCTAAAATATTCAGCACTAAGAATATCTTTGACTACTTAGAGGCTTCAGGAGCAGCGGCTGAACAGGATAGTCACAGTTGTTGTAATGCACTACAACCTTCTTCTCTCTCCCATTATGCTGTTTATATCATGCTTGAATGAAAATATATTTTAGTTTCCTGAAAGCCTCTTCTCTGCAGCTTTGAACTTTCAGCAAATGGGAATATTAGAGGAGCACTTTAGCCTCTGCTCTCCATGAGAATGCCACGAGACTCTGGAAGTATCCGGCCAGATCTGCTTCCAAGCAGCCCGCGCTATTAGCAATTATCTTGGTGATGACAGAGGTGTCATTAACTAGTAGTGAGAGATCCATTCAACTGTGCTAATTATTTCAACGAGTTTTATTCTGAATTATGTAAACACTGGAGATAAAGGAAGTAGTAGATATTCCAGAGAGGCTTTTGAATGCAGACCCGTTTCTGTACATTCATCTTTTAGCGCTGGCTGCAGATGTCTACAGTAGGAGTGAAGCTTGGCGTTGGCTGCTGCTCAACCACAGGGGTATAACCCAGCTGTTTCCTCAGGTCTTTCAAATTCTAGTTCATGTTCCATGATCTCTGTGGAAAGAGAAAGGACCGGTTAACCCTTTGCTTTCTAGAATTTTTGTGTGACTATAGATGGGCTGTAGTGCAAATTTCTATCTGAGTCTGAACGTGAGGACTTTTAGTCTTGTTTTCAGTGGTCATCATCTCTTGAATCTACAGCAAAATTGTGCATGAATGAATGACCTTTCAGATTTCAGATGTTCTTCTGTTTAAGCGTGATTGACATAACTATCATATCTTACAAATAGTATATTTTTATTGTATAAGTCAAAGGTGTTTTTTCTTTATTTCATTTAGATTCTCCCACTTCTGGAAGAACCTAATAATCTGAACAGTTTCTACCACAACTTGGCTTTACGCTGTCAACAAATTACCATTCCATCAAGAGCAATGAGCTCCACAACACCAGGTCAGTTTGTTTGTTTATTTTTACACCTCACTCCTGCAGAACACTCTCCTCTCTTAGGATACAGGGAATTCCTTGTGTTGATGCAATGGATTTGGCAAGTGGCTGATCCACCAGCTGCACTTCATAAGATATGGCTCTCTTATAAAACAGCATAAAGACTATACAGGCAAAAAAAAAAGCTATTTTGGGGTTACCTTATCCTGGATGGATTATAGAGCTGGCATAATCACACAGTGCTTTTAAAACATTTTTGTACAGTTTCTTAATAAACTTGGTATCATGATTGGACATGAACAGGCATCTTAATAATTTAATGACTAAATACGAGTATTAGGAATTAAAATGTTTTATCTGCCTTTGCACAATTGCCTTGTTTAAAGAAACTGCAAATGGTATTCTTTTATTTTTGTTTTTAGCTCTAAAGTAATTCTCTCACACTGGGCATTCTCTGTAGAGCTTTCTCCTTTGGGGATCTGTAATTAACAGCGATCTCCAAACCTGCTTTATCTGATGCCTGCAAAATGAGTTCCTGCAGGTTCACCTGATAGAAAGGGAGCTATTAGTGGCTGAACCCCCAGCATTCAAACTTCCAAAGAGACAGAATGCTGCATATGGAACATGCCTTGACTTCAGTTCTTTTTGAGGAGTGAGAGTCCCCAGTCCAAATCTGTGCAACGTCCCATATGGTTCGCACTTTGTTCACCCACACTTGAAGTATCTATTTCTAGTGCTGTTGGTAAAATAACCCTTTACAGGTGGCTTGTTTTACGACTGCTTTGGTTTTGTGCAAACAGCCTATAAAAGCATCAGGGAAAACACTGTAATGGTTAGTGAGCTGTATTTATCTGCTAGATGCCCAATCTCTTAGAAATGTAATTCAGGGAGGATTTGGGGGGAATTGTTGGTTATAGTGTAGAAAACTGGCAATAACTGCTTTTACATTAAATGGAGTCAAGCCTAGCTGGGTTTCACACTCGGCCTCTTTCTCTCACAGTACAATTTAGTGCATGCAGTGATTTATCCACACGAGCATGACGGGGCACTCAGCTGAAAGGCATGTCTTCTGTTTTATCTGTATCCCAGTGGTGACTAATATGAAATAAGCTTGTACTTTCCTAAACACGCAGTTAAGATTCCAAGATACTCCAGTGGATTTGATAGAATCTTTCTAACATTTCTTATCTTGCATTAGATATAGTCTGCAGATACAGCCAAAAATTAAATTGGGTCTCACAAAAAGAAAGTAAATTTTCCAATACTCTTATTGCTATGAAGAAGCATACTGTAAACATGCATTCGTGTTTGCTGTCTTTCCAAATCCAATGAAGGAGAAAAATTCCATATAATCAGGTTACCTGTAAAGGTATTTAGACACTTTAGAAACATTGCTTTCAGTAGGGGTTAGGTGCCTAAATATCTTTAAATCAAGTCCTTATTGTGTCCCTCATTGTTAAGAGTTTGCCTGTGACAGCTCTGAGCTACTTCACTAGTCACATCAAAACACCTCAGTGGCACATACCAAGCTGTAGTGTTCAAGGGCAATGTCACCCAAGGGATCCTCATTGTTCTTGAAAGGGAAACGAGGCAGGATTTATTTGGACTTTGGTCTCGCATCCTGCTAGAAGTGAACGTTGAGGAGTAAAGGAGGAAAGCTGAGAAAAATGAATTGGGTTGGCACTGATGTAAGCAGCTTGTTCCTGCAATGGTTAGCCTGGGGAGGACAGTTCTTGCGTTTATGGCACATAGTTTAAGTGGCAAAAGCCTGCTGGAGATGTGTCTAATAGTGTTAGAGTTAGGGTTTTGTGCTCTTGCTTTTTCATTTGTGAGAATCGTATGCTGCTTCAGGGAGTAGGTTGCTATATTCAGTTACAGCCAATGGTTAGGGCAGCTTAAAATAATTTCTAAGCAGGAAACTTTAAACATTCCCATTTAATATAGTCAATATTTAAAAAACACTTTTTCTGCTGTGTAATACCGGGATGCTACCTCATTTGAATACGAATCTGTCTGTCTTACGGAAATTTTCACAGATCTTATGTATAATATATTATAAATATCAATATTGTAGGTCATGGCTGTAGGTTACAATAGAATGGTAGTAGTATTTTTTCATTTTACAAGTTATTTAGCCCATTTATATATAGTTCATATAAGTACATTCGTACATGCTGCTTAGACAGAAGATTAGTATACTTTAAAAAAAAAAAAGAGAAGAAAAAGACAAGAGGCAAACTGGTAAAGCAGAACTACTCTGTAAATGAATGGTATAGGCCAGCCCACTTCATGGGTGGCTTATTCTGTGACTTAAAAATTTTTGAAATGCTGTAGAAAGCTTCAAGAGTTGTGTGCTATGCTAAATTTCTCTATATCTTTACAATGTGATATACTAAGTGGAGGAAATACTGCTTTAGAATTGCCTTCCCTTTATACTTAAATTGTCAAAAAGATCATTGAAAGGCCCGATGTGGAACAAGCAAGAATTATGCATGTTTTATTCAAGCATTATCTGAGGAACTTCTTGTGATAGGATTTGTTGGCAGCACCCGGGCACGTATGTATTTCCTTACATGATGCAATGAAGAGGTCTCCAGTGTAGCAACATCTACTCACAACAGCACTGCAACCTGTTAAATTGATCTCAGCGCTTTGAACCCTAAGGGAGCAGGCTGCTGCTGATCTGTGGAGCTATAAAGTAAATGCGGAATCCCAACAGGGGAAGGTGCTGATGTTTGCTTGTTTGCTTTGCTTGTTATAAATTGCAAGATCATTAAGGAAATGTTTACATCCTGTTGCCATTGCATGTTCTGAAGTGATCCGCATGCATAAAAAACATTAGACAGAAAAAAGAAAATGTTTATTTGCTCTTACAGGGAACAGTAAACCTATTGTTTTAAGAGGCTCTATTTTTTTTATTTTTAAATACTGAAAAATGCCCAGTGGTGAAGTAGTGAATTAATGATGCATACAGATGTATCTTGGAGTTATTTGGCTCTAACTATCTAATACTTTGAAATATATCTTCTGTTAACACGGTGGTGTGGCTGGGGATCGTGTCTGTTGTGTGCCCACCAGCTCAGTTTCCAAGGATTCCAACCCTTGCAAAGGCTGTTACTCTTCTCAACAGGAGATAGCTTCATCTAAAGCACATGTTGATTTAATACACTATTTCTTAGATTTTTTTTTTCAAAATAAAACAGCACTTATAAGGAAGGGTGGACTATAAATATTTATGTAAAGGTAAAGATCATGGAGATGCGATGACCCTAGGTTTTCATTTCATACCTTGAGGAGGGGAGCAAGTTCAGAGAGATATCATCTCTTCTCCCCTTTCCCTCTCCTGTCATTCAGGTCTTCCAGATCTTATGCTTTACTTTTCACCTTGAAATTAAAGTAACATAAATTAAGTTAAATTCTGTTACAAAAAGCACAACCCAAAAGTTGTTAATGGAATCACTGGGGTAGAATCATTTCTGTTGGGGAAGAGGGGCAAGTGGTATTAATAGATGATGAAGAAAGACAAGATACCAGGAGCTCTAAGCTGTCCAGCTGGTTCTAGATGCTACAAACTATTGCTAAATGAGCATCGTTTTAGTATCACAGTCCCCCAGTGTTAAAACACATGCAGTTTATCCAGTTTCATCCTTTTCCTGTTGCAAGCAGATGAAATGCTGCTGTGGGAAGCTGGTCACTGATTAGAGGGAGCAAGCTTTTCAGTGTCCAGTTTACTTACTTACACCTAGGTGAAATCAGTTCTTTCATGTATCTGTAATTACTGAATTAAAATCCTGGGCTGACATATAATATTTTGGAAATCCCTGTTCAAACTTCAAAACCATTGCTTATTTTTCCAGGTCTGAAGGATCATGAGCTGCCTGTTGCTGTAGTCAATTGGGAAGTGATTTTTTTCTTTTCTTAATGAACTGAGTGGGAAGAGAGAAGCTGTGTGCTGAATTCTGTCAGTTTCTACTTTTGGATCACTTTTCTGTCATTTTGATTCTGAATTTCTTTAATAGGCGTTTGTTTGTTCCTCTTGAGGAATAGCTTGTTCTTTCTCTCTGCAAAGCTGACTCCCCCTGTTCTCTTGGTCTGCTTTGCTCCGCTTTTTCATAAATCATTTTCCTCATCTTAGTAAAGACCAAGTGTAGAAAATGCTACAAAATGGTATTTCCACTACTATTTTAAAATTAAATGCAATGCAAGGTCATATTGCAGTCCAGTAACCATCTCCGCACTGGCAGTGGATGTCATGAACAGATGAATGTTTTGATGAATGATTGTATGTGTAGCTACTCTAAAATATATTTTGTCTTTTTGTAAAATGATTTAAGAGAACTCTGAGTCCAAAATGAAGTAGTAAATGAAATACAAGAAGGCTGAAGCCTCTGCTTCATAAAGAAATAGGTGTCTTTTGGCTGGTGTTTAAATTCCATTGGAGCTGAGCGCATGGATGTTTTTCAGACCACTGACTATAGATTGAAGGAATGAAATGCATTTGTTCCTTGTGTTGACTTACTAATGATTTTTCCTTTTTTTTTTTTTTTAAAAAAAAAAGAAAAAGCCTTAAGAATTCACTTATAGAAAGGCTGGATTATGGATATGTTTTGTGAACTCATCAGGATTCACTGAATATGGCCCAGTAACTTTAAGGATTAATAGATAATCATTTCCCTTTTTCCAGTCGCTGCTAATAACTATCTATTAATAATTATCTATGTATCTATGTGCACAGACTACTGCAGCCCTTTAAGATACCGAAAAGGAAAAAATAAAATCTATAGGCTCAGCCTTCAAGAAATGTGTAAAAGAAGCATCCTTTCCCTGCTGCACCCCCTGCTTTTTTTTTTTTGTTTCAGTGCAAAGCAGGACTCAGATGTGCAGCTCAGATTTTGACCTCTTGATACTCCTTACAGAAGTCCAAAATATCCTCAGTCTGATATAAATCTTACTTTTAGCCTTCTGAAATGTAAAAGAAGTTGCTGTTTATAGGCTCTCTTTCTTTCTGTATATTTCTCAAATAGTTTCATCCTGACATCCTTATCTATGGGTTTCTAGGTAAAACCCTAATAATTCACAAGCATGAATGAAAAATTTGGATCCAAAATGTGTTCAGCAACTGGGGATTTAATATACAAGACAACCAACAAACAAACAAAATGCTCTGTGTATGCATTAGATAAGAAAACATCACCTTGTTTAATTGCTAGTAATTCAAGTTTGTAAATACATTCAGATACCTCCTATATTCTTTCCCCTCCCTCCCTTAAAAGTGGTTTGCACCATTTATTATTAAAATTGATAATCAAAGCATTAAAGGGTCATGGTCCTGCTGTCACTTGTGCGTTTGCACTGGTGTATGTTTATGGAGGTCTGTCATTTTATATATCTAAGTCTTCAAGTTTTAAGTAAATAAATAATGACAAGTCACCTATCCAGTGTGTTGTGAGATGAGATACCCTGAATCTGCAAAAAGTAGTAACTGAAGAAATAAGTCCAGAGAATGTTTTTTGATATAACGTTGTGGTGCTTTAACATGATGTATTCGTACCAACTTTAACATATGTATAGATAACAAATTCCTTTATCTTCAAACAGATAGTGTGCTTGAAAATTACTATTGTATTGCTTTTTCCTTTCAGGGGTCGCTTGTTAATATTGGCCACCAGATGTTTTTGTCTGGGAATTTGTCTTTCAAAATAACTTTTGTTGGTCTGTGTAGCCAAAGCACAGGCCTTAATTTTTGAGCAGTAGCTCTTTAACAGCTGAATTAACTCTCTGGGAATATATTTTGAAAGTTTGTTTGTTTTTTTTTTTCTGTCTATATGATTTATAAGACTTGTAAAGATTCTTTAGAATGGCTTTTTTTTTTTAATTAGAGGTGCAGACTTTTTCCTCATTTTAAGTATATAATTTATCCTCAGTGTTCACTTAGACACTTAAAAAATGCACCTCTAGAAATAGCGATCAAATTTATTGTCCATTGACAAACCACAGTATCTCACTGTCCTTTTGGACTTATCAGAATTTTTACTTTGATTAGTTAATTAAAACAAGATGGCACAGTTATACTTCCACTGGAGCCTAGTGAACAAGAACCACTGAACTTAATTTAAATCAATGTGGAAGTATAAATTGAATGAATTAATCACACAGGCAGGCTTAACACCTTCAGGATCATTACTTAAATGGCTTTGGCTTTTCAGCTGCTGTGCTTTGGTATATCCTGAGTGGTGTTTAGTGTGCATAACGGGGTTAACAGTGGGGAAGGGGCAAGAAATACTCTCTGTTAGCTGTTGGGCAAGTTAGGGTTTTGATTTTGCATCTCAGACCAACAGAAAAATAAATTGTACTCTATCAGTACTCAAATATTAAGCATCGTGTGTTTATGAACAGCTTATTAGATATCCAGTAGTGCCAAACATACAGAAATAGATAACTTGCATACAAAAATATTAATATAATTGGCTAAACAGATTCTTTTAAATACTCTGAAACAGATTTCAGAAAGCTATAAAATGAATCTAATGCCATATTTTCTGTTTTAAGTACGTATCCATATACTTTCAGTAGGTAAATATATGTATTGATATTTTGAGTGACCTTAGGAAAGGCTGATCAGAAGATTGCATTCTGTTGAGAGTGAAAATACAGTGTGACAACTCACATCAGATAATATGGTTCTGAGAAAGTTTTTTGATGATAGAAATTTTGCTCGATAGAGCTAATTGTTGGGGAATATAATTAGGCTTCTGTGGTATATGACAATCTGTTAAAAATAAGGCTATCCAAAATTATTACAGCATTAAATGAAATAAAAACTGGTGAGCAGATCTCAGACAGCATTGTGCATGGGGAAAACTGTTATCCCCTGAAGGTTTTCCTAGTAGATTTCTGTAGGAATTTATTAACATTATTCGTTTTTTTTATCAGTTATCTAGAGGAAAAGAAGTATTAATTCTGGTAAAGCTAAGATCAGTTATACTGAAATAAATTTGGTTATATAAGGTTATATAATCCCACTTGATAAAGTCAATTATTTGGGAAAATATGCATTTTAATCAAATGAAAGTAACAAAGTATGTAGCATTTAAGAGGAGAATGATAGACTATTGATTAGAAGAGACCTCTAGAGGCCCTGTAGGGCTGTTGCCAACACCAGTCAGGGTAGGAATGGTGTTTTCCATGTGAGTCTGGAAAACCTTGAGGTCTGGAGATTGGCAGAGTTGCCCTGGGCATGACCAGGAAGACCATGCTGTCTTCCTGGTGAGAAGCCTGAGCCTCCCAGCTCAGAATTTGTGGCCCTTGAGCCCTTTGCTGTCACTGCACTGAGATAAAACATGCCTGAGGGATCTTTGTCTCTCCCGTCTGAGAAGGTGCAGGTGGCTCTTCAACCAGTGCCGCGGTCATCTTCTCGAGAAACTCAGCTTCCTCAGCTTCCCCTCGCAGGTTGTGTGCTCTGGGTCCCTGACCTGATAGTCCTCTCTTGATAGCCCTCTGCTAGCAGGTTTCCACTGTCTCTCTGTACACAGGAATGCTTGATTATAGCTTGGTAAGTCGTGATAAGGGAGCTCAGACCCTGCAGTAGCTAAAAAAGTACGCGAGCTTTGGTATGACTTGGGAGCTGGGTGCTGCAAGTCATACTTCTGCTTTGGTGGCCAGATGCAGCGTTGGGCATGGAGTAGAGAGAAGCTTTGAAATAATCAGTAATAAATCTGTCTTATTTCCCTTTTCAACACAGAAGAGAGACCTGCTTAGGGTCAAGCAAACCTTTTCCTTCAGCCTCCATTTAGACAGTGAAGACAGCTCTTCTTGGAGTGCTGGTTCGGATTCTGATAACAGCACTTCAGAAAGGGCTTTGAAGAAGAGTTTACAGAAATAATACAGGGTCTGGAAAATATACCTTATTGAAAGAAGCTTCAGGAATTCAGTCATCCAGACTATTTCTTTTGCTGCTTTGTGACTGATGAATCTTTTTATATATATGAGTGCCAACGTGCAAAAGATTTCTGCTATATAAAATGTAACAGAAAGATTTAATGATATCTTCAGCTTGGAAGCTGAAGCTAGACAAGTTCAGATTAATAATGGGGCTCCTTTTTTCAATAGTGTTGGTAACTCACTATTGGAATACGCTAGATAAAGAGGAGGCCTAATTCCTCATGTGGCTCATCCTTACAAGCTATAAATCCCAACAGCCACCCAGAAGTTGCTTCGATTGTCACTGAATATATGACAAAATATTCATGTGTTTTTGCTGGATAGAAGTCTGCCATCACTCTGAGTAAGTCTGGAAAGCCTCCAAACTTAGAAGTTTGAATTCCAGTCTCCCAGGAAATATTTAACCAGCTCTACTTCTACTACGTTATTGCCTGGAATCCTAAAATCATTGTGCTTGCCGGAAGCTTACGTGATGGGAGCATCCTGCATTGCCTTAGGAAAGCTTGGCTTCACTCGATGCAAACTCTTTAGTGTAAACTGTGAAGCCATCCCTAGGTATACAGATTTGCTCTGGGAACAAAAATATTGCATAATTTGAAGTCAAGTCAGGATCTGAAGTGGCTCAGCTAAAGAAATGTCCCTGCCCCATCTAACATCAGTGGGTGCCGTGTGTCATCCTGTGTTCCAGTTCCACATGGCCCAGGGCCTAGATATTTTCTTCTTTTTGGGGGGATCACTGCCATCTTTGAACTTCCTACCTATACAGCTGGAATGTCACGTAGTTCAAGGAAATCTATGTGTGTAGAAAAATCCTGGTGCCTCACAGGGTGGACCAATCCTGGCTCAGTGCAATATCTGCATCTGCTCTTCATGTTCCTTTTTTCCTTTTTTTTTTTTCTTTCTCTTTTCTTTGATATCCCCCCCCAGCATCTGAATTTCGTTCTCAGTCTTGGCATACCCAATAATCTGATTGATCTTCTACAAATATGTTTTGCTTCAGTGTATTGTCTAGCATGCTGTTTGGGGGGCAATTTGGGGTGTTGCTTTCTTAAAATGACCCAGTTAATTATCTCTTGGAGGCTATAAAGTTTGGGCTCTCCATGTGCTTCTTTGCCATAATCTATTTGGCAGTGAGTTGCTGTCAGTCCTCACATCTCAATTTGAAGAATTGCTTTTGCAGTATCCAGATCAAGAGAACAAATCCTTTTCTGATGTTGTTATTAGCGGGGATTTTAATATCTGAAAACACAAGTAGTGTGGAAGATGCTCGTGGTTCCCTGCATCCCTGCAAACTGCCTTTACCCTCCTGAGTGATTTTCCTCATCAGGCGGCTGTTTCGTTTCGCTCATTTACTCGCTGATTCAGTGTCGAGACTTGTTGCTGTGTGTCTGTCGTGGTGGGGGGAGAAGGCAGGACAGAGTCACCTCCAGGGCAGGAGCCTGTGAGCAGGGGAGCTCATGGTTCAAAAAGCCACTGAGGGGAGGTTATGACTTTTTCAGTGGCAGTGCCAGAATAAGCAGCTCTAGTGACTGCCTGCTTCTTGTTCTCACTTTTCTCATAGACTGCTCGGCCCTGCCAGGTGTATTTATTTGTGTGGCTGCAGGATGAAACAAATTTGGGAACTGATCCAGGCTCAGCTGTTCCCAAGACAGAAAGGGTTGTTTTCAGCCTGGATTGGTTCCTCATTGTGGTTTACTCCACAGCCACGCAATCAATGGTATGGGCAAGGTGAGGAAGGAAGAGGGAGGAGAAAAGAGTGATTCACTCACGTACTACCTTTGAAAGAAATGGTCATGAGTGATTCTGGAGCAGGAGGAGCGTGGTCAGCCTCCAGAGCTGTGGGATCACCAAGCCCCAGGTAAAGCTGGAGAGAATTACTAGGAGCTTTTTAGCACATCTTTGCTTTACTGGTCATTTCTGGTTTCCAAATATTAAGAGTTCCCACTTCTGTTCTTGCAGAATTTGGAGGCTCAGGCAACGGTTTTGTTTTTCAGCTCTGACCAACAAGGTCACATCCTCTGTCATACAGCGTATCACTCCTAAAGTGATACTTCAGCATCTGACTGCCAGATATTCTTTCATATTCGTGAAGATAAATGCAACACAAAGCAGTTAGGTGTATGTGAAATACGCTTTGTTGAAAGATCATGCAATTAGTATTTTCCTATGTGAATTTAAACATCTATGTTTTTTGTGCCAATCTGTTATAAAATGTTACATTTTACAGAAAGTTAGATACGACACCATGAACAAAAACTTTCTTTTAGTTTCTTCATTCATTAGATCAGCAACATGAAAGTTGATAATATTGAATACCTTAAAAAAGAAGTGTTTGCCAACTCTTAATTTTTTCCCACCCACATACCGCCTCCTAATTTTGTCTCTGGCAGCCCAGATGTGTTTCTGCAGAATAAGTGTTTCTGCAGTGATAATTATAACACTTGTGGCAGGTAATTTGCAGATTAGGTAACTCACAAAAAGCGGGACTATTTTGTGGCACCTTAATTTTGAGGCTGGTGATAATTACAAAACCTCGTTACAAAGTTTGAAGTCTTACAGGGTGTGCAGCATCTTAATCTAGAAATTAAGTAGTGCTTTGTAGTGTTTAGCAAATGAAGGTCTAAAGGGATGATTTAATTTGGGGGAGAGGGGCAGACTTTACCCCAGGCAAGGATGTGCTTGCTGTGGGGTGGATCCAAGTTCTACTGAACCAATGAAACTCAGGGTCTGAACCTGCATTGGGGCATATTTTAAAAAAAATAAATCATCTTTAAGAAGACTAGACAAATGCCTGTCTTAAAAATTAACAACACAGTGAGTGAGTTCCATTGTCCCCCTTGATAACCTGTTTCCATGTGTGATTACACTTAGAAGCATAAGGTTCCTATTCTTTCTATTTATATTTCTACTGGTTTTATCTATTTCTGTTTAACGTTGCAGTTTAGATATGCAGGACTTGTAAATTCTGAGAAGTTTGGTCAAAGTTTTAATGGGGTCTGACCTAAGACGGTTTGACAAAACTCCCGTTCATTAAACATTGAATATTTCGAGTTTGAAGTTTTTGGTTTAACACTTAAGCATCTTCTGCTGAAACAAAGCACTGAGCTGTTTTAGTATTTCTGAATTCTACCCAAAGTGCCCTTTGTTAATGATGGTAGTTAATGGCTGTTTGGTCTGATGACTAGAGTTAGTGACTGCTGCCGTGCTGTTCCACCTCTCACCTTTCAGTGTTTCCCTCCTAGGATAGGGTTTGCTAGTGTTTCTTTCTAGTCTTCTCTTTACTAGATTGTAAAAATCCATTTCTTTAGCCTTTTCTCATAGATCACACTTTAAAAATATTTTTGTATTTTCAATTTTCTCTTAGATTCTTTAGGTGCCACCTGGAAGTCACAGGAGAATTTCTGTCGTATAAAATTAAAATTATGCAAATAATTATTGTTTATTACTTTCTCATTGCTTAATAACCTTCAATTTGCAGACATAGTCACTCTTAAGTGTCTGGATTATGGATTAACCGTGATGGTTCTGTGCCCCTCAATAATTGGGTAATGCAGAATGGCCTGGCATGAGTGGGGAAATTCATGGAGGATTATTGATCTGGGGCATGATAGAGGAAAAAAGGTATTTTCTTTTAAGTAAGGAGACCTGAGAGTTACTGTGCATGCTCTGTGTTGTGTGACTCGCATCACTTGCTAATCAGAGGAGGATGAGCTCTGTCTTGGAACAGCGTGAGCGATGCTTTGGTAGAACTTGCAGCCCATACGCTGTCTGCCTTGAACCAGATCCCCTCGTGAAGGGTAGAGGGAGGTGAGTCTCAGTAGTGATGCCAGCACTGTGTTTCTAGAGAAGCTAATTGATAGGAGGCAGCATGGCAGAACCCCTCTATACACATATATATATATATATAAAAGGATAAAAAAGAAAAGAAGCACAAACCAATCTGAGAAATACAGCTACTCTGTGCTTTGAGAGGGTGCTATTTTGAGGCAGTGCCCTGCTGTAAAGGCCGGTGCACGATACACAGGCTTTAAGCTGCAGGAAGAACACAGACATCAGCTCTTTCACAGCTTCCCTCGAGGTGCCTGTAGCTGTTCCTCTGTCCCTGAAGTGTACCTTCAGTGACTGCAAGTGAAGGCAGCTCATTTAGATACCCCAGACTCGGCTTTCAGTGGTTGCAGTTGCTGCAGAGAGAACTCCTACGTTGCTCGAAAGCGGCCTCAGATCCTGGTGAAAGTCCTTTTTCCATATCTAAACATTAAGCAGTTGCCCCAGACAATTTTTTGTGGACAAATTTATAGGTAAGTGCAAGCTAAGACAGGAAAATCCTGAAATAGCCACCGAGTGCTTTGTCTTCTCTGTTCTCTGTCTTTGGTAAAGAGCAGAAGAATGTTTTCAGTGCTGCTGTATGAAATGCTACATCATATTCTATTTAACATCTTTATCAGCGATCTGGACGAGGGGATCGAGTGCACCCTTAGTAAGTTCACAGATGACACTAAGCTGGGTGGCAGTGTCGACCTGCTGGAGGGTAGAGAGGCTTTGCAGAGGGATCTGGACAGGCTGGATGGATGGGCCGAGACCAACGGCATGAGGTTCAACAAGGCCAAGTGCC
>JAOQGH010000012.1:29503258-29606417 GCA_025769975.1 Gallinago jamesoni
AGCACGTCACGTTTTGATCTCAATTAGCTGATTAGGAGTTACCTGTAGACTGAAGGAGCCACCATTCATTTCTCTGGCAGGGAGATGCTAGGAAACGAGTGCAGCACCTGCCTTTGGGGCACGGATCTGTCTTTGTGTGGGAATTCAATAGTATAGCTCTTTCATTAAGAGTTAGAAACTCCCCCCAAAAAATCTCTGAATAATAGAACAAAAGCATCGTTTGCATGTAGAGGAGGATTAGGAAGAAAGACACTGACAGAGTGAATTGAAAGGAAACTAGAGTAGGGAAAATGAGTGGAGACACCTTACAAGCTGTGAAGGTGGGGACAGGTAAACACTGGTCTTGACTTAAAAGAATAAGGAACAGTGACATAAGAAAATGGTATGGAGAGAAGACATAGGCAGAAACATAAGGAAACATGAAAATAAGTGTGTCTAAAGTGTGAGTAAGGAAAAGAAATTTTTTAAAAGAACTTCCTGGGGAAATAGCCTCCCTTCCGCTTGGCACTGGTCCTTGGTGTCACAAGGGAACTGGGACCAGCTTCTCTGGATGCCTAGCTGCTGAAATGGAGAGCTGTTTTGAAGCTGGCTAACGCTGTACAGCTAGGCAGCGCTTCATGGAGCGGAAAACATTCCCACTGATGGGATTCTGAGGTATTTAGCTGCCATTACTTTCAGAATGTTGTGTTACTGAGGTAGCTCAGTGGATGTGGACTGGAAGAGCAAATTCCTTTAATTGCTTGTTAAAGGGATACTGGGATTACTTTTGTTATGTTTTGTATTTTCTTACTTCTGGGAAGTGTTTCTGGAAGCACATATTGGCTTTAGCTTCACTGTGTTTAACTTCATTATACCTGGTTACTGGTCTTTTTTTCTTTCCCCCTCCAAAAATATGATGTTGCAGTTTAGTTGTACCACAGAATGAAAAATACAGGCTTAAAAAAAAAATAACCAAACCCAAACAAAAAAACCTACAACCCAAACCTACCCCCCCAAAACACGTTGAAGTTTTCTGGCACATGTATTTAATATCCTTGTGAAAGGGATGTTTTGATGGTACAGAAATGCACTGATGTTTTACAATCAAAAATCATGTGGAAACTCTGTGTATGTGTGTGTGTCTCTATAACACCCCCCCACACCCTGAAAATAGGTCAGCTAATATTTCCTGGCTTTGCAGCATCCACTGTTCTGACAGTTTGGGGGCTTTAGTAGCAACTTGCACTCACTGTAAATTGTACATTGTTTTCCTGCTCAGCGTTTAATGTTCTTGGATGGCAAGGACAGTATGTCCACTGCTTTATATGCATGGCTGTGTAACATACAGAGGTAAGCTGTCTGGGCAATCTATAGATTCCATATGAAAAAAAAAAGAGACTTTTCTGGACAGGGGTTGGGCCAGGAGGTAGGTGCTCCCTTCCACCTGTATTACTTCTGAAATAAGTCATCCTGATCTCTACCACCACCTTCCTGCTGTTCAAGCTCTCCAGTGATGCTTTCTGCAACCCTGCGAAGAGCCAGGAGGTGGGCAAGGTCTCCCTAATTAGTATACACACGATGCTTTGTTTAACCATCCATCTATGCTGCAGAGTGGCTGTGCCACAAGAATTGCACAAAGCTTTTCTTAACTGTAGGCGGTTGTTCATTTATTAATGTAAACACCATGTGCCTTGGATGTGTGAGCCCTAAAAATAAACTCGCGGAGTTAAAAATAGATCTCTGGGAGTACTGAGATGCTGCTTAATCAGAACCAGCTGCAAGCTGTCTAGAAAATATAAGTTATATGGAGCCAGATGGCTTTTGCCCTTTTTGCTTTAGACAGCATGTAATTTGGGTAACTACAGCTACAGTAATGTATTTTCCCAGTCAAACTGTTTGATAAACATATTTGTTTGGAGCAGACACTTCCAATTAGCCAGTAAAATGTTAATTTATTTTAATATTTCTCCCCGCGGGTAAGCCAGAGGAAGGTTACACAATACCAAAAGGCACGCACAGTAACTGCTCCCAGCTGCGTTGGGCAGGAACCAAATTATGACTCTGCGTCTTCGTACGAGGGGGCTCTGGCTCTGGGAACAACCCCACTGCAAGCAAGGGAAGAATGGATTTCAGTGAAATCAATGGCATAACGACTGGTGGGAGTTGCGGGGTGTAAGTCTGTGGGGGTAAAGCCTTGCACACGATGCAGGACGTGGGTCAGAATGATAACCAGCAAAACAACAGCCCCCGTGATTGCAGGGAAGGTTCCTTGCAGAGCTTTTGCTTAACTGAGGGTATGAAAACTGAAGCCTGTTCTGAGGGTTGGCCATTTCCACAATTCACCAGTTGGGGACCTGTGTTCAGACCGTGTTTATGAGTCTCGGTGACTAATCTAAGAAGTGGGGAACCAAAGCTCAAGCCTACTTTACTAGATTTGGAACCACCTGGGGCGGGGAATTGTGCTTTGACTGAGAGGCATGAAGGTGAGTTCTCAACCTGCAGGTATCACCCTATCTCTATTTATGAGGTCTACTGATGTGCATCTGGGGGAGCCTGGTGTGACGTTGCATGGCCTCCAGACCATGCTACCGGTGTGCAAATAAATTGCTATTCATTCTGGTATTTAACTAACCATGCTGGCGTTAGGATTGTATGGAGACCTGGAGGAAGGAGGTGGAGTGTATTTGAGGAAGTGGCCTCTTTCAGCAGTTGTCGTAACAAACAGACCCAAAAGCAGTGATCAGGTTTTCAAGTGATGATGTCAGATGAAGACTGTTGTGCAGAAGATCCAGAAATGAGTCTTTGGTTTAAGCAAAGGCTTTTGAAAACCGGAATTGATTGAGGTGCCTACTTTCCAGACAGATGATACAAATCACATACAGCTGGCATGAAGCAGTCATATTGAATGATTAAATGTCTCTGCATCCTTCTCCCATTAGCGTTTTACATTTTCTATAACTGGATTTAGTTAAGATCTTGATGTTTTATTGATGTTTTAGAGTCTTTTTAGCCTTAGCGCTATTTGCTTTAATTACGTCATTACATTTTTCTGAATGAAATGCCTTCTTCTTCATAAAATTTTCTTTATGTTCAATAAGAAATTTTCTTTCTCTGCTTCATCCGGTCTCCCAGAATTCCTCAACTTTAATGGATGCCATGCAAATATTCATCATCTTATAAATTTAAGCCTCATATGAGAAACCAGGCAAAAATTCCAGTTTGTCTCTGAAGGTAGCACCAGGTTTCTGAACTAGCTCAGTGATGGGTCTGTAAGATAAATATGTCTTGTCTTTTTTTTTTCTAAATGCTTACATTTAAATGTATCTACAATGCAAAGTGTCTGAAATTGGTAGTGTGGCATTCTCTCTTTGACTTTTAGTTCTTTTGCACCTGTCATGCTCATGACTCATGAGATTTTTTTTGAACCACAGGAAGGAGATTAATCAGTCTTTTTGTGGCATGTAATTTTTTATACTAAGCAGAGTTTTAGGTTGCAAGCTTTTTTGGAAGCATTTCAGTATGAAAATAACTTTCAAAAGTGCTTTGAAAATGTGTTAACTTACTTTTTTTTTTTTTTTAAAATTGCACTTGTTTGGTCTGTTTGATCATTTGCTGAAACAACTAGTGATTTAAGAACTTGCAAACGTGTCCTTGCCTGAACATGATTGCAGGCTCAATTTACAAGTGGATCTTAAAATAGTAACACTTGTAGTCAGGTTCTGAGGTGTTTTAGGTTAGGATTTACTAGTTTTTGACAGCAGAAGTGATAAAGCTGCGCAGATAAATTTTTAAGTAGCTGTATACATGACATGCAGCCTTAAACTGATGAGTGTCTGGATTTAGATCATCCCAGCTGTAGGAAAAGCTCTGTGATGAGTTGATTGCTCTAGGCTTTCTCACTTCAATATTTTGTCAGTGACCTAAAAATGGTTCCCAGCCTATTTATCATAGGATAATTATGACCCACTCCTAAACAGGGGAGCAAGAAAGGAAGGGGAAATGAGATCCCTTGAGCTCTTTGGTTGAGATTTCAGCATTTCCTCTACTAAGAAAATGGTAGAGAAGAGAATTAATGCATGTCAAATGTACTCTTTATCTTCCTTTTCCACTTGTCTGATGAGGAGATTAAGATTAGACATAGAATTAGCTATCGCTATTAGGAGATTGTGCTGTTCAGCTGATCTGGATGGGTACAGGCAAAGAAGCGTGCTGTACCAGTAAAGGTATCTGCAGTAAGCTGGTTGCGCCGCAGGAGCTGGTTACTTTTAAGGGAAGGAAGAGAAAGAAGAGATGATTTTGACCAGATTTAGAGCAAACAGTTGACTTCTGAATTTAGCGATTGTACTCTAACTTTTAAAAATTCAAGAAACTTCCTTCTCAAGCACCACATGAAGTATCTCAAGTTTCACTTAAAAGGCATCACAAGAAAGAATTTCTTGTTCCAGCATTTTTAGCGTGCATTTTTGCTGGAAGAATTTTTGTTTGAACTGGTTCTCAGTTGTTTGAAACGTGTTTAGTATTTTGCTTAAATCCAGGTCTAACACCGGTCGTGTTAAGGTGTCGACTGAGGTGCAGAGATCTCTGAGCGCAGTGGGACCTAGAGTGCCTTCTCTGAATGCACTCTGCTCTATTACAGCAATCAGATCGATAGCAATATTTTAAATATTAGAGCTTTGCCAATCCGGTATATTTTGACTGAGAAACCTTTGGAAGCAGTTGCAGGAGTGGCTCAACAGGAGTCTTTTAGGGGTTGGAACTTGTGCTGATGTGGGAGCGAGGACAGGTGAGAAGAAGGCAGCGTTGCCCTGGCTTGCAGGATTTCTTGTCAACTGAATTAAATGAACTTACTGCCAAGTCTAAGAAATTACGGACTTGCTTAATGTTCAATATCTCTGAGTAGTTATTTATCCATTCAGGATTCTTCCTTGTTCCATTGTAGCAGAGTCTCCTTTTCTTTCTCTCTGTGCATGGCCTGAGAATTATTACAAGCAAAGTGTGTTTCCTGTAAGCAATAGATAATTTTAGAATATTTTACTACCTGCTTGAGTTTGTATGTGAAAGTAATTTAGTGTATTTCTTTATAATGTTTAAGATTGGTTTCTGAGTGTGTGTGTATATATATAGGTAAGGGTTTAATAACTGGAAATAGCAAAACAACCACAGATTTCACATAGTGCAATACTTCTTTCTAGATTGTTTGGTAAAATGCTAAATTTCTTTCCAATATAAAAATAAATATTCACATATGCAGAAATGTCTGCTTATTATGACCGTTTCTGGACTTAGCTGGAGATCTCCCTCTGCGATTACTTTTAGTGTTAGTCTGAAAATACATCCTTGTCCCCATTTCAACAGCACCACCAGAAAAGAGAAATTGATTTACTAAAGACACCCCCCCTCCCCCCAATTTAATAATTTAAAGGCAAATGCCCTCTTTTAAAACAAAATTAAGCAGGAAAACAGAAAAAGCTGTAATAAAGGATAATGCTCTTTTTATAGAGGGCCTTACATCCATGATAGTGTGTGTTCTTAAAATTCTCCAGGTTTTTCTGCATGGCAGCATTTCCAAGATCTTTAGGAATGTTTACCCTAGGACACTCAAAATATTAATCTGCGCTAACTAGAGTTGAAATGGATTAGTTAAATTGCATTAAATCCTTGTTCAGAAAATGCTTTCAGAATTAGTTTCCTTAATTTAATTTATATTAATTTATTTTGGAAGTGAACTAAGCTGCATGGAATTAATTTAATCCTGAATGAGTATCCATAATAGAGTTGAACAAGTTTAACCACTCTTATTTAAAAGTAAATCTGGATTGTTTTCATATGTTTTGATTTTTTTTTTCCTCTGAATTTCTTCATCATTTAAGATGAAATTCCTAAAAATGGTATTATACGTGGCTTTTGCGGGTTTGGGTTGTTTGGATTTTTTGGTTGTTTTAAACTCTCTGTTACCGTAAGCAAAACCATTTGCTCACCCGAGTTTGGCTCTTAGTCATGTCTCAGGAAATCCACAATAACTGAAACCAGTAAAGTTACTGCGTAGCATCACTACAAAATCATCCTCAATTGAATTGATGGAATTGATAATTTATAATTCATAATCCAAATAAAGTGTAGAACAGTCTGTAAGTACAATGAAGAGCTGCCAGGTCACCTTCTGGCAATAGGAAGTTTAGCTGAAGTGCTCCAAAATACTCCATTTCTCACTGCCTCAATAGACATGGCAGACCATGGGGAGTCTCTACACTTGCCTGAGGTGCTTGTTTCATTGGAACTATGTGAGATCTGGGTCCTTCTTTTCAATTTACCAAAAAGGGCCTGATTAGAATTGCACAGCCTTCCCCTATGTGCTTTTATTGACTGTTATTTTCCACTTGCTTTATAGTGATTTGCATTTTCCTTGGAGATGTATGTTTGCGAGGCAGACTGCAACCATGACTTCTGTGAAACACTGAAGATCTGGATCCTCTTGTTTTTTCCCTTCCCATGTAGCTGAACACAGAGCACTTTCATAACCTCTCTTAAACTTGATGGTTCAATTTGAAAATTGCTGTCAGACCTTGTAGACTACCCTATTCCTGAAGGGAAGCTGTGCTTTATGTTAGTTCGTGTAGTTTGTGCCACTCATGCCTTGAAAGTTGTAGGCATTGGAGCTCTTCCCTGTTACTGTTTCTTTTGGTAGTAGATGTGGTAGAAGAAGGTGCAAGCGAAGAGGATGTGACAGAAGAGAATCTTGTCCTATTGGAAGTTGTCCTCTCCCAGGTATATTTAGTTTTCCAGGTAGCTGTATTTTAAACTAGAATTGTGTTGGGTTGGTTTGAATCATAGAATCACACAATAGTTTGGGTTGGAAGGGACCTTAAAGATCATCAAGTTCCAACACATCTGCCGTGGGCCGGGACACCTCCTACTAGACCAGGTTGCTCAAAGCAACATAGTTTAACAGTTTTGTTAACAGTTTGCGTTTAACAAAACCCAACACTTCTGTGAAGCAGTTTCCCAAACCCCGATCATCTCCATGACCACGAGGAGGCAGGGTGAGCCAGAACAACTGAGGATATGGAAGTATCTAATGGTGGTTGGGGTGATAACAGGTCTCTGGGACTGGTTGGGAGAAGTGTTTCTCTCTTGTCAAATCTCCTATTGATAGATAGTAAATTTTAACTTTTGTATTTTCCCCAAAATTTAATTTGGTATGGATATAGATTCCACACAGACCTGCCTTCTCTCATCAAATTTGGTTTTGTCTATTGTACAAGCAGAAAAATATCGTGGTACAATTTCAACATGTTCCCTTAGGCTCCTTGCATGATGACTGTCATCTTAAGCCTTTTCAAAAGAGTACTGTCATGTCAAACCCAGCCATACATTTTAGAGTAAATATGACTCAAAGCCTTTTTTGGCTTTACAAGAAGGTAGAAATCCGTTACGGTGTTCTCTCTGGCATGCTTTTCTGATTTTAAGTATGTGGGTATTAGTAAGGGAGAGGACCCATTGTATCTGTTCATGGTTACTGACCAGAAGCCAGATTAAATGAGGCAGTCTCAGGCTAGCTTTTAAAAAAGAGATGAAATTTTATACTATTTGGTAATATATTCCCTCCTGTGCGGTGTATCTTTTGAAGTGTACTGTTATCTGGTTGCTTTTTTCTAGCCTTTCCCACAACCTTTAAAGAGGTATGTGTCCCTTTTTATGTTTGAAAGGCAATGGGAGCCCTGTTGATGCTTATCTGATGGCTGTGTCCTTCAAAGGGCTCTTTTCCAAGCTGCCCCACTAATTCTTCTCTCCATTCCATCCCATGCTGTAATAATTATATTGAAGTCTCATTGCAATTTTCTGTGCTCACTGTGCGTTCAAAAGATTTATTTGCATTTCTATCCTGAATAAATTAAAATAATTTTGTTAAAAATCGCTTCACAGAGCTTGAGTTTCCATATCTTTCAATTCCTGCGTACTTATATTCTAATCTACTGGAAAAGCTAACAATTTAAAGGTAAAAAAATGCAAATACTTCTTATACATGCATTCAGCATGTCTCCTGGATGCTTGAAAAGATAAAACTACTTAGTAGCTTCTATGAATTTAATAATATTCCCAATCAAAGCTCAAAATGCTGGATTTTGGTTCACTAGCATACTTTATTGATTGAGGATTCTTTTACCAAAGTAAAAGACTTGCCAAATGCAAGACTTGCAGAATTTAGCAATATTGATCAGGGTTATATAACTGTAGTCTGAATATGAATTTACAAAAAGTTAGTTTTCTTGTAGCTGGAAAATTAAATCTGGTTTGTGATCTAGAAATATGCACTTAAAGATATTCACATTTTGCCAATACACGTGTCATTCAAACTCCTAATACAACTTTGCATTTCAAACTATCTATCTGGTATCTGTCGAGTAGTTTGTGATTGACAAATTCTTGGGTTATTTCAATGTGAATGTAGGACTGTGAGAAAGATACTTTCCTTAATAGGCAATATTAATTTCCTGAAGCATTTCTTTGAAATGATATGTTCTTTTATAATATATGAAAGTAATGTAATGTGTGCTGGGTTTGGTGTTGGGGTTTTTTTTATGATATAAGAGATGCAATCACAATATGGGACATGAGAATTGAACAGCACATATTTTAGACTGGTAACTATATAAGGTTCTCATGCAAAGAATGGTTCCTTTTCATGGTGGATCTAAGTTTAAATAAACTCAATGAAGCTAAGAGTGGTGTTTTATAAGAATCTGGAAGTTTGTCTGAATTTCCTGAATTTTAAATATCCAGCAGAGCTGGAAACAAATACAGTGAGAATCTAGGAAACCAGGAGAGCGCTATCCCAGACATGTTGAATAATGATTCAGATATTCTAGTAGGGTGGTTTTGGTTGGGTTGTTTTGGGATTTTTTGATAATTCAAATGCATGGTGTTAGTTCTGGAGGTATTTTGCAGTATGGTGTTGGCCAAATGAAAGTTTTGGGGGGCAGATACCAGGTTTTTGACTGGCATGTGGAAGCGTGGCCGTGTTGTTTGCCAATGGAATGGTGCAGCTTCAGCTCGGTGAAGAAACAGACCCCACGGAAACCAACAGGAAAAAAAGTCCTCCCTCTACTAGGGAAGTTGGCAGAGCCTGTACTGAAGAGCAGAATAGAGGACACCTAGCTAAAAAAGAGATTCCTGGAGGAAAATAGCATGCTCTTAATAAAGGCTTAAGGTCTTTTGAAGGGTTCAGCAGTCATGTGGAGGACAGTATTTTGGGCACCGTGGTCTGTTTGGATTTTCAAGAGGCCTTTGTGAAAGACAACAGTAAAGGTTTTTAAGGAAACTAGGCTTGAAGCGGTGTAGGAGGGAAAAATCTTTGTGAGATGGGTAGGGAAAGTGGATAAAGATAGGAAATAAGCAGAAATAAATGGTCAGCTGTAGTAGGTCTTGAAGGTGAGAAGGGGAGTCCTGCAGGGAGCTCTGCTGGGGCTTGTGCTGCTCAGCATTTTATAGTTAACCCTCCAAGGTAGGGAAATTTGCTGGTAATACCAAGCTGTTTAAGTTAGTAAGGATGAGAGATAGCTGTAAAGAATTGGACAGAACCCTTTAGATTTTGAGCAATAAAGTGTAAAATAAAGTTGAGCACAGATAGATTTGAAGTGATGCCCAAGAGAAACAGCAATTGTAGCTTCCTATGGGATGTGCTGGGCTCCAAAAATACTGCAGTCGGGCAGGAGTCAGATCTTGAGGTTTTAATATTCCTACGCAAATACCTAATGAGTAGCACTCAGTAAAGTGGGAATTTCTGTTGATCATGTTTTGAATTTATTTTAATCAAATGCACTAGATTCAAATTGAGCTTTGATTCTAGTGGGTCAGGGGTCAAATAGCTTAATTGTTTTCCCTATTACTTCTTATTCTGTTATTTATTAATTTACAATTGGATCCATTTCAGGCTACAAGACCATTGAGCTACATGCAGACAAATGTTGTGTTCTTGTCTTGTTCCTAATTGTATTTTTGTTGGAGTTTCATTTTGGTTGATAAGTATTTCTTCATCGCAATATACCCAGCAAAGACACTACAGTGTTAAAGAAACTTGTCTCAGCTATCCATCAATGTCTGATATTGAAAAGTATGATTCTGCCACCTATCAGTAGTACTACAGCAGCAAAACCATCTTGTGTGGACTTTACACTTTGTGATTGTGTAACGCTTCTGTGAGAATAGAACGTGTTTGTTTCCCAGCATGAGATCGAGTGGGACAGAGAATACTCCAGATCAGCCATGTCCATGTAGCTGCAGGTGGGTTAATGGTAGCGGTGAAGCAATAGTGGCCCTGCTGGGAGGCAGTTACCTGAATCCTGAGAAGATAAAATATGGGGATAACTTGGTAAGAGAAGGGTGGATTCCTAATGACTAAACCAGCATGGCAATTACAGTTTTTGCTTTTGTTCTGCTAGCTTTAAATAAGCTGAGTAATTTACTTACCAGTAGCACATGGAATGCAGTAGAATGTGGACAAGTGAAAACAAAAGGTCAGCACGTTACTGATGTCCCCTCCCCGCCTCTCAGTGACCAGCCTCAGCTTCCTCCTCAGAGCTTTTTGCATCCTGATGAGTTGTGTAATGTGGAATGGTCCTTACCAGGAGTTGTGGAACAAGTATGGAAAACTCTGCTAGAGCAGCTCACAGGGTAGTTGATCATGATAGGGAAATGCTAATAGAAATATATTTATAAAAGAACTGAACTGGTCAGACATTTTTTGGTTCTGCCTGGAGCAGTTGAAGGTTTATTCCCCTTCTCGCTCTTTCAGTGTTCTCCACCTGGAGGTTGCTTTCCTCGCAACTCTTGTGTGTCTTGGCACTTTTATGTGTGATCGCAAACAGCTTAGGATAACTTTTTTTTGAAATAACTGTCAGCTCTGAGGACTATAGGTAAAATAGATTAAAAACCAATTGAAATTAAAAAACAATAAGATGCACATAAGGGAAAAGTAAGTTCAGAAAATTTGGTAGATTATTTACTCATGTTGGATGTCCAGAAACTACTCAGTGAACTTGGGCTCTACTGGACTGGAGCTGTACAACCAGCACGAGACAGTCGCTGTGTGATGAAGCAACTTCATTTGCAGCTGATTTTCAGGATTCTCATGTCCAAAAGTTTTTTTGCTGTATAGCTTCAAGTGATTCTTGAAAGCATTGTGTTTCCTCTCAGAATATCCCCAAGCAAATGGAAACTTTCTGGTTATTTAAATGCTAGTTCTTCAAAACACATTGAGGATCTATCAGGACAAAGATTTAATAGCTTCCTCAGGGAGGAGCTGCAGAGGAAGGTCAGTGGCCCAATGTGACTAAATTTAGCAAGGCCTTTTTAGGCTTAACATTATAAAATCAGGATTCAATATATTACTTGGATCAAAATTTGTTTAAGTTATAGAATTATTTTTTTTTTAGGGTAGAAACTATTTATATGACTGTTTGATAAGTTTCTGGTTCTAAAGACTTTACCGATATTGGGTAGAATATGTACGAATTCCATGATTGAAAAAATTAGAAGAATTAATATTCTTTGCGTGAGTATTCTTTATATGATTAAACTCTACATAATGTGGTCTACAATAGTTATGTAAGACAGAGAAGAAAGCCTATAGTTGGTAATGTTGGCCTTCTATTCTAACTATGCATATATGTTTTAGCTAGTAGTGTTGTCATGCTAAATTCCTATTTTTTCCATATCTGTACAAATTCAAATCTATGGTGATGATCAAAGTGGAGGGGGAGACTGTCAATTTGTTTTTCAAATCCTACAGGAAACAAACTGCTACTTCCTTTAGAAGAAGTACTTTATTTCTAGATGAAGTGTGTGGGGTATCTGTAATTCAAAAAATACATAACAAAAAGCATGAATCTCTATGACTGCAATAAATTTCTTCTAGAGGTAAAATAAGACTTTTTGTTGCTGAATATCTGTGTCTTACACAGTCATATTTGTGACTGGAGCAGGAAAATGGCATTGGTGTGCTAATGATGACAGCTGATGCAAAAATGTCCTAGGAGAGGCGGGATGTAGCATGGCTATTACATTCAAAGATTATGTAACATCTGAATAGCAATTAAGTAGGCAATGGTAATTTATCTAAAACATTTGAAATTGTAAGTTGCTGTAGCTGAAAGTATCATATCAAGGATTTAGGAAAATGCTTATCAGATTTGTGAACACTTTTGTAAAATCATGTGGGTGTTTAACATTTGCTTTCATTCTCCCTTTAATGAGATGATCTTACAATTTGGACCACTTCTATTTTCCATTCAGAAACACTTAGAAAAAAAAAAAATCACCAGAGTTACTAGGAGATAAAATATGATACTGTTCCTCTCTGAAGAACTTCTACCAGAGGGGAAGTGTGCAAGAACCTGGCCTTTTTTCTTCCCTCCATCCCAACCAGCGGACTGAGACTGATAAACAGCTGGTTTCATTGCCCTCACTTAAAGCAAACTCCGGTTGGGTGGAGGGGGTACAGGACCATTCTTCACTTGGTAGCTTTTTTTTCTGTCATTAAAGTAACATGGAAACTAGCCAAAAAGCTGCTAAGTTTATCTGAAGTAACACTTGCAGCTTTGTGGAAGTATGTGGCTGAGTAATAGTGCAAAAATAGCAAGTTATTCTGAGGAAGAGCATATGTTCTGTAACAATGAGAAATCGGTATACGGATAAAAGAAATTGCAGATCTAAATATAAATTTCAGATGAGAAAGATCCGTGGCTTACTGCCACAGAGTCTTCTGCAAACGCAGCCATTAAAAGTTGTTTAGCGCTCATTCTTTTGGCACAGTTATTTAAAGAAGCACCATCATTGATAAATTGCTGTGCTGCCTTAAAGGTGCACATTTTGCAGTTGGTAAGAGCACAGATAATAGGCACTTTAGGCACTTTTTGTGTTGGAGTGCACACTGATACACGGGGTACCACACAGTGATAATTGCAGGCTTTTTATTATTTTTTTTTTTTCTTAGAAGGAAGATACATTGCAGATCCCTACTATTTGCTTACTATTTAAAGACACTGACAACCAAATGCAGCTATCTCTTATTAGAATCCAAAATGAAGACAACATTGGAACAGATTCTCAGGTCACTTGAGAAAGCAGTTAGGAGTATGTGCTTAGGTGCTAGAAGACAATTCCAGGACAATTACTTGTGACATATTGTTCAAAATTCTCCATCTTTCAACAGATAATAGCAAAGTTTATTCACTCTGAAGTACTCCTTTGGGGATTAAAACTTTCCTCCATAGAAATTGCTCTGTTTCATGGAGGAGATAAGTTTCTTAACAAAAACATGAAGCGTGTGAGTTGGCATAGAGTCCCTCGAAATCTCTCCCTTTAAACCTTTCTTCCATCTTTTCTTCTTTTTTTAAGCTTCTTCTTAAACAACTAGAGATTGGCATATCTAAGAGTCATACTGAAGAGCAGAACAAGAGATTAGAAGCTTAAGCTGTGGTTAGATTTGCAATAACTAGAACCGAATAACACCCATGCAGAACTGTGCTCTTCATCAAGCTCCTCGTACTTGGTGTAAAGCTGACCGAACTTTGAAACCTTCAAGAGTAATTATGTAAAATACCATCATTATTGTTAAAAATTTTACGTTTCAGGAGGTAACACTTTGAAAATATTAGACCTTAGAACACTCTTGGCAAAGCAAAAATCAGTTCTTATTTGTTTTGGTAGTAAATCCTTTTCTGAACCACTTGCCCTTCAAAAATCTATGTGCCACTTGTCATTTGATGCCTATAAGAAAGGTGTGATCATGCAGGACTTGTCTTTCTGAAGAGGAAGAAATGTTGGGAAAAGAGAGACATACAGAGTTTAAGAGAAAAAGCACAGAGAAGGTTAAAGAATTCAGCTGGTATTAGACACATGATCACTGAATATATACCTTTGTTTTCAGTATTTTTTTCTCTTTCCCTCTTTTTTAATCTTTGAGTAATTAGCCTCTTCTGATTCTGTGTGAATCACCTGTGTGCCTATTGCTGGGGAACAGGAACTAAAATAAGGTTCCAAAAGTGAGATGGAAAATTATTGAGAAATTAGGAGAAAAGAGAAGAAAAAGAACCCGTATTGGGTTTTCCGCCTCTGTGGTTTTTTTTTTTCCAGATGTTTTCTCTGTAATGCTGAAAGTATGACGCAAAGTAAATACAGTAACTTTAGCTCTTGCATTTACAATTCCCTGAAAAATGGAGGTCATTTTCCTCTGAGCCAGCAGTCATAGAATCATAGAATTTTCTAGGTTATCTCTGTATCTAAAGTAGTGCCAAAAAAGGGAAGTATAGGAGATAAAACAGTCTTACTACTGTTAACACTTTAAAGCGTGTGTGTGTATTTGGTGCTTGAATATGTCTTCTAGTAATAAAAGATAAAATAAAAAATCCTAGTGAATGTAATGATCTTTCTGTATATCTGGGATCTGTTCCATGGAACTTACTGGTCTGTGCTGGAGTTCCTGGCTGGGCTACGTACTCAGTTTATTTTCTGTAAAAATCAGTACGCAGAGGAATAGCTGATATATGTCCAGGTCTCATCCTAATACAGATTTCAGCTGCAGCCTGGAAACTGAAATGATAGGTAAATTATTGGCAAAAAGGCAGGAGAATACAAAAATATTGCTAGCCGCTTGAGCTGTGACATCTGGGCCGTTTGGGAGTAATTCTTTTGGGGTATTCTGGCCAAAATCAGCAGTTGGAATGTGCTCCCTGACCATTTTGATACCAGGTTTGGAGAGAAAGGTGGAGCCAAGTGTTTTCTCTGGTGTTCCCTCTGTAGAGATGCTTCTAGTACTCTATTTTACTTGTTTATTCTTACGGTTTTAAAAAAAAACTCCATCCAAATCGCTCCTCATTTGGAGCTCTGTGCATCCATGCCATATGTTAAAACCATGATGAAGATCAGTTGTAGAATCTGTGCAGCAACACTCGTCCTTTATCTCCCTCCCCACCCACACTGAAATAGCAGACTTGGGAGTCTGTTACCCCCCTGCACCATTTTTTCCTTCTGAAAATGTAAATTTTTCCAGCTATACTAGGTCAATGTTCTTCGAATTGACCAGGGATTTTCTATTTCTTTTGTTTTTTATTTTTCTGACTCGGATGATGAGGGGTTTGTTTTTAGGTTCTTTAAAGCACTGGACTGGTGTATCTGGAATATGTAAGCTAACAATCAAAACCTTAAAAGCGGCTAAAAGGAAATGCAAAAAATCACTGAGTTTATTGAAGTACTGCTGCAAGTACCTTAGGTTCCAAATCTGTAACGCGCTTTTTTTTTCTTGCCATTTTTCATATTTTCAGTATGTCATCTAAAAGTTAAAGGAGATTTTAAAATGATCTTGGAAGCCAACTTTAGTATTTTGGGCCTCGTTCGAAATGTGTATTTTTCAATGAGAAATTATGTCCAATTTGACTTGTACACGCCAGTATTTTGGCTTATTTCCATAGCTGCTGCGTCCTCCGAAGTGTGCAGAGGGAGAGGGCAGAAGAGCTCATCCTGTCTGATCTAATCTGGTTTAAAGTTTCTTTCACTCTTAGCATCCTGTGACAGTCATTTTTAGCAAGGGGGGGTCATAAACAGCTTTTAATGCTCGATTTGTCTTCTGTCACACTGCGAGGAAAGGAAGCGTCTGGAGCGTATGGTGAAGTACGTGTGTCTCAGCGTGGAGAGCACACAGCTGTTACAAGACACGTTACAAAAGGTGGTGTTATAATTTCATACCAAATACAACTGGACTGTGATTTTTATTACGTAAGCATTTTGCAATTGAAATACCACTGCGTCTTAGATGGAAAATTATGATTTTGTTATCACTTGTTTGGTCTTGTGCATAAGGTACTGATCTCTGTGTGTTTTGATGGGTTTATGTGAGAAAACTTGCAAAAAGGTATGTTTTAAAAGGCATAGTGAGTCTCGCTTCAAGAGTCTCACCTTGAGTGCACAATCCTTACCGTATGACACTTTGGTCATCTGTTTTCTCAAGTCCAGCTGTGAACGATGGCCCAGATCACGTAACCAAAGGTAATTGGGGTATTGGAGCACAAGAGAAAACGTTATGTAGGAACATGAACTTAAATAGGTTTGGAAGTTCCAGAATGCTCAGGGTGTCTTCCACCAGGATGTAAGAACAAATATCTTCGAAATATGGTTTCTTTTCTGGCTGTGGCTGTGGAACAGAGAGAGCCGCTAGTTTGTGACTGTCGTTCATGGAGGAGGCAGCGCTGAACCTTCTTGGAGTGACTCCATCCAGGAACAGCTTGAGGCCCCTGTACCAACAGCGATCCAGACACAAGTTACATGTGTCTTCTAGACTCTGAAAATAGACTTTCTAAAGTAAATTTGCTCTGGCGTGACCTGAAACAGGATAAAGAGGGTTCTCATTTAATTTAGTGCCTATTTGGTCTGAGTCTTTTTCTGGTAGAAAAGCCTCGAGGTGGTCCTAAAAAGCACAGCTGGGCTTGATTTTTTTTGATATCTTGAATAATTCTCAAGCTTTCCTCTGACAGAACTCTCGGCCTTGGGAAGGGCTACAGCTGGCAGTGCTGCCGGGACTCCGGCAACAGGAAGACTTTGGAAGAGTTTTGCTATTAAAAAAAAAAAAAAAAATTCCCAGAAACCCAAAGTCCTCTGTAGCACATGCTGCTCACCTTGGGACGTGCAGCCCTAGCTTTGTGAAATTAATTAGGAGATTTTTTTTTTTTTTTGTCCATTGAATCAACCAAAATTTTTAATAGCAAAAGGTCAATTTTAAAAAGAGGCCGTTTCTCTTTGCTCCATACAAACACTTTTTTTTAAGATTCTGCTGTTGTTTCTTTTCCCCCACCCTTTAGGCAAAGATACTATAAAGAAACAGTTTAGGGAAATGAAACAAGCTGTCCAAATTTGTAAAAGTTGCACTTCCTCAAGGAATTTCAGTAATGCATAACAACTGCTCTAAATGGGGATTGGAACAGTTTAGATATTTTTATTTGTTTTTATTTTAAATAAGGAGAACTATAATGATTTCTCAAGAAAGCGAGGTTGATTTTTAAGTATTGGCTTGATAATGGCATAGTAAACAGTTACGCTGGAAGAAAAGCAGGTATTTAATACAAAAAACAAAAGTTTTCCTACTTTATCATTTTGTCTTTCTCAACGAGGCATGTTGATATTTATTTTTTTTTCTGCTGTGGTGGTGTTAACCTCATAGAAACATCTGAGCAAGCACGGCAGCGTTTGCCCAGGCAGAAGTAGCCACTATATTTAACTGTACCAAAATGTGTGGGGTGCCCTGATGCCTGGCGTGTTTGCCATGGGGCATATATATTGGTTACGTATATTGTGACTGTTGAAGAAATGCTTTTGCGCTCTCTCTAGTGCAGTAACCTGCATCTTTAGATAGTACCTATCTCAAGCTTTTTCAAGTTTATATTTTGTGGTAAGCCACCTTGCAAATGAATCCTGGGATTTCAGCAGATATCGAAAGGACTTTTTAGTTGTTTCTTCTAGAGAGGGAGATAGGATCTTCTTTATACAATGCAAACCCTCTAGCATTGGTAATTTGACTCTGTTCTTGTTACTTAAGTAACTGCTCTATTTCATGGTGTCCCATAATCTGCAGAAAAGCACAAGCAGATACAGAGGAGAGTCACATGCAGGACTAATTGGATCTCCAACTTAGTTTCTCTGATGAATTTGAGACCCCAGATTCAGGATCTTCAGGAAAAATGTTGAAGGCTTTTCATGGAGGCTTGACCGATAATTTGTTTAGTTAGTAAATAGAGATAATCTGAGAGCTACTTCTTGGGGGGCAGTTCTAGTGTAGTATTTTTTCCTTTTGGGATATAGTTAGCATGCATAAACCCCTGCTCCCCTTTTATGTCTATAGGAATAGACAATTCCTATGTCTGTAGGAATATGTCTCTAGGTTTCAATTGACTGATTTGTTTGAATAAATGTAGCTTGAAAGTGTGAAGGTAGTGATAATGATAATGTAGGTAAGCGCTTACATGGATTTCTGTGGTGATTACTCAGTTTTCTCCACCTAATGCCTATTTTGACTTACATTGGATGGATTAATGTCTGGTTCTAAAAGCTATAGAAGACTATACTGAGTAGGTGAAAGTACTGAAAGAGGTCATCTTCTCCATCCTTCATCAATGAGGCTGCTCAGCACAGTCTTACTGCAGTTAGCAGAGCAGTGCACCTCTGCTCCAGCTGAGGGTCTTGTCCTTGGGTTAAACTGAATTGTCTTCCAGGTTTTACTGTAGACAACTTTCTGAGGTAGAGTATAGCTGACGCTTCTGGATCACCCACAGCTGGAAATCCAGGGAAGACTGTAAGGATACCTAGATGATCTTACGAAGTAGAAAACTTCTGATTTCCTTGAGTCCTTTTTTTTTTTTTTGATATATAATGTTTGTAGAAGCACTACACCATGATTTAACCAGTAGTAGAATTTTGGGGTTGTGTTATCACATCTAGAACTCAGCTACCTTTACCCTTTTAACTGTATTTTAAATACCTGTTTGTCTCGCTGTCACCTTGCACAATGATTTTCTTGCTTTTTTTTAAGTCTTGGAGGTAAATGAAGCACCGTTGTTGGGATATTTGACTTGAAGATAATAGTACGCTCAGTAAGTGTGAGAAACACTTGGAAAATAACAAGGCAATGCATCCTGGATAGAGGAGATACAGAAGGGAATCAATATGATTCTGTATTGGAATAACATTAAAAATGTGCCATTGATTTCATAAATAATAAACAAAATATGGTGCTGCACATAGCAAGGAATTCAAAATTGAGTATACTTTTAAATTATGATGTTTAAATGATGATGAAAATCTCCTACATTAGGAATTTCCTGCATTCAGTAGCATCACCTAGTCCTCGTTTTTACTTCTACTGAGCAAAGTCTTTTTTCATAACCTCCACAAGTTAAGTTTTTAATCAGGTTCTGGGTGGTCTCTTTCTCTCCAGATCCTATTGTCCTTTACTTTCAGGAGAGGGGAAGTGATTTCACAATCACTTACTAATGCTTAGTAAGTAAGTATTTAAGAAATTAATGGTACTATTGTAAGGTCTTTTGCACTGTCGAGCTACAGCAAACGGGGCTGGGCAATATCCAGCTGAATGCTCAGTTACTGGGAAGGTGCAACAAGGATGTTCTTAGAATTGTCACAGAATCACACAGAATGGTAGGGGTTGCAAGGGACCTTCGGAGATCTTCTGATCCAACCCCCTGCCAAAGCAGTGTCACCTAGAGCAGGTTGCACAGGAACATGTCCAGGCAAGTTTTGAATGTCTCCAGAGAAGGAGACTGCACCACCTCCCTGGGCAGCCTGTTCCAGGACTCTGCCAACCTCAAAGTAAAGAAGTTCCTCCTCATGTTTAGGTGAAATTTCATCTGTTTTGTGCCTTTTCCCCCTTGTCCTGTTTCTGAGAATAGCCTGACCCCATCCTCTCGACGCCCTCCTTTTAGATATTTATAAGCATGGATGAGATCCCGTCTCAGTCTTCTCTTCTCCATGCTAAACAGACCCTGGTCTCTCAGCCTTTCCTCATCAGAGAGATTGTCCAGTCCATTTTCCTGCTCTGACAGAGGATGATGATGTATGGATGCGTGATAGATTTTTGTTGCGTACAATGAGAATTCTTATGAAATGCAGCTTCTCCGTTGTGTTCGATGGACAATCCCTGTGGTTGGAAGAACGAAAGAAACAAATGTGAGAGGAAGTGGAGCGTGACAGTGTCTCTGCTGGGTGGTGGCAAGGGTCATCCTTTAGAAAATCCCAGAGAGCTTCTGTGGGCTGCTGGCTTGGGCAAGTGCACGTGCTGCAGAGGGAGGGACACCGAGAGTGCAGTTCCATGTGGCCTTAACTCAAGTGTTGGGGTTTGGGTGTGAGGGTTTCTTTTTGGTAGGGAGGGAAGGGGAACGTTGATGTAGTTCATGATTTATCTCAGGTACTCCAAGCACCCAAACCCCTGGATTGTTAAGGCAGTAAAACTTTGACGTACTTCACAAATTTCAAAGGAAAACACTGAGTAAAACCATGAGACCGTAAATGTAAAGATAAATTTGGGCTATTTGTGTTGCTCAGCTTTAGCCAACTTGTATTAATCTGTTTTATATGAATACACGAAAACAAAGGGAGATGTCTTGGTTTTTTCCAAACACTGTTGCTAAAAGTGGGAATTCTTTGTGTTTAAAGGAATTTACTAAATTAGGACACTGAGATTGTGTGCATTCTTTCAGAGTTCCTTTTACATACGGTAGCAAGCCTTGAGTATTGGAAAAAAACATAGCTCAGCAGCAAAACTGTAGTTTGAAATAAATTCCAGAGAAAGAGATTGTTACCTGAAATGAAAAATCATACAGTACATGTGTGAGAATACATCAACAAATGTGGCTTTAAGGCAAAAATTGAAAATATTAATTAAAAAATAATGTCATTTTTAGTTCTTTTCTGTCACTCATTACCTTTTGTCACTTTCACCTGCATGAAGTGGTTATAAAATACTAATATTTTGTTAGATAGCATCCCCCTTTCATGTACAGGTGCATAAATGCCTGCATAAAAATCCCTGTCCGTTGACTCCAAAGTCAGCTAGATCAAGTCTGTTGGGTAACTCGAGTAATAATACATATGGCTGATTTATTTTTCCATCCTCACTAATGCAGAACGCTTTGCATTTTATTAGCTTCAGTTCAAAGCAGCAAATTGGAAAAACTGTTAGGTAGACTTTTGGTTCTTTTAGATTATATTTTTTTTCCTCTAAGTAAGCACAGATTATTACTGCTTGGATGTCATATCTAGTATCTTATTAGGTCTCTGGGTATTGAACATCTGGTTTCAAACACTGTAATAATCCTGCAAAAATGGTGTAGTGCATTTATTTAAAAAAAAAAATGAACAAAAAAACCCAAACAAAAGGAAGAACTGGGATGGTAAGCTGAAGTATGAGTCCACAGAGTTAGGTACTGCTGTGAGAAGTGGGAGGGAATAACAGAACCAGCTAGTTGAGTAACCACTTCCCTTCATTGTTGCTTTTAATATCAGAGCAGCCTCACTAGCTTTCTACACCACCATGAGTTACGTAAACGAGACCATGTACGCTCTAGCTGGTAAGTTCCTATCCTTTGAGATCTAAAATGAAAATTGAATTGGAAGTGATCCTCAGTGATTAAAATTTTAATAAGATGTATATTGCTTTGTTATTTTTTCATAATTGTAAAAAAAAGGTATGATTATGATTGTATGTGTTCTTCATAGTAAAGAAATCTGGACAGTTACATCCCTGCCTTAGCAACAAACTTTACACAGGGTCAGAGGGGTATATTCCCGTGACAAATTACAAGCTAACTACAAAAAAATAATAACAGTTGAAAAGATAATGCAGGCCGGTAAGGTCTGAAAGGTGGTTTAATTGATGTTTTTCCAATGAGTTAAAAGTGACCTTCTGTGTCTATCCCAAACGCTATATCTTACGCTGTGCTGTCGGTCACAAGCCAACTGTGTTGGTTGCTGTCACTGCTTGGTAGTTGGAAAATTCTTGTCTCATGGTTTCTGTTGCAGGTCCTGTTAGTAATAATAATTATCATTAAAAATTCTAAATAAATAAACAAGCAAATACTTTACAGTACTTTAACTTCTAAATATGACATATAACCTGAAGCGAAGTAGTCTTACAGTGAAAGACATATAGTTAAGGCTAAAATAAGCTGGTTTTACACTTGCTGTGCTCAAAAAAACCCTTTCAATCAATCATTAAGTCTGTATGAAGTTCAAGCCCGGTGTCTTGGCAGCAGTGCAACTGAAAGTTCCAGACTGTTTTACTGGTCTGAATGGGAGTTAGACTGGATTCTTAGTATGAAGCCAAAAGTTGTGATAAGGGTTTCAGCTGTTACAGGTATTTCTTATTGATAATATGTCTCTGATGTAGCTAAATATACCTCAAAATTAGGTCATATCAGTTCAGAATCTATTTTATAGCATTGTTCATTTAGTGGTATGCTCTAACTTCTGTTGTCAGTATATTTCTTAATATCTTTACTTGAACTGTATTAGCAGCCTTTTAATTATACTTTTCCTATCCAAAAAAAAAAACAAACCAAACAAACAAAAAACCTCAGTAATGGGCATTTTTCCTAGAGAAGGCATCATTAAGAAGTTGACAATACACTTTAGGTTCTTCATTCAAGAAGTCACGTCAACATCTTAATTCCTTTTATTTTATTGTAAGCTGTCTATTTACACTGATAATTTAGTGTTTCTGCAACATCTATTTGCAAAATTACTTCTACGTTTTCTGCTCATATTTAGATACTTACTTTGGAAAGACAAAACCATTAAGCCAAATGTTTTCGAAGTTTCATGAGGTTGGTCAGGATAAGGTTTTGAATACTATAGTTTTATTTACATTCTTGTACTGAAAAATGGTAGAAGTACCTCCATTTGGGCCTTGCCAAGTTCCCCAGCTGCAGGAGATCCTCCTGGAATTCTTCAGATTTTTCCCTCATTCATGTCAACGACAAATTTCACCACTTCAGTCTTTGCTGCGTTTCAGTGTCTGATGCTGGATCTTCTGTTCGTAAAAGTTCTGGTGGAGCTGTGACAAGACACCCATGATGAGGCATTTGGTCAATTTGCTACTTTCATTTGCAGCTGAACTGAAATTAAGCAAATATACAACAGTCCTAGCTTTTGCTAAAGCAAACAAGGCAATGAAACAAGCTTTAGTATTTCCCCTCCCTCCACCCAGACCCCTGGGCAACATCCCCACAGCAGCCTCCTCTCCGACATCTCCGGGAGAAGCTCCCGGGTGTTCCCCCTCATTCCTAGCAAAGGCAACCCCACAGTGGGGAGCATTAGTTAAATTCTCTTTCCTCTCCCAGCTGCCATTTTTGGGAACCTCACATGTTTCACACCCTGTCTCAGACCTGGCAGAAATCATTTTATGAATTCACAAGTTATTGTGATGAAGGCCTAACGGATAAGTTTCATTTCCTTAGGAAACCAGGCTAAAAATAAGTTTTCAGCTCTTCTGTGTGCAGAGGATTTTTTTTTACATGTTAGTACTAAATTATTTGCAAAATGGGAGGCTAAAAGTGATTGTTTTAAAAGTAGGACGTTCTAGCCAGATACTATGGGGGACCTGATGTTCAATTTTTAAAGTATTGAATTGTCAAATCTTTTTCCTCTTCTCTCCAGCACTCAGGCTTAGTGCTATTCCTGAGGCCATCTCTTTTTGGCCATTGAAATACAGTATTTCATCTCAAAGCAATAGTTACACTGTCCATGCCAAAATTTGTGGTGTTAATAGTTATAACAAGTGTAGACACTGTTCATATTAGCTGTTCAATTGACTGTCACTGAAATGAATCAACTTTATTGGATTCTGAACATTGGTCAGGGAGGAATTCTTTCAAGCCAAGAAACCTACTTTTATGAGATCAGTCACTAAGTACAGCTCTTGCTGTTAGACACTTTTTCCTCCTCTAGTTCATTTCTTTTTTTCTCTCACAGTTAGTTGTAAGTGAAAGGGTGCGCAAACAAATGTAAAATAATTCCAGGGTGATTTTTTCTGTGGTATTTCTGTGCTATGTGGTGTTAATGTGAAGGAAAAGGTTGCTGCACACCCCTTAGCCCCTCCCAAATAAATTTTTCCAGTTTAAAACAGTACCATTTCTGTATCCTTAACGTAGAATAAATAATGTTACAAGAAGGCAGCTCAGGTCTTAAAATTAAACTTCTGACTTGCAAGTAGGTAGCATTTAAAGTAGTCTTCAGTTACTGGGTTTTTTTTAATAGATTCAATGCGAGGTATGTCAGTATATTGTCTGTGACCACTGCTCCAATTGGGAGGGTACGTAGGATAGTTCCCGTGCAGTGTGCTCTAGGTAGACCTGCTCTGGCAGGGGGGTTGGACGAGATGATCTCCAGAGGTCCCTTCCAACCCCATATGATTCTATGACATTAAAAATAATGCTTCTAAAATCTGATTGCGTAATACATCTTTAGGTGGGAGGAGGTCAAGATGAGGAAATGGGCACAAACTTGAGTATAAGCTGTTCCACCTAAACATAAGGAGGAACTTCTTTCCTGTGAGAGTGGTAGAGCACTGGAACAGGCTGCCCAGGGAGGTGGTGGAGTCTCCTTCTCTGGAGATTTTCAAAACCCACCTGGACAAGTTCCTGTGCAACGTGCTCTAGGCAGACCCGCTCTGGTGGAGGGGGTTGGGCTAGATAATCTCCAGAGGTCCCGTCCAACCCCATATGATTCTGTGATTCTAGGCCAGAAGGAGGAATGGTGAGGGAGGGTCTTTAATATTGCGCAATCTATATAGCCTTTTCTGGAGGCACATGGAAGAAATGAAGCTATTTAGGATTTCACAGTTTATAGGAGAAGATACTTAGGAGCTCCATCAGAATGTCTCTGTGGCAGTGGCACATTCCTTTGCTTTATCTCCCTGTAATCTCCCTCCCCGTCGTAGGTATTTGGAATGTCCAGCCTGTGTTTGTCATCCTCCATGGTTACTGTGGAAAGCGAAGGACGTGGGGACCACGATTAGAATTTTATATCATTTCCATGGTGCACTCCCATCTTCAGTGACCAAGTGCTTACAGGAAATGTAACTTCAGTTCTCTTTAGGATAAAGGTGGAGTTTGATATTTCCCAGCACTTTTTTTTAATCTGAAAGGAAGATCTTGGTTATGAAGCCCAAATTAGTCAGGTTTGGAGCGTTTGTAGCTTGTGGGAAGTAGTAATGCTTTAAAGCTTCTCTGGACCTTCTAAGTTGCTTCCTCTGTATCTCTGATAATGTCTGCGCACATTCATTCTGGCAGTGTAAGCTTTAAGAGTTAATAGAGAATTTTCAGTAAGACAATTCACTGAGTAGTGTGATTGATTTTATTGATCCAGTTTCTTACCCAGTGTTGGTGGGAGATGAAACGGAACAGAGTTAGTCTGAGTAGTATACAGGAATTCTGGAGGAACAGAGTTAAAATTGTCAAATAATGACTTGAGAATATTTTAATAGAAGCTGGAAAACATTTCTCCTATGTGAGTTTCTGTCTAGAATGGCAACTCTTGTGTCATAAATATTGGCAAGCCGTTTTATTCTCGATCATAATCTTTTCATTCACTATTGGATTGTATGAGGCATGATCATTGCATGTCTGTATTTGAAAGCAGAGGAAGCAGGAGAGTGTACAACTCCATGAGAAAGCTCAAATCCCCCTGTATTTACAGTTGGATTCGATATCCGATTGCAGTGGAATAGCAGATGCTGACAATTATTATCACTCTGGCCGCTCTTTAGTGCTGCTGCATTTTTAAAATTATGCTCAGCTCATTAATTTGATACTCTTAACCAAGGCTGTTACTAGAGCTCTCTTATTTCATTATTTATAATTACTTTTGGCTTTGTAAATGAAAGCAGTCCTGCTGTAGATTCTGTAATTTATAATCCTGGTAATTGTAGATTTTTCAGTAACTTGTTATTTGTCAAAGCTTTGTTATGCAAAAGATTGTTATTGCTGCTGTTTCTTTAAGAAATTGTATGACTCGATATTTCTTTTCCTTTCTTTTGCATGGGGTCTGTTTGCAAATTCTATGCATTTTGAACAAATAAGACAAAGATTGCAGGACTTAATACCTTGTTTTCACACAGCAAAAAATATTAACTGAATAATTCGGAAATAAATAGTACACTGTTGAATAACTGTGAACAGCATTATTCACTTCATGTTCGGTATTATTTATACATATAGAATTTTATATATATAAAAATATATATATACACTGTTCTTTTCCTATCTGTCTTCATAGGGAAAGCAGGGAAGAAAAGAGGTCTGCAACCAAGCTATTTTAGGCAAATGAACTGAACACAGTATTTAAGAATAAACAAAATTTTGAATTTTAAGATGCAGGGTCATAAGCATGTTTTGGAGAACTCAACCATTTTTCATACTTTAACAGCTTTCTGTTTGCAGATATTCTAGCAAGATTGCTAGCTTAGTCTAACACGATGATTTGAAAGGATGAACTTTTACATCAAAACGTATAGGAAAGTGGGAGTAAAGTTTTGAAGTTATGCCAGGAGAATCTTTGACTGACAGATGAAGATTTTTCTCCTGAATTTTTTCCCCTGTTGTAGTGTTTTCCCAGACTGTGAAGAAGATTTTTAGACTGCATGAACCAGATTTATCCTTTTATGTACTCACTTACTCTGAATTGCTGCATTTAGAAATGTTACGTATAGTTGAATGCTGTTTAATAATAAATTGGCACAAATTCTAAAGAAAGTAATCTTTTCTCAGACATGTATTTGTCTGAAAAGGGCAAGCAATAGTTCCTTAATGAATATTTATGGTTTATAACCAAAACCGTCTCTCTCTAATGGCGTGCATGTCTACTAAGAATACTTAGTACGGAGATTGAATTAAGAAAGCTACTTTATTTTCCGTGAAGGCATGAAAAAGCTTGGGAGTATGTCTGCTGAAGACTGTTCTTCCTTAAGTTTGTTATTTGCTAATTAACTTAGATTATTTTTCATGCTTGAACACATACCTGTAGACCAAAGCAAATGTGTAGAACCTTACATACTATTTTACAAAACCATGTTTGGTGCCTTGAATTCAACTCGGGATAAGTGAATTTGAGGGGGGAAATATGGAATCATTCCAGAATTTGACTTAAAGAATAAAATGTCATTTTTAAGCCTGACATAAATGACACTTATTACTATTTTAACCACGTAGCCAATGGTCATGTATAGCCTACAGGTTATGTATATGAAGAAAAGAAATAGTAATGTTGTGTTGTGTACATAGGTAGGATCCTCTCATTTCCAAAGAACCTTCTTCCTTCAACTATTCTTCACTGTAATAATCTATCCCTTCTGCAAGATGGCGTCCTAGACTCTGTCTCTGGTTTTATGTGATTATTCGAGAATATCGGTTATCTGCTATCTTATTTGCAAAGAATTACACTAACAGGGATGCAGGCTGTGTCATGCAAGTATAGTATTTTACTACATTCTGCGTAAGACACAGTGGCTTGGCTTGAGAAACTCTTTTCTTGTCCGGACTTTTTCTTTATTCCCATATAAATAAAAAACCCCAAAGCCTCCATTGTTATAGACCAAACCCTCCATATTATAGACCAAAAAAATCCCCATGAACTCATGAACAGTTAAAAAAATACCTTTCATTTATGTGAAGCTCTTGCTGAAGCACAGTTTGGGGCAGTTTGGATATAATGCTAAGCTGCTTTCTTGGGTGGTAAAGCTGTAACTTCCCCTTGGCCCTTCCTAAATCTCACCTGGTTCAGGAAGCTACTTGGCTCTATTTTCAAGACCAAAGGACAGTGCTGGTACTCTCCAGCAAGTTACCCACCTCTTTCTATCCCATTTGAATGAAAATTATTCATATTACACGTATTTTATTAGTTTTCAGATTTGATTCACCTGCTTCCAGTCATCATTCCCTGATCAGTTATACTGCAGCAAGATTTATAATCCTAATTCTGCACTTAGAGCTGTAACATCAGTAAGTCAATATGGCCTTTTTAGACAGATGTGTGTTTACTGTTTTCGTGCTGCAAACAGCTGGAAGATGATGTTTTTCTGCATCCTGAGATTACAGAAAGCTGGGTTGGTACGATGCCCAAGCTAATGGAGCCTATTTCTTAGCAGCAAGGGTTCAGTGCTGTCCTAATTGCAGTTAAACAGCTTTGAGTTAAGCCCTGCCTGCCTCCTGGGCTTATTGCATGTGCCTTCAGAGAGGTTGATGATATTTCCATTTAAATCCATGGCAACCCCTCCCTTCTGTACTCATCCACGCACACGCATGGACTTTGTTTCTGAATTTTGAAAGAAAGCATGAAGACAATAATGGATAACGTTCAATTAGACTTTAGAATAATGGCTAGAAAACATACCCTACTCCAGAGACTTTTGGTTTGTGAATTTGTAGTTAGGTGCAGTGTGGGACAGTACCTGAAGGACAGTGTGTGAGTGGTGTTTGCCTGGAACCTGAAATCGGAATTATCTCTTCTGAAGTTTGGCAGCAAAGCTGGCTCTCCTTCAGTTTGTTAGTACCTTCACTGTCTTTCCCCACAACGCCTCATTCTTAGGCACAGTTATTCAAAGATACAGTATGCCGATTGTAAATAAAAAGAGGAAAAAACACCCCAACCTATCTTGTCGTAGTAATTTTCTTCTAAACAAAGAACATGTCCCTCAAGTCTAAATTGTAGGAGGAGGTTGTAGAGAGGCGGGGGTCTGTCTCTTCTCCCAAGTCACAGGCGATAGGACAAGAGGAAATGGCCTCAAGCTGTGCCAGGGGAAGTTCAGACTGGATATCAGGAACAATTTTTACACTGAAAGGGTTATTAAGCCTTGGAATGGGCTGCCCAGGGAAGCGGTTGAAGCACCATCCCTGGAGGTATTTAAAAGATGGGTTGACATAGTGCTTAGAGCCATGGTTTAGTGATGAGGTTCTGTGAGTTAGGTTGATGGTTGGACTAGATAATCTTAACCTGACCTTCCAACCTAGACAATTCTATGATTCTAAATATGCCTGACCATTTGGAACTGGGGATGTTTTGATGTCAAAAAAAATGAAATGTTAAACAAGTCAATCTTTGTGAAGTTAAACAACTGTATATGCAAATAAAGTCATTCATCTAATTAAAATGCAGTTGGTTATTAAAAACTGAATTAAAATGACAGTGAAAGAACAGCCTCAGGTGTATGACTGTACATTTTAAGGTGCTACATTTAATGTTTATGCAGAAGGTTTTTATATTTTAGAAAGTGATTAGCACTTTGGCTATACTGCTTTCAGGAGGGTTGTTGTTTTTTTTTAACACTGCATAAGATTTCAAGATTTTGTTTCAACGTTTGACCTAATTAGAAAAAACCCTTCTGATTAGTGCTATATAATATACTCCCTCAGTTTTGGAAGTGCCTTTGGGTAATGTATTGTAGAGAAAAGTAATCTCATCTAGGAGCGTAAATGGACCCTATCACATTTTAAGATACTTTTTTTTATTCCTTCTATTCCCTATGCCTAATTTAGTCCTCAGATACAGCCCTGTTTAATGAATCCATATTCAACTGGTGTGCTTTACCAATGCCTTAATTCTGTTTGCATACAAATTCTTTTCTTTCTTGGCTGATTAAAAAGAATCCCTCCCTTTGAAGTTGGGTGGCACAAATGGAGCCGAACAAGTGGTATGTTATGAGATTAAGCTTTTGATTATTACTCATTTTCGGAGTTCTGTAAAGCAGTTCATAGTTAGCAGGATAGATGTCCCTGAAAGGGGAAGATGACTGATTACTCTGGGTGATGCTTCTGGTTGGAGAAAACCCATGGGCAAGCAGAGCCCAAATTAGCAGTAGTCAATCCAGCCCGTGGTGGGAACAGGAGAGTTTGGAGAGGACTACACACTTCCCATTTCTTGCTTTACCTGCCTTCCTGTGAAGCAGAGCATTTGTTAATGGGATAATAGGCATTTGTCTGGGAATTGTTCTGAAGTATTTCTCATTCTAAGTAGTCAATAGGTGCAGGAAAGACAGTACATCCCTGAAGATAAATGTCAGCAGCAGAAGTTGGCAGTTATTCCATTTCTTGCCATATATTTCAGTGGCAAGAGGAATAACTGCTGTCTTTTAAAAAAAAAAAACAAAACCAACACCACCACCAAACACAAAGAAACAAACTTAAAAAAAAAAAAAGTAAAAAATAATAAAATTTTCTGCACTGCTTCAGCTGGGACTTAGAGATGGGCATTGTGGGTAAGACCTGTATATTACCACCAGAATTTGCCTGAGACGAGGACGGATAAATCCCAGTTGGTGGGTAGATCATGTAAAGAGTCATAAAGATTTATGTAATAAATTCTCGATGGTGCCTTTTGTAATTAAAAGTAACCTTCATGGCTTTGTGGGTTTAGATACATGAAGATACAAAAGCACAAACTAATTTTTAATGGTTTGGGATTTTGCCTGACCCCTTTCTGAATCCAGGTGCTGCACTTGCTCATAGCAACGTGATGTAAGAACAGTAAAAGATGAACATGTTTAATACTAAAGATACATTGAAGGCTTGGCAAAAACTGAATAAGATGAGGTTAATGAAGTAAAATAAACTGCTGTACTCACAGAGCAATACTATCACTTCAGTCTTTGGTCCGTTTAGGGTAACGGCTCCTGGTTTTCCCTGAACTGTGAGTAGCAAATCTGAATGAATTGCGGTGCGGGCAGCTTTGTTCTCTGCATTAAGCAGATGCGTAACTTCACCATTTCCCCTGGGCACCCGCGGGTGATGGGTTTGTGTCCTGTGACTGAGGTCTGTTTCCTTCCTTTGCAGCATCAGCTGAAATACATTTCCTTACATATTCAGTGCAGCACATACAAACCTTTTCCATACATATTTTGATGATAAGAAATAGCATTTTAGTGAGGCATTAATTCTAATTTGTAGCAGTTAGGAAAGTATTTTGCTATGTTACATATAATAGATTTTTTTTTTTTTTATTACTGAGTCAGAAAATTCAAGGTTAATTTATTTGTACTTCCAGTATGGCTGTGTATTTGGGTGTGATGAAGGAATACTTTTAAAGGTTTCTAGATCATTCTCCCTGTATGATGTTTCTGTGTGCTGGTTTTCAGGTTTTTAAAAGGTGTTTGATACCAATTGTACATAGATGTATTTGACTTTTTTTTTTCTTTTCTCAAAATTCCTTTTTGCACTACTGAGAACAGAGTCAGATGGCAAGTGTTTGGGATGCGAATTATGCTTATGAGAGCTGTCTTAATCACATTGAATGACTGGAAGCCTGCCGAGCAGGGGTTTTATTTTTTGTTTGCCCTTTTTCCGCTTCATCCCTCTTCATGTATTAATGTAGATAAGGAATGCAATACTAGATTACGGTTATTCATACATCTTAATATGTGACATCTGTGTTTGACAAATACTTGTCTGCATTGCTTTTTATCTGCTCTGGAATCCCAGAACAGTGTTACAAATTCTTTCATTCACACCATAGACCCATTCCCTGCTTGGTAACAACAAAGAACAGAACACTCTTTCCTAAATAGGGCTGTTCTGTCATTTCACTTTGTCTTAATCACTTTTACCGTACTTAAAAGTACCACGTCAGTCATAACTACTTCTGTTTTCTTCCCTAATCTAATTGCCTTTAACGGGAATTGGTATTGTAAATGACTGTCATTTGTTTAGAAACTTTACAGTGAGCAACAAAAAAATCTTATCTGATTTGGAGAAATAAAGGAGCACAATGCCTAAGCGTTTAAAATAATTTTAATTGCTTCATATTTCTATTAAAAAATATTCTGAACAATTGAACTATTTCCTGGATTTTCCAAGATAGCTACTTTGGCAAAATAATTTGTAATTTAGTAAAACTGTGCATTTTCCTTAGTAGATTAACTCAGTCCAAGCCAACAGGAGTGAAGTACGTGAATTGGTGTCCAGGCCTTGAAGTACATCTGAAGGACTAGCTAATTAAATCCTAACTCTTGTAAAATCATCTTTGGTAATAAATGTCTAAGTGTCAGGCTTTATCAGAGACAATTTTTGTTTTCATGCTGTAGGTAGAGGTTTTTCTAAATGTGGATCCATGCAGCTATTGCAGTGATTTGTTTAAAAAATAATAATAATAAACTAGCATACAAATTCCATAATTATATATTATAATTCCATTTCAACATTCAGAGTTGCAGTTTCATAACATAAAGTGATTAGTACAATGGAAGAAAAGCTGAAATATTGTAAGAACCATCTCAATGCTGTCAAAACCACTTATTTTTGATGTATTGGGGTTGTATAGTACCAGATAAAGATTATGGTGGAAGCAGGTAAAGGAATTGAAATTTACATAAAGATTTTCTTTACATTGACTGTATCAAATCTCTGGATTCAGTGTATGTGAAGAGTCATTTTTATTCCCTACAGTATTTCACGATATAGCTAGTCTTACTTTTTCACATAGTTTTCTTCTGTTTGTGATTTCTTTTGCATTCAGCTTTGTAAAAGAAACATTAAATAGATGCTAAATTATTTCAATCAATATATTAATATTATCAACAATGGATTGCTACAATAAGACTCTCCTCAGTTGTCTTGTAAAATAATTTAGTACTCAGATATTTATTTGTCAGAAATGGAGCTAGGCTTTTCGATAACTTAGAACTTATTAAAAGTGAAATAAACCAACGAGGAAAGTCTAGGCAGCCACCGATAGCAACCCAAGTTGAAATCTGTCTATGGCTCTGCTGGTTTATAAATTAGAATTATTCGCTACAGAGCTTTTATTTGTGAGCACGTTGTCAGTAGAGAAAGGAAAAGGCTGAAAAGATGCATTTATGAAAGAAAGGGCACTGTTTGCAGAGCTATGTATGCTTTTATATACGTATTGTGTAATGATGTCAGTTTTCTAATTCATTATTTTCTTCACGAAGTCACATATCAATCAAATTTTTATTCCTATCTCAACTTGGAAGCCAAACTGGGGGCTGTCTGTGAGGTTTTTTTATAAAGGCAGTGATCTGCCTCTGTCCCTTCAACGCACAAGGAGATTTGAAGGATTTGGTTGTGAGTGCCTGCACAAAGTACTTTGTATGCATATCTTGTCATATTCATGTTTCAGATCATCATAATAGTCTAGTGGTATAAGTGCATAATGCAGAGAGATATTTTACTTTAGAAGCAGGAACGCAATTCATTCATTATATATGCAAATTTTGATCACATTCATTCCTTGGTCTGGCTTAGTGACTGCACCTGTAGCGTGTTCTATTAATGATAGTTCCTGCATCCAGTGTCTGTATTTCGTGTTCTACATTAACATTTGAGGTACCTACAAAGTACTGATACTGGTAAATAAACGGAAATCATAATGATGAAGGGTCTGTGGCTGGTGATGGCTTTGCAAGTCATGGACTTGCACAGTGAAAAGAAACGAGTACAGTATTGGAGTGTTCCATAGTAGAAGTATGTTGCACAGACTCCCCCAGCTCTCAAATCTCTTGAACAGGGCAATCAGTTGCTGGTCTAGATGGTGGCTCCTTGCAACAGTGTCTTCAGCTGGATTGCATGAGACTCCCCAAAACACGATTCCACTGAATTCTTGGAACCTGGCTGACTTGGGGTTCCATGTGACCTCTCTAGCATGTGCATGATCCATTGCTGGAGAGTATCTTCATCTATGTACAAATCATCTCTAAAGAAGATGATCTAGATGATCTAGAAAAATCTAGGTAAGACAAACAACCACAAAGCCTGTTGTATGAGACCATTTCTGCATTCAGAAGAACAGTTTACTTATTCACAAGCCTCTAATCTATGTGCAATTCAGTTAATTCTGCTGCAGAAACAGCCTGAGTGTGTCTCTGGAATGTCTGGAGACTCCATTCAGAATGTTAATCAGCACGTTGAAGCAGATGAGGTTGTCAAGGCACAGCAGGACCTGCCTGGGGGAATCATTAGAACCGTCCAAAATTCCCACATGGCAAGCTCCTTTAGCAATTTGTCAAATACTTAGGTGTTTGCAGCTAGAGTTGCAAATACGTTCTTTTCTCTTATCTCTGTAGAGAGCTGCCTGGGGAGTTCCTGGGACACCCAGGGAATTAATGACTTTGTGCCTGTGTGCACACCCAGTGCACAAGCCCTCTTACCGAGCTGCACCACAAAATAGATGCGGTCCTGGAGAGAAGAGGGGTCAAGAAAAGCTGGTTGATTTTTCAAGGATCTCCTCATCTAACCTCAGTAACAAAAATCAGATGTAAAAAGGAAGCATATAATAGGTCAAGCCAGGGACAGATGACTTTGGAGGAACAGGGACTCCTATCCTAACCCAATACTGGGTTAGGAAAGCCAAAGCTCACTTGGAGTTGAATCTGACAAGGGACAATTAAGAACAAGATCAGTGAGAAGAGCTTCTGCAGGTATGTCAACTGCAAAAAGAAGAAAATGGGGAAATGTGAGCCCACTACTGAATGGTGCTGGGAATCTGGTGACAGGGAACATGGAAGAGTCTGGGATACTCAATACCTTCTCCCTCTCTGTCCTTACTGATAAGGAATCCCAGGCCCTTGGGAAGAGTAGGAAGGTCTGGAGCACTGAAGACTGAACCTCTGTAGAGGAGGTAATGCTTGAACAAACTGGACACATAAAAGTCCATGGGAGCCGAAGGGATGCACCCATGAGAGTTAAGGGTGCTGGCCAATGTCATTGTGAAGGCCAGTCTTGGTTATTGGTTATCTTTGAAAGGCTGTGGTATCCAGGAGACGTTCCTGAGAAAAAGCAAACATCCTTTCTCTTTTAACAGAAGACAAGGAGGAAAATATAGAGACCTACATGCTGGTCATCTTCAATGGTCATCTTGATTCTACAGAGGGTGATGGAACAAATAATCCTGGAAATCACTTCTAAGCGTATGAAGGAAAGGAATGTGATTAAGAGTAGTCAGCATGGCTTTATGAAGGAGAGTCATGCTTGACCAACCTTCTTGACCAGCGTCCTGCAATGAAATGACTAGCTAAATGGCTGAGGGGAGAGAAGTAGATATTGTTTATCTCTGCTTCAGTAAGGCTTTCAGCACTGTCTCCTGTAACATTCTCACTGATGAACTAATGAAGTACGCGTAGATAAGTGAACAGGGAGGTGGGCTGAAAACTGGCTGAGCTCCCAGACTCAAAGTGTTGTAATCTGCAGCTTGCCATCCAGCTGGAGGCCAGTAACCAGTAGAGTACCCCAGAGGCTGATAACTGGTGCCAATATTGCTTAAAAGATTCATTAAGGACCTTGGTAGGTTGGAGAAATGGACTGACAGCAGTCACGCACGACTTTGCATTTCTCTGTTGAAATTCAACCTGGGGATGCACCAGTCCTGGTGGCAGGGCAACTGGCTGGAAAGCAGCTTTGCAGAAAAGGACCAAGGGATCCTGCTGGACAAGTTGGAGAGAAGCCAGCAATGTGCCCTTGTGGCAAGGAAGGCCACCAGCATCTTAGGCTGAATTAGGCAGTTTGCTGTTCAGATACTTGGCTTTGTTTTGAGAACAGTACAATATATGGTATTTTGAAAAACCTTTAAATATCTAGATAAGCAGAAATATAGCTGAGGCACAAACATGGTGGCCTGTATGTTGTTTTAGTCTCCTTATCTGCCTTTTTTATTTATTTAATTTAAATGAAATACATAGCTATAAGTAGCTTTTGTAAGAGCTTAGAAATGTGACCGCTTTCAGGGAAATTAAGCTTTTAGATTCAGTCGGTTATAGTTACCATTTCTCTTTCTCCCTCAAATATGATTCTCAGAAATTAATGTGTAAGAATGAATAGGTTTAACAGAAAACCAGTATTTTTTGGAAGTTGCAAAACCAGATTAGCTTTATTAAGTGTGTCTTTCAAAATCTGCTGTACTAGGCAAGTCACAGTTCAGTAGCAAAACCCATGTCATTTCTTGTACTGTCTATTACAGTGATATCTTGGGATAAGGCTCATCTAAAATACAGCTTCCATAGCTTGAAGGTCAAATCCTACTTCCGTTGACCTTATGGTGCGTACGACAGATTCTTTCTTTCTGCAGTTATTGAAAACTAAACCACTGTTAGGCACGTGCTGCTTTCACTGTGGGGTTCTCAGAGTATTGATTTCATGTGAATAACCTATTCCTTGTTTTGGCTGGCTTAACATCCTTCCCCCCTCAAAGGAAAAACAAAACAAAACAAAAACCAACTCGCACCCCTGGAGATTTTATGGAGCATTGCATGTGGAGTCACACACCATTAGATGTGCTTCTGAAGAAGGGTAGTGTGTAAGTTGCATCATCTCAGAAGCTTTTTTCAATAGTGCAGTTAAAAAGAGAATTTTTTTCTCACTAATGTTTCTTAAAGCCGAAACTGAGAGTCCAGCCTTTTTTTGTTGGCAGGTATTTCTTTACCCTTCAGGTGCTTTCGCGGGAGCTTGTTAGAGACTCTGAACATGTAGCTAGAGCCAGAAAATACAGGGAAAGTTAAAAAACTATACTTTTAAGAAGAAGAAGAAAAAGATTATATGGGGAATCTCATATTGTATGAAATGGCTGGGACCCTTCTGCAAGGAGGTTCAGGGAATGACATTTATATCTACCCTGCCCCTTTGACACAAGGTAGAAGCTTTTGCAAAGCCCAGACTTAAAGGAGTTACTGAGGATTTCTTTGTCTTTTACAATGCAAAAGCAGTTCTTCAAGAACCTTTTCAAGTTCCAGTTTAGTTCTGAGGTGAACTGAGGTGAAGCATACAGATGGAAAAGTGCTTCAAGAGGATCTGATACAGGACTTCTATACAATTCTAAGATCTGTGAAACCAACTGGGGAGGTTTCCTTAGCCTGGAAAGGCTCTTGGGACTCCTTTAAATTGCATGGAATAACTCCCAGCCCTGCAGTTCTGTGTAGAAGTGGAAAAGTTCCTGCAGGACCCCAGGGTCCACGCAGCGCCTGCCTTAGGCAAGCTGGGCAGATCCAACCCAGAGTTCATAAGGCAATATCATGGTGATGTAACATGTTCTAGTTTTAGGGCTTTTGTTTATCTTTTTTATAATGGGTAGTATTTCCAGGTCTGAAATAACTTGCTATTTGGAAAAGCAATAGAGTAGGTTGAGTAAAATTTTTGTTGAAAAACCGGCAGGTAAAGACATGGTATGTTAACTTTACATGCTAATAAAGCACCCACAGGCAACTAAAGGTAGATTATTAGGGGTGTTAATTTGGGAGCTGGAGTGGTAGAGGGGCTGCCCAGGTGAGATGGGCCCAGGGGGTCAGTGTGGTGGGACTGGGGCTAGCACTGAGCGGACCTTAGGTGCAAAAGGCCTGACTGGGAGAAAACTGGTCTGCAAAGGAAGCTGGTGACACCCCTCAGCATCCGCAGTGTAGGGGATTCTCTCGTACTGGAGGGATGATGAAAAGGTAAAATGTGCTTCAAAGTGATTTCCTTGAAGGTTTTAGGGAGCTTATTGAAGAAGTGAATAATTTTTGTTCTCAAAAGTGGCTGTAGATAATGTTCCATAAACTAAGTTTGGAACCTTAATCACTGAATAGAGGAAAAAACAAAAAAGTCATAAAAGCTTGTTATTAAATGAGTAGCATTCATCCCTGATAGGAGGATCCTAAGTAGCAGTAATTTCAAAGTGCTTAACTTCATAGCCTTAATATTTTCTAAGAGTTTTATGTAAAAGTTTTGGTATGTTTTAAATGCATATATCAAAAGCATGGAAATAGAGTAATGAAACAATGTATTTCTGACTTCTGCTTTTAACTGGTAGATAGCTGTTGAAAATCTTAATGATAAGTGCTTTTATTTGTTTTGTTTCCTGGGGCTTTTTGTTTGTTTTGTTGGGTTGGTTTGCCCTTATTGTTGTTGTTGTTTTCTGGTGGGTATTTTTTTTTTTGTTGTTGCTGCTGTTTGTATTTTTTTTACTTCTGAGGAGATGTAAATGAAGAGAAGCAGCTTGCCTGATGGTATATTTAGTTTCCCTGGAGCACCTGTTGTAACTTTCATTATCTAAGTTATATATGGGAAACTGTAGCTTTAGGCAAAAATTGGAAACTCTGTTTTCACTGTCTGTATATTTTCCTATTTGCATTAGACTTTTGCTAAAACACTTTTATCATGACTATAGCAAAATCTTTCAAACTCTTCAGAAAACATTTTGTCTCTTTGACAGCTTATATTCTAAGTAGCTCAAGGAGTTGGGCTTGATTTTAAGATCTCTTTCGCAATTAAATATTTTGACAAATTACTACCAGCTTTATTCTGCTGGCAATATTTTGACAGATGGGAGAAAATGTTTCAATCTCAGAAAAGTATTTTAAGGTAATAAAAAAATTAAAGACATAGAGGTAACATCTTTGAATATACCGCATTCAGGCTCTTCTAACACTGGAATGAACTGGAACTAGGACTCTAGTCTAACTCTTGCCTTTATAAACTCATTGTTTATATGCTTCAAAGCCCGAAATACATTTGACATAGGTGTTTTTAGATAAATTAATGGAGAAAGGGCAGGCAGGAGATTGGATTTAGTCTTTAAGAAGAGGAATGGTTTGATATACTGGACTCAATGGGCAGTTGCCTGATGTGAGTGAGGAAGCTCTCAGTGCAGTGATTAGAGTACGAAACTGGTGGCCAGTGCTGTTATCATATGTGTCAAAAAAACCCTGATCTTAAGATTTTTATAGAAGAATGTGAAAGGATGACCTCGGAGACTCCTCAAATTAACAAAGCTTCTGATATATATTTTTTTTTTGTGATTGATACTTAGAAATGTGTAAAGTATGACGCCTGCAACAAGTTTAGGGAAAAAATGTGCTCTGGGGTGCATAAACTTCTATTTGCTTTAGCGTTGCTTAAAGTGAAGCCCACTGCATTTGTGGCATTTTGCTAGTGGCTGTGACCATTAGCTATCTCTTCTCAGGTGGTATCTGTATTAAACCAGAGAGTGAAAATAAGTTCAAAAGAGGCAAGAAACCTGTGTCTCTTTGTGGAACTGCTGTTGCTGACAGAGCGGGCTTCCTGCTTGTGAAAGGTAGATGTGTATAAGACTCTGCTAAATAAATACTTCTCTTTATCTGAGGCCCACATTGTTGTCTTGTTACCACTTCACAGCTTGATTTGCAAGGCACTAAAATAAGGCTTTTAAAATGGCCAGTTCTGCCTGGGAGCTGATGAAGAAATCTCTCCTAAGCAGTGTTACTACAGAATGTAACAAAATGCAGTTCCCATCTTTTTCAAGGGTAAATATTTCTTAAATTATTTTTAATTTGGAAATAGGTTGTATTCCTGAATCGGTGTGGGTTATAGTTAGTAGGAGGCTTTTTGCTGGCTCTGGTGGACAATGTAGGAGCAGAAGTGGGATAACCAGCCTTTGGGGGGGGGGGGGGATTCTGTCCCTGGGTTAGGAGAACAAAGCTGAGTGATATATTGTAAAAGGCTTCTGGGACGTTTGGGTTCTCACGTTGGCACTTCCTTGAAGATCAACCTGCTCAGTCATCTTCAGCAATGAAGATCTTCTTTGTGGCATCTGGTTTGTACCCTGTATTTTTCCTTCCTGAACTAAAACCTTGTCTTACACCAAAAAAAAAATAATAAAAATTAGTCATTCACATTAAGCAAATTGCTTTCCTCTTAAACGAACTTCCTTTTCTTTTTTTTTTTCTCCCCTCCCTGTTTGATCACATTCTGTGTCTTCAGACAGAATTAAGTATTTTCTCAATTTAACAAAAGGCCTACTCTGAAAGGTCTAAAGGTTTGCCTAAACTAGGTCTGCCAATGCTTCCTGAATCTGTAATGCTGTTCTCCAGCAACAATTCTTCCAAGCTTTTTTTGCAGCATTTTGATTCGGAGCCATGAGTGGGTGTCTGAAGTAGGGTTGTTCAGTGCTGCTCTGGTTTACGTCATGGTTTTTGCCATTCGGTGTCTAGCTACATAGTGGGCAAACTCTGGGTCCTTCTAAAAGGTGCGTTCCTGTGATTTTTTGGAAATGAAGACAGTGTTTGTGCCTTTGTAATGCTGTTCCGTGTGTGATTGTGCCCAGGGTCAGGGTCAGCCCCAGGGAGGGAAAGGGCTGCCGTGATAGTTCCTGTCAGATTTAGGCAGGTATCCCTGCAGAGAGTTGATGTTGTGTAAATACTATATCTGCAGCAGCCTGTGTGCTATCAGGAGAGCCTGAGAAACTCCCCAGCAAGCAGAGCTCAGCCTCCTCCACCCCTTGGTTTTGTCTCGCCTTGGGCCTGCCCTGGCTGAGGGCAGGGCCTGGAGGTGGGTGCGCGGGCGGGGCCCATGGCGGGACAGGGCTGAGGGGAGCTGGAGGCCGGCCCTGCTGCACAATCTGTGGGGCAGGGACAGAGGGCCCTGGCGGGGGCTGACCAAGGGGTCCTGGGCCATAAGCAGGGTGTTGGTAGCTGGTCATGGAGCTTTGCTGCAGAGCTCCTCTCAGGGTAGTTGCATACCCAAATTTTTAGAGCTTCACATTCCCGAGCTACGACAGGAGTAAGTAGCTTGAACTTACCTCAGGCTTCTGTGTGCAAAGCGTATTCATACTTCATTTGTCATTAGAATGAGTAGTCTGGTAAAGCGTGTTCCTGTTGTCAAACCCCAAGTATAAATATGCAAACTTAAAATGTTAATGCCATTTAAATTTCATTTGGTGCAGTGACACCTCGGACAGCACGTACAGAATCAAATTAAAGAGAGAAATAAATCATTCATGCACTTCTGGTGAGATTAGGTGGTCTAACTGCTTTATATATGATTAACTACTGATACTTTTAACTATAAGCAGCAATAAGACATGACCTACTATAACTTAATTCCCTGGATATTCTGAGGAATAAGAAAATCCAACTTTTTTTTTTTCCCTATTCATTTGGTTTTTTATTAGTTCTGACTGAGTAATGTCTTGCTCAGGTGCAGCCCTTTGGCTGCAGAGAAGGTAATCGCCGCCACTGGGACGCGGCTCAGCCTGAAGGAAGGGTGTTGGATCTTTGTCCTGTTCTCTCGAGTCCTCCTTATTTAATCTGACAATAATTCTCTTCAGCTGGCTGTCCCACTGCTCTGAAGTGTGCCATCCTGACGCCCTTCTCAGATACAGAGAAAAAGAATCTCTGGTCTAACTCTGTTCACTTAGTGCTGCTGTACATTGAAACCCGTGGGATTCGTACCAGCACGCTGCTCTGAATGGGATCAGGATGTGCTGTTTCTCTCAGAACTTCCCAGAACTGTCAAAAAACCCCACCCAGTTTTTTTTTTTTCCATGTTTTGTTATTGGGATGAAAGACTGGTGTGGGCAAAGTGGAGGAAGGAGAAAGAGTTTATTGCTTTATAAAGTGTTGAGACTAATTTCTTCCTGGTCTTTGCTTACTTCATAAGAAAATTGACCACTGGTCAATTGACCACTGGAAAATTGACCATGCTGAAGTAACAGCATGGTAAATGCCCTTATCTGCATGCTATAACCTGTGAATGTTTTTTCCTGTTTGCTAAAAAAAATTAGGCTGAAAATTACATTTGGTTGTGAGAACGTGCTGAACGAATACTGACAATAGTAATTGAATAAGAGAAATTCTTGGGAAACTGGCTCAAAATACTTAATTTTGAACTGTTATTTTTTCCCCATAATTTTTTGTGTGGCTATTTCTGATGTGTGCATTAGATTATCCAATGCAGTAATTGAATTTTTATTCATTGTATACATTTTTCCTTTTATTTTTTTTTTCCTCCTCTCCTCCATCGTATGGAGCTATCAGTATTTTGGCATAACAGGAAACTTTAGAAACTTCACCTGACGGTAGTTGCATGGACCCAAGGGCAGGTAAGAACTTGCAGTGAAATGTTCTCTCTGTTGATGAGAGATACTGCCACATGGTGACTGCCCAGCAAAGAGGCCACATTGCAAATGCTGGCGCAGACAGCAGTTGTTCTGCTCTGGAGATGCATAAACCTAGTTGTGAAGTGCAGGCATCCTCTCCATACATCTGGTAGATTTGCACAGCTGAGTCTGTTGTCTGAAGCATGCAAATGTGAGCTCTTCCTAGAGTAAGTCCTGATTGGAAATGGTCCCGTGTCATGTGTGTGCCCGGGGAGGACATGTTGTAAGTGATGAATGAAAGTGTTTTGAGGACCAGTGTTTTAGATACATACGTTTGTGGAAATTGACTAATTTAAGTTTGTTAAATTTCTATGATTATAAAATTATGAAGACAAGAAAATGAATTTGCCTGCAAAACCCCTTGTCATATGATTTAAAAAAACCCCAAAACCGAAGTCATAGGTTTTTTTAATTGGAAGTTTGTTAGTAAAAACAAAAAATGCTGAATACATTGTTACAGTTTGGAATCTCTTTTTATGTGGGATTCATCAAAAAGTAGGGTGTATATATGTAAACACTTCGATTTCCAAGGGGTATTAGCCTAGTTTTTAAAGAGGAATTTAACATTTCCAGCTGGTAAGATTAGTGTCTGTGTCTTTACGCTTTTTCAGAGGCTACAGTTTCTCTTCAAGTTTCTGTTTGAGAACAGCATTTAACTTTTGGGTTTGTGCAGCATCTTCAAGAATTGCAAGGCACCTACTTGGTTTTAATTACCAAAATGATCAACTTTTATTAAACAATGGGATGCTTTCCTGGCAGCAAGACAATTGCAATAAAGAAAAAAAACCCAAAGAGCAAGCATCTTAACAGCACAGTAGTAATTCTGCTGCCACCTTTCTACCTAACTCTAGCTAATTAAACCACTATGCAGGTAGTGATGGTTAAGCTGTATTTCAGTTAAAACTGAAGGTTTCAGTCACAAGCCAGGGTGTTATTATGCATGGTGTTAAGTGAATGTAGAAAGGAATGGTTTCCAAACAGTCCTCTTTTAAAGGCACCTCTGGGCTACATGTGTCTGTAAGGGGTGGCTGAAGTTGCCACGCTGTCAGTGTTTCTATTTACTAATGTTTGCTGTAGTGTAGAATAAGGAAACTGAAAGTGGTGTAAATGTACTACTGCTCTTCAGGAAAAGTATTTGATGTATTTCTTGCAGAGAGGTATTATACAAGTAGTTGGTATATCTGCTGCTTTCCCATTCATGCTAGATATGCGGTCAAATTCTGAAGTGAAAACAATTATATTAAAAAAGTCTTCTGGTATCACTCCACACTGCATCCCACTGAGAGGGAAGAATTTTTAGGGTGCAAACTGGAACAATGCTAGGAGCAGCAATGCTCAGCAGTGCTGGTGTCTTCCTTCAGCAGAGAATGTGGGAAGGAAGAGCGTGGGGGATGCTAGCTCTGGACAGCTCAGAGAAATCACAAAACCAGACAGAAATCCCAGTGCTTTGTATCCCTATCTATTGCTAACTTCAAGCAAGAGCACGGCTACTGTATTTGTTACTGTGTAATGACATAGTATGAGAGCCCTGGGGCTACAGCACTTGCTTTTCCATGGCCTGGCTGACCTGGGAACAGTAGCACAGATGTTCGTGAGGTACATTAGCCCATGTGAATATCCTCCAGCCAGTGAATAATTCAGCAGATATTAGATGACATTCAAAGAGAAATCTGTACTCTTTTGGTCTTCCATTTGAAATTGAAGTCTCTAGTGGCAATGGTAGTACGACAAAGAGGTAACAAAGCAAGTTGCACTGGAACTTGCAGAACAAAGTAAAAGTATATTATTTTGGGATGTCAACAGCGGATACACTGTGCAGTACTTAAATAAGTTAGTCTTTATGTCTAACTTCAGTGTTTCTCAAAAGATTTTTTTCCAGAAGTACCATATATGTGTCAGACAATCAACTACTTATAAGGACTTTTCAGATACACACACACTCTTTCATTTTTGTACTGGCATGTCCAGTGCTACTTTTTCAGAGGAAGAACCATTTTGTTATTACATGAAGAAACTCCTTTGCATATCAGCTTGCCAAATGTTTGGAGTTGAAAGGTTGATATGAATTTTTACCCTTCCAGGTCCCAGCCTTATATTGACTTGCTCTGTGTTACAGAGGGAGAGACAAACTGATCTTGGAATATTTGGGACTAGTGACTGTTTCTTCTTATGGCTTGTCTGAATCTGTTGGCTTCATGTCCCAAATATTTACAAAATAATAATAATGAAGAGGCTATTATAAAATTTCAGCTTTTTCTGTTTTGTTGTTGTATTGTTCTGATTCTGCAAGGAATGATGAAAGAAAAATGATTCCTCTCTGAAGAAATTTAGATTGTAGGTAATAGAGATAATATTGCTAGTTGTTGTGGATGTGTGTGTTGACCGGACAGAAAAATCCATGCCTTTGCTGCTCTTCGATTGCTGTAGAAATTGTATTAGTTTCTGCATTTCTTTGATACACTGCTTCTATTATTAGAGCTGTCTTTTTGTGTAGCATGTGGATTTTAATGCTATTCTGTAAGCAGTCAGCTTGTATAACAAAAGGCAGATTGGAATATTGTCTCTGAGTAAATTCCTTTTGCCCTGAAGGGAGACTTTTGCCAACTTCTAACCCTGAATTCAAGAGTCCTCTGAGTCTCAGTTCTAACAGCTACTGTGTTGAACTTGTTCTGTTCTTTGAGATTCAACTACTATGTTAAGACACAAGATAGTAGTTGAAAAATCTGTTTTCTATGTCATATCTAACTAGATAGAGTTTGTCAGCTTTTGCTGGAAGTTGTGAAGTGCCTTGAGACTTGTAATGTGACAGACTCTATTTGAGTTGTACTATATTAAAGAAATGTTTTTTTGTTTTTTTTTAAATAAATAAATCACATTTTTGCTTCATATCTGTTTGAATGCTTTTTTCAAGCAGAAAACAGACTAGAATTTTCTTAAATTAATTTACCGGATTAAGAAGTCATAATTCATAAGCATTCAGTGCTGTCAAAAGACGTGCATGTTCTAGGAAGAATGAATGCTACTGAATGTGTCTCTATCTCTAATGGGTGCTGGAGAAATATCTTGTAGTCACAGGAGTCTACATGATGGTAATAGGAAAAACAAAGTGAATTATGAGTTTTGGGATGAAGATAGGAGATGGTAGTGAGATGTGTTAACTTGAAAGAGTAGCATATTATAATAGAAAAGTGAAATTGCTTTAGAAAATGAAGATTGGGAAATCATCCTGGTTGCTTTTTTTTCTGTTGTGTTTCTGTTGTTTAGTAAGGTGTTTAGTTTTGGGCTGGATTATCTTTCTTTCTTATTTCCTACAGCAATCCTTCAGTTTTTTTATCAAAGGGAACAATTTAACATAAATGTCCTGTACCATAGGCATGTGCTTCACAGTATGTGTGATGAAGCTCCATCAGGTTTCTACATTCATTTCTGCATCATGCAGAAACAATTTGCCATAGTTTGCAATCAATCACCAACGTCAGAAAACAGAAAAAAAACCCATAAAACAGACTGACAGCTGTCAACTTTTACTTTCAACTTTTTCAAAGAGATTATTTAGGTGGTTTTGGTGGGGTGTTTTTTTCAGTTTTTCTGGAAACCAGACCTTTAGCTGCTGTAAATTTCATCCAGTTTAAAATAACTCGGCAAAATTAATCATCTTCATGCTGTTACAGCTTTAGACTAGAAACCCGTATGACATTTTTACATTATCATTCTATCAAAGCCTGTTACTTGTAAAACAAAGATTCTATGTGCTCACATGAAATCCAAAACAAAAAGATGGATCTGTAATTCGCTAATTTGTTAATAGAAGGATAATTTTACCTATACCCAACTCGAATTTATCATTTGAATTTCTTTTTGAAATTAGGGTTAAGTACTAGGCAAGAAATACAATAAACATTATTTAAAAAATATAAAAATATTATGCTTAAATTGGAACACTAAGAAAAATATCTGGCACTCTAACGTACAGAAAAACACAAATTCATTGGTACAAGGAAACATTTTAAAGATTTGTTTTAAAGGTAATTCTAATAATAAGAATATCAATCTAAATAACAGTGAACACCATAACCTAAGCATTTGAAATAATAAGAGGAGAGAAAATTAAACTATAGTATATGTAACATAGTACTAGTAACACTCAGATGATATGCTCTGTCTTGATGCCTTTTAGAATTAGAATAAGAGCCTACCAGATTGCTTCCAAAAACCTTCCCAGAACTGAAAGTCTTCTTGACATCATACTGGGAAAGTGGACGTAAATATTAGTGTAGCCTTAACATCTAATTTCTTACATTTGCTTGGACCCTTGCTTGGGATTCCAGTGTATTAATACCCTTACATAAAAGCAAACACTTAAGAGTTACAATTGCTTGATTTTTGTCATTTTTGTCTGGCTGGGGGGAAGCTCTATCAAGCAGAATGAACACGACTGGGTTTTATGCAAAGCTTTGTTAACCTTTGGCTGCTGAGAATGGCAAAGCCATTTTTCAGTAGCTGAGATGAAGCAATGTGGTAGTAGGAACAGGAGTAGAAGTAGATGTTTTTAAGGTTATTTCTTTGCTTGTTTATTAAAATTGTGCCCAGATGTACTGCCATACTTCGGGAGGTTATACCTTGCTTGCATTTTAATTTCAAGTTTTAAATAGTTTTCAACTCAGTTCCAAAAACTTCCATGGAGTTTGCCCCAAATTAGTCTGTATCGTAGCTCCGTAAAGTTTATTTTAATATTAAAACCTCTCAGACTTTGCAAGTTTATGTCTGTTATCAGGATTTTGTTTTGTACGTGCAATTTTTGCATGAGTAGAAAAAGACATGTCTGTGCGAAGACCTCGGTCATGCATTTTTAAGACTCAGGGGAACTTTTCTGTTCTAATTTTTACAGTACTAGTGGCTAAGAAGTATATTCAGGAATCTGTGAATCTCCAATGGAGTTTACCCTGCTGTGGTGTGCACGTATGTCTGCCTGCCTAGAAACTGGCAGTTCCTTTGTGCCGTTAAATACTCGACAACTTTCCCCCGGGTATTTGATTCTAATCTTTCTGGCCTGAGGCTTTGCTGCGTTCTGGTAGCTTCCCAGCAAGTACATGACTGAAATCAGTATGAGCTTTTCACTTACTTCCTTGGCCTGAGCACAACTGCAGAAATACCAATAAGTAAGTAGGTGGGTTGGCATCTAAACATTTACTCTGACGAGGTTTTGCAGTCTGTGTGGGCTAGGAATATTTTGCTCTAATAGCAAAATATTATACAGCTTTATTTGGGAGCTTAGATTAAATATTTGTGAGAAAGTGATTGCACAAAATTTAGTTTTCAGTTGTCTGGATATCTGTTGTAGTATTGGATTAACTGAGGACACATATGGTTGTTTTGTATGAAGCTACTATACAGTCTTGTTCTCATTACACAGATATCTCTTGAGACCCAGGTAGGTGTTATAAAATACTGTTTTCTTCACTATTTTATTGTTTGTTTCCAACAAAGTTTTTATTTGGTATGAAGAAGCAACATTCTTTGAACAAAATTTATTATTGTCTTCCTGTTGTCAAAACAGAAAATCTCCATCGATGTGGAAATCCTACCTAAAGGTTCCCTCATACAAAGAAAAAAGGAGGAATGATTTTTTTTTTTGAGGAAAAATTTGTCAATAAAAATGGAATACACCAAAGTGTGGGAACAAACATTACAAAACTATGCTTGCACTAGGAAATACAAAGGAAGAGAGTGGTGCAATCCTAATATAAAAGTTTGGCTTCAATCTTGAACAGCCAGAAAATTTATTTATTTTTTCGTTAATATATTATGCTGCCAAATTCTGTTATCTCAAAGAATCAGACATTTTCCACTAACTGGTCTCAGCGGGATGGAGTGGTGAGTGTCATTCTTTACAGCATTTCCTTTCTTAGGTTTGCTATGCTGAACTCTTGCTGTTAAGTAACCTTGTACTATGTTTTCCATACCTTTAGCATTAGGTTACATTTAAAACCTCTTTACAAAGGTGCTGCTCGTGAGAAGGCTGTTAGCAAAGGATGTGGGAACTGTATTTAAAATCTCAGAGTTGGCAAACTTTCTTGCCAAATTTGAAGGAGTACACTGTCTTAAAAAGTCAGTTATTAACTCAGGCTTGACATAGTTCAGAATCAGGGTAAGAAGGAGGCTAGTCCATGTTGTGCCATGTGAACATAGCCAAGGATTGAGATGGAAACAGTTGTATCTTTGTAATATTTTTAATTATACATTCTAAATGTGCCAATTGCAATCATATCTGAATTATTTACATCACATTTCTTTCAGCAGCTTTTCTGCTTTTTCCCCGTGTGTACAACCAAATTAGTAATTAAAACACACTTCTTTTCTGCTTTGCCTTAGATACAGAGCTAGATCAAAGTTTATGGAAACCATAAGCAAAATTTAACTTTGTGCCCTCGAGGTTGAGGGAGAGTAAGCATTTTATTTAGCCTTTCTGGGCTGTCAGGGCCCTGAGCCCATTGCCCTCTCCTGAGGTCTGGCTGCTGGGGCTCACTGCCAGTTTTGATAACGCAGTTGTTTGCTCTTAAGAGGCGTTAGTGGATCTGGAAACCTTGCTAAGATGTGGAAGGAAGGTGAGGCTGGTTAATTCTCAAGGAGTCTTTCTGGGCATCTGTCTTCTTCATTAACGCCCACTCCTTTCAGTGGCAGCACTGGCCTGGGATCAGAGTGGACCAGCTTCTCAGAGTGCAGAACACCTTTAGGGGCTGATAGAATTCAGGGGCCCAAATCACATAACCCAGATCAACAAAAGGGTTCTGGCATTTTAATCAGTGGGAGTTAGTTGCCCTGTGTATTGAGTCTCAGCTTCCCCAGTATGTGAGAAATACTTTCAAAGATTTTTGAGGCATGAAAATAATTCAGAAAGGGGCAGTATATAATAACAGATAAACAATGTATAGGTCTTTGCTCAGGTAGAGTGTTGGGCAATGAGGTCAGAAAGTATTCTTGTGATACTGATTATTTTAGATTTTATAATCTTGTTAGCAGGTGATCCTTGTGCTAGCAGCTCTGAAAACTAGCAAGAATGGACAAACCCCTATAAAATAGGTCAATTATTTTAAAAAAGTCTAAACACAGTATTACCTATCAATTTCAGCTTTTAATTCTTAAGCTCTCCAAACCCAAAGGTAGAATTCTACATGCATTGACACCCTAAAAATAAACAAAACAAAACAACAGATTTTTAAGCTCTAAGGAGTGCTCTGAAAATCTCTGTCTTCTGTTTGTGTTTTGCACTCCTATAAGTTAATATAGCCAAACTGATTTTCCTCCTGACATTCTCTGAACTGAATTTTCTCCGAGGCATTGTTTTGTGATATATGCCATATTTTAGCTCAGAGTAGATTTTTATATGCAAACTATAACTCTCAGACGCACGCTCCGTTGACACCACTTTAAGTACAGTTGCACTGGCAGTAATATATCTGCATGAGAAGAATCCACTAAACAATAAAATTATGTAAATTATACTATAGGAAGATTATTCATAAGCAAATGCCTAGATATAAGCTTAGCATCTCCTATGTGGCTCATGGATTTTGTTAAAGTATGACAAACAATCCTGGCAGAAATCACAAGAGAAATTAAGATCAAAGCCTAAACATAAACTAAAAGAAATGAAGTATTTTCTGCTGATCAATTAACGATGTGCTTTGCTGCCAGCCTGCAGTCATAAACCAAATAGGAAATCACATTAGGCTGCTTTTATAATCAGGAATAGAAATGGCACTTATGGCTAAAAAGAGAAACCTCACTGCATTTATCTCTGTATTGTTTTTTAATTGTTTTTTTTTTTCATCATTACTATTTTTCATCATTCATATTTAGATTAGTTACCTAATTTTAGATGGGCAACCAAGTGTGTAATAAATGCATGAATTCCATTTGGTTTAAATATCCCCATCTAATTATCTTGTGCTTTTGTTATCAATCTCAGATGTTAACAGCCTAATGGCAAAAAGACTTTTTAGTAATTAAATTGTTAGTAGAATTATTGTAGAGCACATTGACACACAAAACATGCTTAATTATAACTATAAATAGTCTGTAAAGGCTCTTAGTAGGAATGAGATTAAAAAGTAAGAGAGTAACAATCTAAAATTATATTTCCTGTCCTCTCTCTGTAGTTGGAAATGTCTTATTCTTGTCTCCAGCATTGTTTGCCATTTTATAAAGCTTTTCCTTCTCTGAATTTTGTCAGCTTCTCTGAGTTGCTGAAGGAGAGTACAGAACTGGTGGAAATCACATAGCGGAGCACAGAAGACACTTTCCTCTTTGCTCCTGCAATAGTGGTAAATGCAAGTAGTAAATGACAGTTGCTTTCACAATATTGCTTTTCCCTTTCTCAGAAGATATTTCATGGAAAGAAAGATGCGGGAAGCGATGCTATTGAAAAGGCAGCCGTGGTGTCCTTGCAGGTAGGACAGTAAGGTCAGAACTGGTTTTTGACCAGTGTGGAGTCACGGCCAGTTATAAACTGTTGTGTTGATTTCCATAGCAGCAGGGAAGGATGAATAGTGGACAACAATGGCCCTTCTCATCTTCAGAATAAATATAGTGGGTTGCACTGTGTCTTATGTACAGAAGGAAAAATGAATTGTTTGTGTGTCTTAAGTCCAAGGTAATTGGAAAGATTGGGATTTTTGCCTCTCTTGCTAGGCTGCAGGCTGGCTTTTCTGCCCTTCCCATGGTTAAAACCGAAGGAGAGGAAAGGAGAAAAAGGATAAAGTATAAGAGTCCGAGGTTCAAAGAGTGGTATAAAGCCACTTCTCCACTGCAGCCGCTCCTTTGCTGTGTAAAAGTTCTGTAGGTGAAACTGGATGTCACCCAGTGCAGTCTCGCTGCTGGCATTTCTTTCTCCATGCCTCCCCTCGTGCTGCCACTGCCTCCCCCGCTGCCTCTTCTTTGCGCACCTTCTGCTCTGAGGGCTATGGACTCCTTGCGTCTCTTCCCCCCAACTCCTCTTCCTCACTCTGGCCTCAACCACTGGACCACCAGCGTCACTGCTGGGTAGCCCAGGTCAGAAAGCCCAGTTTAGCTGGCATGGTGACAGAACTGGTTAGGAGAGGTTAATACCCAGGCTTTGTGCTGTGCTGTGTTTTGTTAGATGGGAACTGATGGTGTCAATCATATGAGGTTCCCGTAAACGTTCAAGGTGCGGCAAAGCAGATGCTCTGAGGTGCTTTGCTGAAGCAGGGGAGGGGAAGAGACACCAGAACCTGGAGAGACTTGGCAGAGTGGCACGTCCTGCATGCTCCTTCAGCTTAGACGTATGGTTTGATTTTTAGGATAGGAAGGAATTTTCCTCTGAGTCATATTGGCAGGAACGAGTGTGGTTCTTTTTCCTTCCTTCACAGCACAGAGCCTTGTTCATTTGCAAGGATCACCAGGCATTTTTCACCTAATAAAATTTCTGCAAGGTTATTGCAACACCTTTGGTTTTTCTTTCTCCCCCTCTCTTTTTTTCTCCCTCTCCTCCTATCTCTCCCACTTTCTTCTTTTCAGTGTACTGCTGCTTTTGAGGCTCACAGTCTGTTGTTTGAGAAGTCTGACACTTGTTCTAAATATTTTGAAGAATATTCTGGAAACAATTTAGAAGGAATTAGAATTTTTTGGCTATTGACATTTTGAAGGGCTGGTATTGATTTTGATGTGCACCCGCCTGGAATTAAGCTTTGGTTAAGTTGACCTTTTTATAGTGCTTTCTGCACCAGTTTTGTGGTTTGTCCTCTGAGGTGACTAATTTTTCCATGACTTGGAATGACCTATAATGGGAGCAGAGGTACTTAACATTGTGTATTGTATTTGAGTCTGTTTACCACACAAAATTTAGCTGTTACAGCATTAATTTCCATTGTTGAGTTAGTCCTTGAATTCACCTGTGTTTTCTGAATGTATAAAGTATGTGTAAAGTAAAATTGGAGAAAGGTTGAAACATGTCAGAAATTGACGGCTTTTGATTTTGAAAATTTTGTTCAAAAATGGAATGCAGGAGTTATATTTTTGCACCCCTCCCTTTTTTTTTTAATTAAAATATCTAGTGTACATTGAGTTGGAGCAACATTGGAGTTGTTTGTGGGTATGTAGGAAATACAGTATAACATACACCAAGTCATAAATCCTAAAATCACAACAGCTGTTGTAGTTGACTGTAATGTTCACTCTGTTTATTAAAACTTTTTGAGTTTTATATTTTGTAATTGTTCATCACTAATGATATTCCCCCATCTTGTAGGGGTCGCTTCTGCGCCTGTATCAGGAGATATTCAGATGGAGTTTGATCGTGCTTGTCAGTGGGCTTTGAAATCTAATTAGGCAATTATAGCTTAAATTCCACAGCTCAAAATAACCTGAGCTCCATCTTTTCTGTGAGCTATTTTCTAACAATGAAACCTGCTGAGTGCAGACGAACTACTATGGGCAACACACAGATTTTGTTCATCAAGAAGAGAAAAGTGATGCTGAAGTCTGCTGTTATATTCCGAGAAATGTTACAGGTCATGTTGTGAAAAATTGGGCATTTAGCAGTAAAATGTAGTGTATATTTGCAGTGTGTGTGGAAGCCACCTATTTTGTGCCGCCATTTATACTTTCAACTGAACTATTGTTTGTAATGAAAAATGCATCTACAAGTTTAAAAGGGCATTTCTTTCACCCCAAGCAAGTCTTTGGAGAGGTTCACTTAAGAAATTAACTGCTTTAAATGAAACAATCTTTCTTTCAGAAATGTGAAATAGTTGATTGCCACGCATCAGCCTATAGATGCCCATAAACTTTTGCCTCTGCCAATACTTCTTAGCATTTATTTTAAAGCTTACATAGCACCAGTGTCTACCCTGGCACCTTTGGCAAATTAGACGTCTTGGGCATGGATTACGTGCAAGCGCTTTAGAACCTTTGCTGGTTGGTGACTATAGGGTCACAGGCAAGCATCACTTACAGTCAACCTAAAAATTCTTGCTTGCATCTTGTACACGTACAGAGACCTTTAGGTGAAAAGCCATGTGCTAAACACCATGTTACAGGAGTGGATCTGTCTGTACCACAGTCCACTGGAAATGACTGCTTAGCAGTGAGGACATACTGGTATGGGGTTGCAGATTATCCAAGTGGCACCTGGGTGCCAGCTGCAGTCCATGTGGCAACACAAAGCTGGGTACGCTCTTCTGTTGAGTGGCATTTCCAAGCTGTTCATGAGAGTAGCCGTTGCAATGAGGCGGTTTGTCAAATAGAAATTTCCCCTCAACCTAATGAATGCATTACAAAAGCAGATTTATTTCTAAAAAAAAGAAAGTATGAAGAAGAGGAGATTCAGTGTTTCAATATACTGCAAAGCTATGCCACTCTGAGTAACTGCATTATCTGAGAGAAAGGAAAGTTGTGGTTTGTTATATTGCTGCTTAATTAAGGTGTTCTATACATTTTAGTTACATAAAAGTAGCTTAGCTTTTCTCATTCTGCCCAAGTGCTCTGGTCACGTGAATGGACTGTTCCTTTTGTGTGTAATAGCTTCTAAAGAGAAACTTTTCACATTTGTACATTCACCTGCATCTTTTGACCACCTTTCTCTTTACCATCCTTATTTTCTTTGATTTTTGTTTTCTATGGTATGCCAAGCTGTTATTGAACTACCTGGGATTTCAAACAAGCTCTGCCTTTTGATTCCTTTTTTTACAGTATGTTGGTCTAGTCTGAGTAATTAGCATTTTATCCCAAATTTCTGACAGTTGACTGTGTTAAAGTATTACATCACATTGGCCATAGTCATGTAGATGACTTGAGAAATAATGCTTTTTGAGTCTTCAGCAAAATTGCCAAATAACAGAAAGAAACCTACAGGTAGGGCTTTAAATTATATTGATATGATACTGCAAAAAAAATCTTCCCGTTTTAAGTAGCTTTTCATATTCTACTGAAATTTTGATTCCCTCTAAAATGACTACCATGGAGATAAATTCTTAGCATATCTTGACTTGCTTTGTTTAAAAGAGCTTAATATTTGGAAGAAAAAAAAAAAAGTCCTGAGGTTTTGTGAAGAGTCTTACAGTAACTTTTAAATCCCTTTTCAAAATAAAGGCATAATATGGTAGTAATAAATTAAGGAAATGACTGTTCTTTATGAGACTATGTTCCAGCATATTTATATTTGAAAAATGATTGCTGCATTGATATGTTGTTGAAAATAAAATTAATTTCCCACCTTATTTAAGATCAGCTCACTGAAACCTATTGCTGCCAATAATAGCTGTGGTGGTGGCACTGCCAGCTGAGTAGTTTGCAGTACTTATTCCAGAGAAGAGGTAGCACAGCTGCACCAGGAGTCCCAGTGTTCTTTAGCCAGTCTGAAGAGTTGTATGATAGACTTCAGAGGGGCTTCTCAATCAAGAAGAAAAGAAAGAGGGACATGTGGGAGGGACTCTGCTTTTCTTTGAAATAAATATTAAAAAAAGTCGTAAGTGGCATGAAGGCAACTGGTAAAGCAGCAGCCACACTTATTATCTAGTAGTCATAGATTGCCATAGGAACCGTAGATGTGTAATCCCTTCTGCTAATTTTAAATGCCATTCATCTCGGTGAATTAACAGTGAGTATCAGAAACCACAAACGTATTACTTCAGTGCAACTGTAAATACTGTGACCTTGAAAAATGCCTGCTTTTTTTTTTTTTTATTCTCCACCGTAGTCTTTTTATATTTTTGTTACTGTTGACCTTAGGACCCTGAGAGCGCATACACAAACTAAATGAGGGAAGTACTGCACTCGTTCTGCTTATGCTGCCATCTCCCGGCTGGAAACGACCCCACAGATGGACAGGTTGTTTTTCCTTCTGTAGTGAGAGAAAGCTCAGACAGTACAGACCCATGTGTTTGAGGAACTAAAGGCTGTACAGTATTTCAGTACCATATGTATGTGGGCAGTTGATGATCATGGTGTAAGTACAGCCACAGATAGTTAAATGACATTGCTTTACAAACAGACGGCACAATCATGTATTTTATTAAATATCAAAAAAAAAAGTCAGATCCTTCCAATTTGTTTGCATTGCTATAGTCCTTTCTTTGAACATAAGCCCTGATCTAACAAAATGCTGTCTGCACCCTTTTTCATTTCCACAGTTCACATTCCAACCAACAATCTTTTCCTATTCATTCTACAGAGAGGGTCATCCTCATCAACTATATGTTTCTAGAATAAATATATATAACCTTCTGTATATTTATAACTGGTATGTAGGAGTGAGTTTTTTTGAACAAAATCCTGTTGAGGCAGATGTCTGGAACTTTCTTTAGTTTTATGTCAAAGAAACATGTCTCATATTTAGTCTAAATTTGCTCAATCCAATTTACATTGAGCAAGGATCAGGTCAGAAACAGTTAGTTCTGGAACTCATGGTGGCATTACTATGGGAAATTTCTGATGGGTGTTAGTCACAGGATCACTATGGTGATTTAAGGCAGCCAGATAGATGTTTAAGAAAAAACTACAAATTAATTTCCAAATTGGCTATGTTGCTTTAAAAAGGAATTAAGTTATATATTATTTAAGGATTGTGTTTAATGTTCAACTCCAGTAATGCCTGGGACAGTAAAAATGGTAGGAGCAAACTACAAGTCAGTTACAACAGGTTAAAATCACAAAGTAGCCTGAATATCATTGCTGTCCTCTTGTTGTCATTTATCTCTCTTTTGCATGAAACGGCAGAGTTTTCTCTAGTGTGTCCCGAAAATGCAAAATTACTTTGAATTTGCTGTCAGGTATTTGGAGACTTTTTGAAGCACTTTGCACACAGCTTTTTGGGTGGATTCCAGCAATCCAGATAGATTCCAGTGCAGGGTACTGTTTACAGTTGGTATTCATTAATCCAAAACTTCTTACTAAGAAGTGATATTTTCCTGAGATTACAAGCTGCATTTTTTAATACTGTGAAGACATCATTGTTTCAAAAGAGGAACGGTGTGTTCTGGGCTGTACTTGCAGGCAGGCAACTAAGAAGTCCATTCTGCCTTTGTAAGACTCCTTTTCTGAACCAACTAATGTGGTGAATTCATAGTTTTATCAGCTAGCTTGTTATAAGCATAATATTTGGTTCTCATTTGGCATAAATATCTATTAACATAATTGCTTTGATAGTGCTTATTAAACAGTTTTTCTATTACTTTTCAACAATGTTCGAAATTAAGGGTGCTATGAATTGAATTATGATGCCAAAACAAGAGGACAGTAATTCTGGGTACACTTTGTGAAGTGCTGATATTTTTTTCCTCTAGCCATGGTTATGTGAATAACATTGAGATATGAAGAAAAGACCGTATTTGTTGAGTGTCTCAGGATTCAAGTGCTTCATTTTGGTGGCAAGATGGTTTCTATGCTTTATCAAATAGAGGATTGCGAGGTATTAAGGAATACTGTTTTCCAGGTCTGTGAAAATGTAGTTATGATTGTCAGATAATGAATAGCACATTTATGATTTAGTTTGTTTGTTTTGAGAGGTTTGGGGGCATTTTATTTTGAGTGAAGTAAAGAGTGTTGATCCTGATGTATACAAGGTAGTGGTTCTATAAAATTAAGGCATGTTAATAACATTTAGGGGTGCACGCTGAGGTGACAGATCTAATAGTGTAGCTGGAAGAGCACATTGTTGCTCTTTGTTATCATAAGTCAGGGAGTACTGAGATAGGTCTTCCTCTCACTTGCCAGGATGTCTTAATAGCTTGGTCTGATTAATCATTGCTTTGGCTTGACAGGCTTGTTGAGTCTTTCTACTGTGTTTTTTGCTTTCTCATTTCCTATGATGCTGCTGTGAATGCAGCAGGAGAAGGCTCCTGCCTTGTGAGACTGATGTTACCCAGCTGCTCTCCTGTACTGACCTGGGGTTGAGGAACACTGGGGCTGGTGGATGGAGGTAACACTAGTTAAATTTTGTCATTCTTTCAAAAGCAGTTTGAACAGAGCCTGATCGCTCATCTTGTGCAAAACAGCCTGTCTTGGGGGACAGGAGGTTCAACCTGCTGCCAAAACTGCCGTGGGACAGCAAGTTCACCTTCCAGCCCCCCTAAGGCATCCTGCTTCCCAGGCTGGTTAAGCAGGAGTGTCAGTGGTGAGTGAGAAGAATGGAGAAAAAAAAAAAACCAAAAACAAACAAACAAAAAAACAAAAAAACCCCCACCAAAACCAAAAAAGCCAGCCCTTTTCAGAAAATACAGCACAAAGAGATCTCTGTACTGGGAAGTGCACTCAAAGGTCTGCATGCAGTCTGTGGGAAGCCCTTGGGAAGGGGGCACGCAGTGCAAAGCTCCGCAGAATGGTCCCCAAACTGCCCTCTGAACAGAAATTTCCTGCAACTGCACAGCTGTGTGACAGTTTCTGCCTTATGGGTCCCTCTGCTGGCCTTAGTACTCCATTGAGTGTTTTCAAATAAAGTTCCAGTTTGTCCTTCTGTGCATTATCATCATTAGTGCTGCAGGTGTGGTGAGAAAAACCCCCAGCTTGCAGCTCCCCAGTCTCTTCTCTGGGTTTGGGTCCCTGGTTGTGCTGCAGATCCTTTTGGAACTGGGGAGGGAACAGCAGGTCTGAACTGGTCAGTGTGGTTAAGGGATGGAGGTAACTAGCTGAAACACATGAGGCTTTATTTAAGTACTTCTGTGTGTTAGGCCAGGAAGAAGATAAGAATTTTCTCAAAGCAGTCTGAGTTTTTCAACTCTTTAGAAAAAAAAAAATTAAATCCATTTGAGTTATTGTTTATTATAGTTTAAGCTTATCATGTTTGCCAAATACCTATCTATGTGAACGCCAAGACAGTGTGTATGGCAGAGAGGGATGGAAATATTCTTTTTTGGCCAATTAAATTCTGAAGATGAAAAAATGCAGTACACAATCTGTAGTGTTTCTGGTAGGTTTTGGGTAACGAATTTTAATTTATTTTTTTTACTTCCTTCTGTTTTCTTTTTTTATTGATTATTTATTGGCTTTGGATTTGAGTTCAGGAGTTGTAATGCTTCTTTATTTATTTTTTTAACAAGTTTATATCCAAAGTGGGTGTCATAAATTCCATAAGCTACAGTTTTTGGAGTTTTGTTTACTCTTTTTTACCATCAACCTGGACTGCATTACTCTCTTCTACAGCTGAACAAGCAGAAGGCCATATCCATCAAAAACATAGTCTTGAACCAAGTGAGCTCATACAAACTATATCCCTGAACAGTACTGAATTGAAAAAGATTTGTACTTATGGGACAAGAAGTAGTCTCAGATTTTCTGCTTATCTTCCAGTTTAGTTTATTAGTTACCTAAATTTAGGTAGCTTATGTGAGCTTAGCTTATGTGAGAATGGACTTAGCGAACTAAGTTCTAAACAAGAAACTCTTGCCAGAAATAGTAGTGTTGGATTTTTGGAGCTGTGTGTTTGTGTATTGTTTGGTTGTTGGGGTTTTTTTGGTGTTTTTTTGTTTGTTTGTTATGGTGGGTTTTGTTTGGGTTTTTTTTTGGGGGGGGGAGGGGGAGTGAGTTTGTTAGTTTTTAGTCTTTCTATAGCACTGACATCTGACATGAGGGAATTCTGTCAGATTTATCTTGAAATAAATATATTGGGAAAAATCCAGTACTCAGTCCCACTACTTTTGCCTTAGAAAACCTTTTGCATGTCCATTGCTCTTTTAATTTTTATCAGTAAAACCACCATCTGAGCTGATTCATACAGACTGCTGCAAATACGTTTCAGTTGCCAAATTCTGATTAAAACCCACTCATGCCTGAAGCCAGCTTGAGATTTTCAGGTTATCAGATATCCTTGTGCTTTTCGTTGTGCTAAACCAGATTTTTGTGTCAAGTCTTTGCTTTAAATCTAATTTAAAAGAAATTATGCAGAAGGAAAGAAGAAAAGTAGAAAGAAAACGGTCTGTGACATTAAGTTGATTTTGACTGAGCAAAGCAGGTTTTAGAAAGGTCATATTTTACATATGCTGTTTATCTCTCTAATAAAATAGAAAAAAAATACAGCCTTGTGCTTAAATTTAAAAGTTGCATTTGTGTTCCCAAAGATGCTGCAGTCTGGTGGGATCTCAGACAAGACACTTTACCTCTTTATATCAAATCTCTCAGGATTCTGCGTTGCACTCAGATTTGTGCTCCCCTTCCTTTGTTCTGCTTGCAGAGAGGACGTGGTCCCTCCCTGTGTGCCATGCACTGCCTGCTGCTCCTCTAAACCACGGTATCGTGCAAGGGAGCACTGGCAGTCCTGGAATACAGGGTGTGTTACCTATCTTCAAAGTGGAATTATATCCCATGCTCAAAAGGAACCCGGGTATATTTCATTCCAGTCTTGTTTCACAGTTATATTTTTATAAGAAAGCGGTTAGTAAGGGCATATAGTTGTATGGATTTCGAAATGAGTGATAGTAGTTCTACACTCACCTTGGTGGTACTTTGTACAGTTTATGCATTTTCATTTGTGTAGTAATATACCACATTCAATAGTTAATTTTTACAGCATCACTATGTAGAAATAATCAGTAACATTTCTTTCTCAATAGAGATTTTTGTCAGTTTGAAAAGAAGCCAGAATTATATCTTTAAAATAGCAAATAGCCTTTTAGTTTTATTTGGAATTCTTAAATAATGTTATTCTGCTATTAGTATTTTCTATTATTTATATTTTATTGCCATAAAGATTCTGCCTATGTGAGAAATACACTCTCATCAAAACACATTATGTGCTTATTACACATCAATAGAATTGATTATAACTTTTTTTTTTCCTGACTAGATTTTCAGAATCTGAATATCCAAGGTTGTTTAAAATCTTTTAGGTGTCATAAAGGATTCTACAATTACCTAGGGCCTATATTAACTATTTTCCTACAGTAAAAATGAAAGACAAAGAACAGAATAGTTACTTTGTGGTAACAAAGTAACTAATTTTTTGTGGTTTCTTGAACAAAACCCAAAACCCCCAACCCTCTCCCAGCCCTGTCCCCCACCCCTCCCAGTCCAACGAGCTGTTTCTGTAGATTTTTGACTCACAAGATACTGACTTACAGGATCTATTGTAAAATTAGAGTTCAAAGAAAACAGGTTATTTCAATATGATGCATGTGTTTTATAGTCATCCTATTAAGACTAAGTATTTCTTAATTACTCATCTTCTCTCTTTAAGGGGTATTGTTATTTAAGAAACTATTTCCATTTTTAAGGTCTGGTAAATAATAGCTCTAGAAATAGTTCTATCTTATTAGTATTATTCCATATATTAAAAATATGATTATTATGTAAACATGTCTATATATTTGATATTTGCAAGTGTCTGGTAAAGAATAAATAACTTTTTATTGTTTTTATAGTGTTGCATATAGACTGAACCGGTAATTGGGATCTGAGCCTGAATTTAAATGAAAAGTTAAGTAGGCTATAGAAGACGTGGCAGGCAAAAATTCTTTCATCTCTGTCCCCATATTATGAAATAAGATCGAAAGCTCATATGCCTCCTGAATTGGACTTATGGTTTGGATTTTTTTCTTTTTTGATATTGTACCATAAATGTCTTGTGAGGGGTTCCTTACTGTAGTTCTTGCTGTATGGTCACATATATATGATCTACTATATTTATTTTTTTTTTATTTCCCTGTTTCACACTTCTTAAAGTCTCTTTCACTTAAGGATTAGAAAAACCCACCACTCTGGTTAGCTGAGTGTAGGCTCTTGCCATAAAGATAAACTGCATAGGTTTCCCAGCAATAGAGGTCAAAGGACACATGCCCAGCTATTTATTTGCTTTTAAAACGGAGGGAATATGATTTATGCAGGATATTAGCTCATGTCATAGCGTTGAGCTTTGCAGGTGCGGCCATGGGAGCCTGACCCCCCGCTAATCCCCCGGAGAGCCGCGGGCACGCAGGGCATGGCTTTGGTGTTGCCGTGCTGCTGATCGCCTGGCTTTCTGCACTGGTTTGAGAGGTGAGGCTACCTTTCCCAGGACAGGCTTCCAAATTCTGGATTAGATTCAAATGAAACAAGTTCCAGGCATTTGGGCAATGCATTTGGATGGCATTACCCATACCCGGAGTTACTTTTATTCTTACCGTGTGTGGTTGCTTGCTTGGGTTTGATGCTGGTTTTGCTTAGTTTTGCATTAAACTGGAAGTTGCTGGAAGTTCTTCCTAGCCTCCTGCCCATCTGCTGATGCAAAGCGTGCTGAGCACCCAGAACTGAAGTGGTTCACAGAGGAGGTTTAGATTGAATACTAAGAAAAAATTTTACGGCGAAAGGGTTATTAAGCATCGGAACAGGCTGCCCAGGGAAGGGGAGTGACGTCCCTGATATTTAGAAGACAGGTAGACATCATGCTTAGAGATATGGTTTAGTGATGGTTTTTGTCAGTATTAGGTTGATGGTTGGACTCCGTGATCTGAAAGGTCACTTCCAACCCAGGGAATTCTCTGATTTTGTAATTCTGTGATTCTACAAGGGGTTCATACAAATGGGCCAGGCCACACATGCTTTTCAGGAGAAATGAGCCAGTGCTGACATTTCTGAGATCTGACTAACTTGTGTTTAAAAGGCCCTAATAATGCATCTTCATAGTTTCTTTTAATGATGCATTTTGTTGCCCTGTCTTAACTTCATTATGGAAGAGGCAAAACATGGATAACCATCCCAGGGAAGGCAATGGAAAGAGGCACCCTGATTTTTAGGCCTTGTTACCTTGTTTTGTGTATGTATAGAAAGCAGAAGTGTTTTGTATCAGATTACAAACAGCAATCTCTTCTCTTTCTTGCTGTTTTTATTAATGTTACTCTTTGGCTTAATGGGAAGTGGTGAGGTTATTGCTTCTGTGCATGTAAGCTCCAGCTGAGATGTAACTAGATAACAGTCTTTAGAGGAGGATTTACAACAAACTTAATTAATTCCTTTGTTTGATGTTGTTCGATAAGTTCCAAACACAAATACAGGCTGTAATTTTAAATAAAATAATAAATCAGTAGTGCTGGTTTAAAACAATTCAGAACAAAACCTGGAAGTGATGAAGTGCATAAATATAACAGGCGATTGCACTTGAAGGAGAAACAGTTAGTGATGGTTCATATCAGAGCTTGGCTTTGAGATTATTAACTGTAAAGATGTGGAAATAATTCCTTTGATTTAAAATATTTTCTCACAAACAGTTAGGAGGTTGTGTTGATTTAAGAACAAATGCATATGGGATTTTTGCTCTTAGGGTAAAGAAAAGAAGTGCCTAGTATACTTGTTACCTTTTCCATACAGAAACAAAGAAGACATCTTTTCCCCAAAATTGTAAATTGTATTATTGGCGTGTGTAATTATACCAGAATCATGTAGTTCTTCTCTCTTACCAGGATACAAGAGAGAGAAATATGTTTATAGTTATGTTAAAAAATACGTTTTCTGTGAAGGGGCAGGTAGAAACCCCTAGAGGGAGCCAGAAGTCTTCCTTACAAATGCCATGGCAAACTTTTACATGGAGTTGAAACTGTTTCCTGGAGTAAATGACTCGTTTTTCCTTTGATATGGTATTTATTCCCAATTTTTTTAGTTTGATATTTAAACATACTGTTGTCTGTATTGCTCAAATAAGTATTTCACATTGTATGTGTTGAACTTCATAGTCATTGACCATGATGTGTCAAGGAGGGGAGCCTGCAGCAGTGATGCACCCTGGATGATGGAGGGGGCTGTGAGTGTGTCCCACTATGATGGCCCAGCACTTTGGGAAGGACTCTGTGTGTGTGTGCACTGCTTTGGGCAGCACTCAGGGGAATGAGGAGATATTCCCCTCCCTGCCACAAATCACACGTGCTTCAGTTTTGAAATGCAGCCGTAACTATTTCCTTGATGCCTGCCTTCTTTTTGAAAACTAAAGATAAATCTGTGACTGTTTATATTTTATGTAAGGAGGAGAAATCCTACTTTTTGCCCTTTTCCCTCTCTCTACAAGTAAAAGCAGTTCCATCCTTCTACTCCTCTCCACCCACCCTCTTCTAGTGTTAGCACCTCAGTCGGCCCAGCCTGTTCGTGCATCCTTTGCTTTGTAAGCACCAACCTTTTATCCCACGAGCAAATTTGTTGACAACTTCGCTATAAAATATATCACCTTCTGGGAATGTCATGCTACGCACTCAGCAAAATGTCTCCCAATACCTTAGCGAATCAGCAAAATATTTTAAGAAACGCTTTATTTCTATGAACCAAATACCCTGATGGTTATTGGATTTGTCACAGGGGATAGAATTTCTCCTGTAGCCCTACTGACCTCCATATGCTATTGTGTTGCAAACCAACTCTTTATGTAATCAAATCAGGAAAAGAATGCTTAATTAACAATAAATGATCCCATTTTAAAAAACAACAAGTAACTAATTTTGTGCACTACCATTAAAGCTTACTTTTTTAAAATTCTGGTGGCTTAGCATTTTAAGCCATGGTTTGAAAATCCAGCAGAACATAGAAATATTTTTAATCAAAAGACTATCAAACAGCTTTCAGCAGGACAACACATTTATGGGTGGACTTGGATCTTGTAACTCCTGAGTGCCACAGAAATAAGCAGGTTATGAAAGGCATTTCTCTCGAGAAAAATATGTGTGCTATTTAGCCATAAATCATTATAAACTCTCACTATACCACGAAGAACTAATAAATGCTAAGTAAATTACATTTTCCCTCTTCCCGTGTGCTCCTGAGTCACGTTGTAAGTGCTGGATTCTGTTGTTGAGTGATGCAAAAGCTACCGTTGCAACCTTTTATTCCCTGGCTGCAAATTAATCCTTTGTACTGTAGTTGAAGGAAATCGATGACATTATTTGCTGTATCTTGGGTATCGAGAGCAGGAGGGAGCGCAGAAGCAGTCACTGCTCTGAACTACCATCGTGTGAAGGCTCAGGTCAGGAAAGATTTAAGTAATTATTTAGTTGGTGAACTCCCTTAGTATTCTTTTAATTATCTTTGTATGGCTATCTTAACATTATACAGTGTATCCTAGCACTTACTGCTAGTGCTATGATACAGTTACCGTGTAGAAGTGAGCCAGAGTTAATAGCAATTCCATTGTGTAAACGTTATCATGGCTTTCAATATGAGAGAACTATTTGTAATAATCCACGTATCTGAAGTTCTCTCTCTTGCATAAATGCCTTCGAATGTTTGATACCAGGTTTGAATAAATACTACCTTGTTTTAGTGGTCAGGTTCTGCTCTTCAGCAAACAAATTTATAACATTTGATGAGGGTGTTAGAAGGGAAATATCAAATTTGGAGTGTAGAAACATTCCAATTATATAAACTATACTTTTAGCTTGAAAGTACCATATGAACTTAGATCTATGAAGGGAGATGGAAACCCACCAGATAGTCAGAAAAAAAACCCAAACCAAAACAACATGAAAAACCCCAAATGAGAACAAAATACAGTGATTTATAAAGTATGCTTCTTATAGCAGCATTTCTGAGTTTCATGTGCTAAACACCTACTCTTGACCTCAAAATGACCTTGAAGTTTATGAGCTTAAGGTAACAATTATGCAACGGCTAAAATATGCAGACAGGACTTTACTGCCTAAAAAGAACTGCTGTCCTGTGTTTTGTTTGAATTAACACGCTTTGCTGGTTGTGAAACGTAACTTTGTCCTATTGAAGATCAGGGGGAGAGGAGCCCCGGTAGCCCCTGCACAGAAATCTCAGAACAAAGTGGGGGGCGAGCGTAGGAGGGTGGCGGATGCATCATGTTGGGTCAGTTCTGCAGGAGAACTTCCCAGCTCTTTCTTTGTGCTTTTTCTGAACTAAATGAGTTTGCCTGGGGAACGCCTCCAGCCAGAGATTTAAAGCTGAGAAGCCTCAGTTGCAATACAAACTTTCGAGGAGGGTGAAATGAACCTTTTTCATCTAAAGCAACAGCTCAAAGTAAAGTGGCCTTGTCACAGGCTTGGTTTTATTAATTTTTATCCCATGTTACAGCCTCTACAAGGTGTCATCAAATTTCAACCTTCCGTGTGTGGTGCAGTCACGAGGCAGTAAGGTGACTGTTGCATTTGCTGTATATTGCAGCTCTTTTTCTGAAGACAGAAATTAAATGTGAGAAATAATGTGTAATTTGTACAGTGATCACAGATCTCTCTTATAATTTAAATTGGTAACTCCAGTTCTCATCCCTCTGTAAACAAAAAGCTTATTTGTCTGTTTGAAAAGAAAAAAAAAAAAACCCACTCAAATTTTTGTTCTTCTATTCTACTGAATGATGCAACAGACAATAAATTCCAGTGCATAATGACATTTTGAAAGTAGAAGCACCCAAACATGCATATGCGGTTTTACAAAAATGCTTTTTTATTGTTCATACTTCCTAGTGACAGAATCTCAAAGCAGTGCAGGCGGTTTGTGACATACATGCAGGTCACAAATTTTGGCAATAAACGAAGCATCCCTTGGATTCTATTTTACTCTTTGTGTTGACTGCAACCACCTGCTTTTTTCTTTTCATATAGAGGACTGCTGAAGGTGGAATTTCAATTTTCCTACAGTTTTTCACACTCTTAAGACCTTGAACAGGTCACACAGTGATATTTCTATCTGCTTATCTCACAGATGTGTTTAGGGAAGATGCTGATATTTGGAGAGTATTTTTAAGATAAAAGGGGCTGGGACCTTGAGGCCTGTTCCTCTCAGAAAAAATCAAATGCACTGTCTGTTGTGCTGTCCTTTCTCTGCAAGAAGGACTCGGAAAACTAACAAAATTCCAGGGCATTGCTTTGAACAGCAGGTGTGAAGTTGCTGTGTCTTTCCCACAGATGTTTTAGTTGTGGAAGAAACAGGCCAAATGCACATACCCCAACTCTGGAAAAATTAGAATCTAAATGTTTAAATTCATAGATATTTTTCTTTTATATTAAAACTGTAACATTGTCATTATAAAAAGTAGTAGCTAATGAGAAAATTGTTCTTTGCATGTTTTTTCACAACATAGAGATAACAAATATGAATATTACATGAAAACAAGGCACATTGTCACATGAGAACTAATCGTTATAGATGCTGTGAACTTTCTTGGGCATAATAGACATCTTTGGTGACAAACTTTCTTAAAAGCAGCAGAAAATGTTTTCTTTCATATTTATGCTTCAATGGAGAAGTTTCTAATGGCCGCAAAATCCTTTAAGTAATAATGAAAGCCTGTCACTTTATATTTTCTCGAAAATTAGGTGTGAATTCTATTCTTCTTTTGGAAATTATAATAAAATGAGACCCTTTGCCCAGCTGGCTTTCCTGGAGGTGTTTTTTTTGGGCAGAATAAAATCGATCTCTTCAGTACTGCCAGTGTGAAATGCGCGTTGTCCTTCTTGCTACCTTAAAAATTTGTTACACTGCTGTTCTAGGCTTCATGGACCTTAAGGTAAATTATGACATCTCAGTTATGATGCTTTTTTACAATTTCTATAAAAATAGCTAGTTATCTATGCATGAAAGAATTTCAAGTGGGGAAAAAAGAGAAACTTTTCCCCTAAGGCTCATGTTGCAGTGTATTCTGTTGAGTTGAGAGACCATCCCTGACCTTTGCAGGTTACAGAGACTCCTCACAGTACAATGAGCAGGCTTTAAATCAAGCCCGGTGTGTCAATTTTGCTAGTGGTAGTGGAGTACCTAGGAAGTAATTTTCTTATGTGATATGTCTCTAAATGCTATGATGACTCCCTGTGTGGTTTTCGTGACTTTCTGCTTGCTCTCTCATTTGGAAGCTCCAGGAGGAGATTTTCTTCCAGACCTTCAGAAGGTGCTCTCAGTGGGTCCAATAAAGAAACTTTTTATTGCAAAAACTCTAATTTAACTAACCCAAAACAGAACTTCAATTGGAAAGGTTTATGTAGCTTAGGGGAGTGCTGGTACCTCCTGGAGCTTTCAGGAGCCCGTCTTTCCCTGACTCAGCTTTGGCCCTGGTTCCATCTGGGACTGACACCGGAGTGTCCAGCTGTGCAGCTACTCGGCAGTTTGAAGCCGAGTCTCTTTCTTGTTTTCCTTTCAAATGCATCCATTTCATCCCCAGAACAAAGTGGGAAGTTTTTTGAAGTCTAATTATTTGGCAGCATGGCAAAAAAAAAAACACAACACTTTTTCCCCAGGAGAAGCTCTGCAAGGCTCTTCTTGTTTGGAAAGGAACTGTCTTTCAGAGAGGACCCCAGAGCCCTTTGCTCAGTAGCATCTGGTAGGCTTCAGTGAAGTTCAGAAGCCATTCAGCTGAGCCTCAGTCCTGTAATGCCTCACTCGTGCTCTTTAAGGCAGTCTCAGGAATTAATAATATACTGTATGTGTATGATATTTCTTGTCCCTGAATCTTTAGGCCACTTATGTACTGGCTCTCCAGAACACATAGGAGTGGGAAACTTTGACATGATGTCACTATGTTGTACTGAGTGTTATTAATATTGAAAAATTGATGTATGACTTGGACTAATATTTTAAATTATTACTACCTACAGTAAAATGCAGAGATCGGGAATTTGAGTTGTTGCGTGTATGCTTTCCATGTGAATGCTGCAACCTTGTCTTCACAAGGTCATAAGAAAATCTTCTTTAGCCCTGGGGGTAACTCTTTGTCAGTTTGCTGGGCATAATTCTAATGAAATGCAACCTGCTATTCCTTATTCCGACTGCTGCCTCTTAGGGGAAGGTGCTGGGCCGTGGGATTTAACATTATGAATGGTGCACGGAAAAGATGCAAGAAAGTGCATAGGGTAAGAACGTGTGCATAGGTGAGTAACATATTGTAGCTGTTGGGTTTTGCTGTCATGTCCTGTGTTTTTCACAGTAATGTTTTCATCAGCCAAGGAGCAATAATCTCAGCACTTAAAAGGGCATTTATGGTGATGTATACAGCTGATGGTTGGGGTTTTGGTTTTTTTTGCTCTGTATGTCAACTTGTTTTCTCAGCTTCACATACGATATAGCCTTAGTTTCTGCTGCATATTAGTATCACCATATGTGAGAAATAAAACCCAGAGAAAGGAAAAGTGCCTTTTCTAAGACCACACAACAAGTCAGTAGCAGAACTGGAATGAAACCACAAGAATTTCTGGCTGCTTAATATATTTTTAAGGCATTTTGAAGGGCTTCATCCAGACTTGTACAGAATAGTTTCTGTAAAAAAGTAAATTTTAAGCATGTCTGAAGGGTGATTTACGTTAAGCTGCGTTCTGTAGTCCGGTATAAACAGGTGTTTGATGGCACTGTCTACCTGCTGGCATTCTTCTGATTGATTTTTCCAGCCATTTGGTGGTACTGTGCTTCTGGTAATAAAGAAGAGCTTGAGGGAAAGAGGTCAGTGATAGCTACAGCAGATGGTTAAACCACATGTCTTGTCCGTAGTAGCATTCTCACAGTTTGGTCCTTTAAGGGAGTGACTGTGAAAGATGGGACAAAACCCACAACTGTATGCAGTCCAGTGGTACTGAGCATATGGTATAGATAGAAAGGTCTTTTGTAACTAAATTCAGCAAGTAATGGGCATTGACTCTCAGGGGCAGAAGTGAACAGATATTGCTGTGGGTGCAGTTGCTCATTGAGACAAAACATGATAAAAACAGTATGTTGAAAAGGCTTTATCAATTCCTGTCTCCTTGAATAGGAATAATAGCTTTGGGGGGTGTGGAGGAGTGCAAAGAAATGGTCAGCATCATATGCTTTTACAAAAATATTTATAGTCTCTTTAAAAGCCTGTTTATCTTTAACCTGAAACATTTGCCTTCACTTACATCAGCACAAAGTCAGTAGAAAAGTGATTGCCTTTCACATTAACTCTTAAATAGCATAGATGACAAACCAAGGAAAATTAGCCCTATTATTGCTTTCTTTTCAATAAGTTCTTATAGCAGTGGTATATGATAGACTTCCATAATTAAAAGCAAATAGATAGGCAGAGAGCTGAATTGATGGCATCATTTAGGGTACCCGTGTGATTTGGAGAGCAGATTGTTCGTAGCCTAATGGAAAGTTTAACAAGCCAGCCTCTTCCTCGCTCTGCTGCACAAGTGGCCTGGGAACTGGCAAGAGAACCTGGCAACGTGGAATGCTTTCCCAGTTTCATTGAATATTGAATTTATGCCTTACAGCAGCATTATTTTTTATATTTTTTTTTTGGTAACAGCAGCAAATTTAAGCTGCATCTTTAAGTTCAGGAGGCTCAAGCATGAGATTCTTCCTGCACCTTTTGCAGGCTCTTGACTCTGATTCCTTTGAACTGGGAAAAGGAAATGGCATGTTTTTTCTGGCCTGGCCTACCTGGCAGCAATCAAAACGAGGTCAGAGAACTCAACATTTAGAAGAATAGATGGATTTTAAGTAGTTGATAGCTACTTTTTGCTTTTTAGCTGAGTTTTGATTGTTAATAGAGCAAAAGAATTTATTCAAGCTACTAAAAGCAATACAGCCTCCAGGATTTTTAGTTATCTGTGTTTCATGTGGGCATTTTAATGTGCCATTTCCTTTGTTACGTGAGAGGATGTTTGGATGTTTTCATCAGTGCCAGTCCTTTACTGGGAGAGCTCCTAGCCAGCTTCTCTTTATTCTTGAAAGACCGATTCCCTTCCCCAGCTGCTGTGGTCCAAGTGCAAACGCAAACTCAGCGCTGGCAGGCTCCCCTTAGTGGGAACACATTCCTTCCTTTGCAGGATTCGACACCGGGAGAGCCACTGGAGCTCCGGGCAAGTCCCAGAGGATCGATAGCTCTTTCAGTGGGATGCACTTTGGTGAGAAAGCAGCCTGCTTTGTTAAGCCGTCCAGATGATCAGCTCATAGTCTGGACTGCACAGCCTGTTGTTCACCAGGCCAAATACCTGTTTCTCAAGACCCTGACCAACACAGTGGCAGGATTTTTCCTATCAGAATAAAAAATTGAGTTGCAGAGAAGTTTGCAATGAGAAGTCAGTTGTTATTGGTATACATAAACCTGAGCTTTATCAAGCTGTCTTCAGGAGTTGCTTTTTCTTTTTTTTTTGTGAAAAGTGCTGATCTTTTACAATGTTGAGATTTCTTGGTGTTTTTTTCCCTTTTTTAAACACCAACAGGAAATACTGTGTACTTAATGCTGGAGATAAGGAACTGTGTAGTCATTGAAAGGACAAAGAGTTTGCTTTCATGAATTTGGGAAGTTTTTATCTAATTTAATCTAGAACTGAAAGGAAATTATAGAAAATATAAGAAACTGCTGTAGGCAACATATTGGTTGTTCCAATTGCTTCAGCTTAGAAAAAGGAAATTCTGCACATCCTTGACTTAATACCAAAGTATGGCTCTTAAATGTTTTTCCTGTCACTTCTTTTTTTAATTGGAATGTCAATACAAGAGGCCGTATGACTGGAACAAACTGTTTCAGTATAATCACATTGCAAGCTATATTTATCAGCTTCTTTGACTGCTGAGATTTTATAGCAACCAAAGTTCCCTACCCAGAGTCCTAACACATGCTCAGAAGATGTATGATACAACTGAAGAGTTTAAATTTGTGTTGTAACTTATTTTTTTTTAAAAAAGAACCCCAAAAACCTATAATAGGGTTTGAACTTCCTGTGAAACAGTAAAAGTAAAAATAATCTTGAGGGTACCCATCAGGACCTAGATCTTTCCTCACCACTCAACCAGAGCAAGGTATGACTTTTTGCTTGCCACCCCAAATGTCCAACTATCTGAGTTCAGATGCCTTCTTGGAAAGCAGAAGTTATACTTAGGACCTCCTCCTGCTGAGAAGCAAACTGGATCTAGATCTGCCACTTACTGCTAAACTTGGTTTTTGGGGAAAAGTTGGCTGGGATCTTGAAGCGATACTACTTTTCTGGGACAGCTATGCTTTAAAAAGACAGGAATTTTGAGAGAAACCTAATTTTGTTGTTCCATGTTAGTTATGTACAGAGCATGGCTACCATTAGGATGATTAGGGTGCCACTCTGCCTAGTTTCTAGGCTACTTAGGGGTCAGGCTCAACTGAAGAGTTGCATAACTTGGACCAAAGAAGTTGTGGTTTATACAAATACTGCCTTTAGGGCACCTGCAGCATCCTCAGACCCAATGGAAAGTACTTGGTGAATTTTGGTGATGCTCAGGCTGTATGGCAGTTCAGAAGAACTTTCTTTGGAGATCTGGAGTTTGAAGAACTTGTTATTTATATTCTGGTTTGGATCTGGTCTGTGATATGACTGAGTGTTGGATTCTCTGTGTTGAGCAGAATTAGTTGTGGAAGTATTTCCTGAAGTACTGCGTATTCTCTTAAGAGTTAAGCGGTTGGTATTTCAATCTGCGCGTGAGTGGCTGCCATCACTGGCTCTTCATGACTTAATGTCCATTACAACGATATCATCTGCAGCAACCGTGATTACTGAGTTCAGAAGTTGTGATGTGCTGCTGGAGTGGCTTTTTGAAGCAGACTTGAAAATGTCTTGCATTTGACAAGATGATTGATTACTGCAACTTCAATTAATGCTAATATTTGGGGCGGGTTTGTTCTGTTCCTCATTTTCTATGGATATTCATGGAGTTTAAGATAAGAAGAGGCAAACTGATCATCACATTCAACTGCAGGAATATGAGAGTCAATAAATGTTGCTCTAAAACATTTTCTTCAGCATTCCTATCATTTTTGGCACATATTGTGCACGTATTACCTTTCATCGTGAACTAATGCTGGGTTTGCTGTAAGGAAATTATGTGACTGTGAAATAGAAACAGACGTAATCATTAGATTGAGGGCAGGTGCTGTGTTTCATAGGATCATCTCTATCAGTTTATTATTCTCCTTTTTAGAAGAAGAAGAGTATGGAAAATCAGTGAGTAATTCCATTTTATTTTACATATAGCAGACCTGCAGCAATCTGCGGTCAGCAAACCTTGGACTAGGGTATTAACTTCAGAAAAATATTTTGTTTTTTTCTGAGTGGCCTTTCCTGGATTTCCTGGTGAGAAATGCAGTGCACTCATGCACAAATTCAAGCTACTTTTCTCTTCCTTGATCCTGGTATTCCAGGAGAGCCAGTTTTGCCAAACTCATATCAATAATTTTCCTCCTGTAATCTCCTGTAAGTCAGTGTGTGTCACGCTAGTTAGGACATGAGAAGTTGCTACTCCAAGAAAAACCTTGGTCAGGCTTTAGTTCATGGTGCACCTCTGGATTGTGGTCTTCAACGTTGCTGTAGACGTGAATTGAGAAGGCAGGCATGACTGCAGTGGGCTTTCTGGCACGCAAAGTTGCTCTGATCTTTCTTTCTAGAGCCAAGCACACACAGACTCTCAGTTTTTGTATCTAAGGCAGGCTGGATAGAGCTCTTTTTTGAAGCAAGCACGAAGACATTGTCTTAAAATCTGTTGGTAAGCAAGAGGTGTGGGTCGAGTGACCCGCTGGGCTGGATGGGAGTGCATTCCTTGACTTTTATTTTGCCCTTGCTGGCAATATAGCTGAATGTTGCTTGGCGCGTTTTGCATAAAGATTGTATTCAGCCCACAACATTTTGCCTAATGAACCATTTGCCCTCTAGTAGGTGACGCTTTCAACCCTTTACTGAGATGTCAGGTGAATTGCAGTGGTTGGCACTGACGGAGGGGGACACGGAAGCGCTGGTGCAGGGGTAGGAAGGTAAAGCTCTTGTTCAGAGCTTCTTATCGCTTAAGCGCCAAAGCTGTAATTACATAAACAGAACCGCTCCAGCCAGCCCATCGTGTCATTATGGATTTTCCAGCTAATCTGTCCATTCATCTTAATGGTGCAGAACTTGTGCTTCGTGTCACTCTCTGCCTTTGTTCCACTCCTTCATCTCTTGAAACGTCTGTCATGAAGAAAGTGTTTATCTTGAATTATGTGTTGAAGAAGGTTAGAGTGCACACTTCTGAAGCTTGGCATGAAATTTCCTAAACAAACCTTGCCGTTTGCTTCGTGCAAATAACTGAGGTATGGATTTCAGATTAACATTGTGCATTAATGTTTTTGGAAGCACTTTAAAATAACGGCCATGGTGTTGGTGAATAAAGGAATGCTGTTGAAGTGCATGTGACATCCACATTACTAACAAATCAGCTTATTCATTGTAATGAATATTAGTATGATAAACATTATCTTAATGCATGATGATTAACAGTTTTTACAGAGATTTTTTTATTAACTGAAACATTTACTTGTGTTATATTTTAACTTAATGCAGCACAAGATTTAAACACTTTTCTACTTGGATGTTTTTGTATTGGGCTAATACTGGTATTGTGTTGCTGTGCAAACACTCGTGGGACATACGTATATAGGGGAGCAGAGAGCAAAGCAGACCTGAGTGAAGGCTCAGGGACCCGCCGGAGTTTGAGGCACAAAAAGGATTACACCAGGCACTGCAGAGAGTCTCTGAGTCACAAGCAGCTCACTGCTGTGGAATGAAATGATTTCACTTCAGTCTCTCTGCTTCTCTTTTTTCCAATGACTATCTTTAATTAAAGCTGTGATCTTTTCCTTACCCTTTAGTAGAGTTGGTCTCTGCTGGATTTCATCAAGTTATACATAATACTCCAATTCTATTTCTGCAGCCAATTGTACCTGTTCTTATGTAGCTCTTGCTTTTCCGAATTAATTTTTTTTTAAATCAGTATTAGTTACAGTTTTGTGTCTTTTTCTGTAATTTTGTATTAAGATGCCTGGAAAATTTGTTAGGGGGAATGAACAAACAAGTGAAGTACATTTTTAAGAAACCAAATGTGCTCAGGAAGCTGTTGGGACTCTCCAGGTTTTGTTTTCCCTAAATTCACATGTAGAAACAAATAAAGGAGAACAAGTTTATTAAACACATCTGACTGCTTTCTTAGAAGTGAGGATGCAGCTTGTCCACTTCACTTAAGATCTTTGCTGTTCATTTTTCAGCAATTTATGGAGGTATATAATAAATCTTAAGAACATGAATACTTCTATATAAATTTGTAGGATTACTTGTGCTCAAGACTGAAACTATGTCTGTGCACCATTCTTACTGAAGCCTAAAATGTGTTCTGCAATCTGGTTAGAAACCTGCTACCTTTTGTCCTCACGCTTCTTTTTTTTTTTGTATTTCAACAGTAGCACATTGTTATTCTTCCTGTGGATGAAAGATTTCTGAATGGCTGGTATCAATACTAAGGTGAATTTGGAAATGCAGGTAGTACTCGGTAATGCAGCTAGATATGGTGAAATTAATTTCTGTAATTAGAACAATACTTCCAGTTTAAATTCGGTTAAAATCCAGTTAGTGATTTCTGCTTTCAAATACAATTCTTGCAATCCTTTTAAGCTCAGTGGAATTGTCAGCTTGTATTTGAACTCAGCATTGATTTTCTTTAGGGTACAGTATTAAATTGAGCAGAATGTGAGTGGGCACTGCACATACTCTAAAAGTAATGTCAGTCTTATAAATCCTCATTAAAAGTAAGTATAAACCAAAAGAATTCAGTAAGAGATCTGCGGGCTTTGAAATATCCACATTCTTTTCCAATCTTGAAATGTATTGTATTTATTCAAAGTGTGGAGTAGAACCAACTGTTTTAAATCAGCTTTCTCTTTCTATATAACTAAACTGCATAAACAACAGCAGAAGACACAAATAATTACACTCCAATTTTTGTCAAAGGAACAGGATTAAGGAAGACAGAACCAGAATGGTTGTCAGTAATAGAGATTAGTTAATATAATACTTAACAACAGCGTTGCCGGTACTGAAATCTACTTAGGAAGGGTAATGGTGTACCAATTTGAGAGTTTCAGGTTTATACAGGTGCTAATAGGTGACATCTGGTTTTGGAATATAGAAGGGCAGGAACAGACGATATATATGATGCTCTGATGCCAATACTTGTCGAGAAACTTTGTAACAAGATTACATTTCTTACCAAAATTTGTAGCTATTTTTCTTGTGTTGTGTGATTATTTTGGTTTGTTTGTAATGCTTTGAGGAAATCAGTGCATTGTATAGTTGCTTAGGAAATAAACTGCTGCTGTAGTATTTTAAATATCAATTTTTTTCTTGCACTAAACTTCTTGTGAGAAGTAAGAGAGAAATAGGGTGCCATAAATGACATTTTGATAATCTAGGTCACTGATGTAAAATTAGCTCTGAAAGGGATGTATTTAGTACCGCTCCCAAATTTTGAATTGTTCCAGTAAATCTCTTTTATTGATCATTAACATTCCTCAGCTGTTCTTGAAATTCCAGTTATCTTTGAGTGAGAATGTTAGGAAATAGATTACTTCTATTTTAGAACCATGGAACTTGCAAATAAACTTCTAAGATTGTTAACAGACTTACTCCTACTGTTACTGTTTTCTGCTGAGATCCACTGGGCTACATTTTCGAATGGAATTGATTTTTCCTTTAAAAAAGTATGAAAAACTTCCTGGAGTTTGACACATACAGGCTCCTCTCTTATTCTTAGCATGAAAATCATGCTAAATAGTTACAAATCTGTTATAAACCAACACCTTAGAATTCAAAAAAATGGAAGGTTTTGGCAGACATAACACTGCAGAATTCTCTGTTCTGTCTGTGTTGCAGCTCTTATCGCTGAAATCCTTCGCTCTGCTGCCATTGCATACCAAATTAGATCCTCAACATAGAGCTGAATTCAGTGTTCATTAGACTAGATTTTCCTCCAGTCAGTTAAACATTTAAGGTGAAATCCTGATTTTGTTAAAAGAAAGGCCTGTATTTTGAGTACGTTTTGGAGTTACCAGTTTCTTTTCTTCCTGTTTTAGTCCATTTATTTGTGATATAATCCCAGGAAATATGCTGGTGCCAAGTGCCAAGTCTCTGTCACGAGGAGCATAATGATAGAAGTGCTAAGTCCATGGTGCTTGCTTATTAAAATAGCTCTTGCACATGAAAACAGTTCTGCTGAAAGCTAGATTATTGATAAAATCAACCTTGTTTATAGCAGGTCTCTGGCACTGGCTTTGGAACACCCTTGCCCAGTGCTGGTGACTTCACTGGCTCTCGTGGATGGGGAGTCACTGTGTGACTGGGAGTGTATTTGCATTGAGCAGACACCTGTCTTTACTGTTCATAATCCCATCAATTTAAAAGCTGTCCCATTTTGGTCTTAACTAATCACACTCTCATAATTACCTATGGTCATAACATTTTCTGAAATATCACCAAAAAGTGAATATTCAATTTAGCCTGTATTATCACAGGACAAGAGCTCATACCATCTGATAGGTATTTCACATTTTTAAATGATTTTGTTAATGAAATGAAATCACTTTTGAACAAGGTCATTCGGCGGGTACCCGTTGGGTGGGGGGAGCAGGGGCTGAGCAGAGGCGGGACAGAGGTGCAGTGGAGTCGAGGGACCAGCTGTAGCTGCAGTAACCCAAGTGCTGCCTGTGCCCAGAGCTGTGAAGGTCCCAGGGGTGAAAGCCACCACAGGAAAGCTCTTCCCAGGATGCCAAGAGATCCTAATGAGGTCATTGCTGTGAAGGGTCATAGGACTTTACATGATGGTTTTCCTGCAGCCAGAGTATTTTGAGATTGTGTAAAACTGGTAATGGGATATTTTAATAGGATTGTGAGAATGTGCAAGATTTGGTATGGGACATTTGAGGGAGTGGATCAAAGGTTGATGAAGTGAGAAGAAAGCATGGGAAAACTGAGGGAAAAGGGTGTAGAAGCAGTTTGTCACATGTAAGCAGGTTCCTGGTCATTACTTGTCTGACTGCACACTGTACCCAATTGCTGCAGTCTGTATTCTTATAACTCCTATTTCCAACCATCCCCTGCGTACTCCCTCTGTCCTGAGCCTGCCTGGATGAACCCTAAAAATCTTGGAGGTGGGCTAGTGGGCCTGGGTGAGGTGCGGACCTTGGGGGTCCCGGGGATGGCAGAGCCAGGCTCCGAGGGGAGCATCATCTGGGCCAGTCCCACTGCTGCTCTTTACATGACTTTGGATGTTTGTCCTGTGGCTGATTCATATTTAGCTTTTTGAAGTCAGGGATAACAAATAAAAATGTATGGTTTAAGACAGTTTAGTTTTTGCTAAATATATATTTAATATATGAAAGTAACTAGCAGGTGACTGGCGAGAAAGCATTTTGTTCTGTCCCTCGTGTTAAGTTGATTTACTGTTATGAAAGCAAACACAGATTTCCTCTCATGTAGACTGGGTGCTTGAGACTGCACACAGGGTTTTGTACAACATTCCTGAGATGCCTGAATAAGCATGTGGACTCTCTTATATAAATAATAGTGTGCATACAGTAATATATGTGTGTATATAAGAATATTTTTTTTTGTTTAATTCTACATGGATTTCATGAAAGACAAGTACAACATAATGCAAACAGCAGGTGGAGAACTTTGCTTTTTGATGAAAGATTTTAAGAGCAAGAAAGATCAAAGGGTGTCTAATCAGAATAGGAAAAATTTGTTGACGGTTTCTCCACACAATGGAGTTTGCTAAAAGATGAAGTAAATTGCATCTATCTACAGGTATATGATCAAATAACTTTCCTTATATTGTTAACAATTCATGAATAGATAAAGGTTCTCACAGTAATTAGAAATGTTTGTTTGAGGCACTGCATTTACCAGTTTAGGAGTACAAGTAAAAGCGCTGCAGGTTGTTGTCAAGTGTCTTTTGTACCTGGAAAAGGTGAACTGCAACATCTCTGTGATTCCCTTTGTTTCTTAATTTCACTTAAAATTGGAGATTTTCAAATGGTATGGTTTTAGCCACCTAGTGTGAATCAAAAATGTGGTGTGAATTGAATGAGAAATACAAGTTACAAAAAGTTTCAGACATACAGCTCCGTGAATATGCTGCAGTATATTGTCATTCAGAGGAAAAAATAAAAAAAGAAGTAAAAATGGGATCAATTCAACTGTTCCTTCTCTCCGAGACCACAACAGTGAACACTGTCCTTGTGCTTTGGCTGGGATGTGCTTGTGAAGGCAGCGGTGCCTTGTACGTGCTTGGGAACCCGGGAGTCGGTTCCTTTGTGGTTATAATTATACATTGGTCTATGTTGTGTAGAAATGGCGTGTGGCAGAAACTGTGAATCCAGAATCCAGCATATACCAGAGTTGTTTTCAGATTTCAGGTATACACATGCTTTTTACAAGAGGAAAATCAACAAACAAATTATACAGGTTTTTTCCTTCTAGAGAGCTATTACAAGCTCTGAATCAGCCCATTTCACAATTGAGTATTTTATATCCTCACCAAGTATTAGGGAGACCAATAAACATTTTAGAGGGCTTTAAATGGTATTAGAGGTATTATTTTTTGTGCTTATATAAGGTATAAGTACCTTAGTTCAAAGGTAGGGCTTAGAGAGTGTCATAAACATAATCCTAAATGAACTAAAATAGATTTCTGAGTCATAAGAATATCATGACTTTTAGGATCAACATAGTGGATCTTCTTAGCTATTGAAAATATGTGCTCACATGTTTCACTGGGAATTTTGGGAATCTCACATTTTGGGATGTGATATTCATGTTCTAGGCCTGCTGCTGTTGCACTATACTCTTAAGGTATCCTTTAGAGTCAAGAGATGTAAACATGTAGGTGGACAAGGGAAATGGTGGAAGGCAGGGCAAAAGATTTTGATTAAACATTTGAGTGTTTTGTGGGTTTTTTCTTGTTGATTTTTTTTTGTTTTGTGATATGGTTTTGTTTTTCTAAGGAAGGAAAGCAAACAGCTGTTTGAAGCTGCTCAGAATGTTGCAAACTGTTTCAGAACTGAAAATCAGTGCACAAATCACTGATGAAATGCTTTCAAAATGAGAGATGCCCTATTGCTATCCTGGCTAGAAATGCCTGCACAGGACAAGAAGATTTATCAATGTACTGTGCAACACTCTTAAGCCAACTCGGATGTTTGGAGATGTCTATGTGATTGATCATGCAGCCTCGTGATAAATGAGTTCATTCTGCATCTGTATCTGAATACAAACAATCCCTGTGTTGTGTGTCCAAAAAAACATTGTAAAGTTGCCCTTGAGACATACTGTTAGTTAGAAGGTTTTCTCAAAGGTATAAATAAAAGTGGGAATGGCAGCCTTCTGACATACCTAAGAGGAGGTTGCCATGAATGTGGAGCTAGGCTTTTTATGGAGATGCCCAGCAAGGTAACAAGAAACAGTTGTCATAAATCAGAAATAAAAGGGAAAAGGAAATCTATATGAGGATAATTAAGCAAACCAGATTACTTGGGGAGGTTGTGGAGCCAGCCTCCCCCGTTAAAAGTTTTCAGTGCCCAATGGGATAAACAACGTGATCCAAATTCTGTGTTGATCCAGCGGAGCAGGAGGTTGGACTGGAGATGTCCCTTTGAGTCTGAGTGCTTCCGTGAGTCTGTGGTGAACTTGGTCAAATTGTGCCTCCACATGTAAGCCATTTCCTACTGTAGAAGCAGATGAATTTCCTTCCAACACAGCTGCAGTAAAATTTACCTCTCATTTTATAAAACAAAATAGAAACCCTTTATGTTGTAGCTTTTAACATGGCATTATAGTTAAGTGCAGTATTTTTTCAGTGACCTGTAAGATGCACTCTGTTGAGACACTGTCTGTGGTATGAGGTTCCTTGTCATCACAAAATTCTGAGCGTGAGCTTCTGCACTTGTATGAAAATTTTCCTGTTATCACTGGAAAACTCATTTTTTAGTTCAAAATGCCTTTGAATTCTAAACTTCACTTTTTACTTCTCTTGATCCTCTTTGAATTGGCTGGTAGGGGGAGCTGTTGATTGGCGTTCAGTTCATCTGGTTAATATTGTTTTCCTTTTTTATTATTACTCACTAGAGGACTGACTGTTTAAATGCTTGAGTGAAAAGGCTGTTTTTTCCAGTTACTATGTTCAGAAAATATTCATTTGGGTACAGAAAAGGAGAAACCAGGAAGCACGAACAAGAATCCCTGATGTTCAGGTCCAAACTGCAACAACTTGATCCTTGGGAAGAAGTAATTGGTAGCATGTTTTTACCTAGCATTGCCACAGCTCTTTAAAGGCTTTAGTGCAGTATTTGTAAATGGGATGTCACCTTGATGTGATACCTTGATAAACTTCATTGTGCAGATCATAAAACCAGCAGGGTTCATTTGTATTTAGGATTGTACTCTGTTCCAGCATTTGGAAAGTGTTTGGTTTGGCTGCAGTACCCCTCCTAGCTCCCATCCTGGTCCAGATTGTGCTTTTTCTCTTTTCCTTCTCCATGCTGGATGGTGTGGCTGAAGCAGTCCTTCGCTTTCCATGCTGGGCTAGGAGCAGAATGACAGAGTTGTTTCTTCCCTGGGGGCTGGTTGTGGGAAGGAGTCAGAAACGTCTTTGAAAGAGTCTTTCAAAGTCGGGAGTAATTGATGCTTTTTGAATTCTCCAGACTGTGGTCTTTAGCTTACCAGTAGACATGTTATGTGGTTTTGTCCCCATCTGTTTGTTCCTGGCAATTTCTAGGAGTTCATAGGATCTTCACCACCAAGAATAGTCTGATGTCTTTTATGAAGACCTAGAAACCAGGAGAAGAAGGCTAAGTAATGTCAATATTCAGAGCTTGTAATATAAAACTCTCGTTCAGCTCCTGTTCTGGTGTTGTTTGTAGTGTCTCTTGTGATTTAAAGGCAGGTCTGGAAGAAGCCCAAGAGCAATACCTGAGGAAGGTACCTAAACATGTGTTGATGTGCCTCACCAGGATTGCGCAAAAGGGGAACAACTGATTTTCAGGGGCACTGTTGAAGGTACCTTAGCTTATTTGGTCACAAACTGCTCATGCCACCGGCCTTTGTTTCAGAGTGCAGATACTTCTTAATGTACTATGTCTTCTTTATGGCAAGGCACCACCTCATCCTACACTCAAAGTGTAGGCTCTTGAGTTCAGGTACTATACTTGGGTTCAAAAACAATGCCAAACCAACATTTCTCTTAGGTTTCTTTACCAGCCATTAGAAGTGATCTGCTCACTTGTGCATTTGTTTCCCACCCAGACAGAGAAATTACATACAGTGAGCTCCGGGGGTGGATTCTTCCCTCCAGGATTGCAGCCTGACCCCTGCAGAGGGAGCTGGCGCAGAGGAGATCCTACTCTCTCTTCTTCCCAGCTGCCTTGGGCTGCTGGAAAGATTTGCTTTGCATACAGATGAGCCTTTTCTGTTCCTATTTCCTCAGTTTGAAATGTTGACTCGTTGCTCGCAGATAATCTTTTGATCCTTCTTTGTCTGGGCCACAAACTTGTAAATCATGTCATTCATATCCTTATGGTTGCCAACTGTATTAATGTTTAAAAATAAAGCAAGCCAGTATATTTTCTTATGGCAGACATCCTGGAGCCCTCTGTTTTGGATGTTATAGGCATCATGCTATACAAGGGCCAACAGAAAATTCCTGAGCGTAAAGTGATGGAAACAAATTTATATATGAGATATCCAGTTAAAAAAAAAAAAAAAAGAAAAAAAAAAAAAAAGAAGGGTTTTGCAAGTTGGGAAACATTTTGGGGCAGCAGATTTTCAAATAAATGGCCCTGATTCAACCAAAACTGAAATGACTCATAATCATATCAGTATAACATTTCTCCCTCCCACTGGGCTGTTTTGGCTTTTCCAACTGACTAATAAGAGTATCTGACAGTCGTCTTTATTTCTGATATACTGGAAATGTACTCAAGGATTTCCAAAAACATTTTTCATATAGGCATAGTATTCTTGAAGAGTTCATGGGATCCAGGTGCTATTTGCTAAATGATTTCTTTTTCCTCACTGTTTAAAAAAAACCCAACAAAGTATTTGAAATTAATTTCAGTCACTTAAAAGGATTTGACAGGCATGCTGCTGATGAGACTCAGCTAATTAGTGATGGTTTATTTTCCAGGGACTGTTTATTTTCAATTTGGCAACAGGTAGATATCAAAAAAAATTATAATCATGGTGACACATTTCTCTGTGCATACCTGAATAGACACACATGGGTTTAGACATGTGGTTCCAGAGTGAGCTGGTTGCAACCCCTGTTGTTGGGTTGCCAAACTCTTCCTGTTGTGTAAGATTCCACAATTATGTTTTGCCTTTGAGAAGCTCATCTACTTTCCTTGCTTGTGACATCCTTTAAGTTAGTGTTGGAGACAAAGATTCTTGTTTGTCTTCAGCATTACTGGAGCTATAAAGTATTAAAAATTGGCACTTGCTTTATACCAGCTGTAATGCTGGGGCTAAGCGTGGGTACTTGATTAAATGACAGCTGCATGTGAGCATTCTAGAAGCTGAAGGCCCAAACTGCTCAAGCAGCAGCAGAAAGAGCAGTAGGAAGGTAACACCTGGAAACCCCTGGCAGCTCAGAGCAGCAGAAGCGCTTGAGGAGAGGCATCTGGACAGGCCACTTCTCTGACTAACCTCAATACTCAAGTATATGAGAGGTCTACTTCTTCTTAGAGAGGACCACTCGAGGCATGAACTTTCCTGATTTCTGGGATGTGAACAGAAAGCCATAACAGGCTTCCTGCTGACTGTCCCTTCAAATTCAGGATGTCACAGCTGTGGTGCATCCTCTCAAGCCCCATCAAGGATGAGTTTTCAGTTGCATGCCAGTTTTTCCGTTCAGCAGCAGCGCTGCTGCTTGGCAGTGCAGTACAGTGCAGCGCAGGGCTGAGTAATGGTGCTTCATTCAGCTCTGGTGGTATCTGATGGCTGCACAAAACTGCGTTTATTTTTCCTTTTATTTCTTTAAACACATCCTGATGCACTTCGCTTTGCTGCTTTAAAATTTTGTTGTTTGCCTTGTGAACTCATGCGTGCAAATTCAAGATAGTCAAGTTTTCAATATCTTGCAGAACCTTATATATGTTTATATGTTAGATTGATCTTTAAATGCATAAATATGCACTAAGGTTTCCAGAAGAATTTACCCTGTTCAGAGCACAGAGGAACGTAAATTGCTGTTATGCATCTTTGTATGACCTGGTAGTTTCACTTGCATAAATACCCAGCAATGAAGCCATAATTAACAAGCTAAACTTTCCAGAGTGTGCAAGCTGTTCCTGCACAAGTAAATAATTGCAGAGCAAACTTACTAAATGTGCATTTAATTTAACCACTATACGGTATGTGCACCATCAAGAATTATAGGAGAGAGGAATATCCCTGTGAAACTTTGTTTCGGCAAGTTGGGATTTGAAGGATAACTAGTTAGTTGAATCAGTCATGAGTTCATCAGATCAAAACCATACTTGTAGGATGTTTTGCTTCAAAGAGCACAGTCATTTGCGATGGACGCTGGGGAAAAAAAAAACAAAACTAATTTTACCACGATTTTGGTTTTCATAGTAGCTTGCATTTTTATTTTGAACTTAATTTCACTTACCCAGAACAATCAGAAAACTTTACATTGAGGGAAGTTTTTACACAGCTATTAGGTGCTTTTTCTGATGCAGCATCTTCCTGTCTGTGACACTGTGATATGGTGTTTGGTCTAAGACGATTGAAAAAGAAAGTTTACTGAGTGCGATATTCTAATTAAAACAGGAGCACAGTCTAGGAGCACTTCTGCTTCCAGGTTCTTTCCCTGGCACCAGCTGAAAACGTGGGCTTTCCCTTGGCATAAATTAAGTGCCTCTCTGCCCGCTGTAGATACTCAGTACTACTTTTAGGCGAGTCACCTCATCTCAGTGTTTCAGTTCTTTATTTATATTACAGAGTTAATATGCTGCTTCTCCCCTTCATTGACTTTCACATCTGTTTTATCTCCACCCAACAGAGCTCTGAGTTGGTCTTTTTTCTTGGCTGTGTTTTAAAAAAGAGCCTCGCCTGGTGGTGGTCCCATCTCAGGTGGTGCCCCTAACCATTGCCATAATAAATTGATCTAACGATAAATAATGATATTTTCCCACAACCCCCCATATTTCTAGAGGATTTTACACTGTATCTGTGTTCTCAATAGCGAAAAAAGATCCTGCCTGCAATATTTCAACTGACTCATAAACATTTAATCAAAATTTATGGCGATAACCATAACCCTATGTAGTCTGAGGTCTTTCTGCTGTGAATTCATTCAGTTCGGTAGTATTTCAGTGGATGTTTTTCAGAGGTTTTATAGTCTTTAAAAGTTGAGGTTTTAAACTAGATATGAAAATAGAATATGTTCAACATATTATATTCCGTTTATTTTTTGTTTTTTCTTTTACTGCCCATGCAGTTTCTCTTTCCAGTATGTCAGCCTTTTCTGTGACTGTGCTTGATATGCCTTGTTGGGAGGCTGGATGCTTTGATGTTGTTGACAAAGCCTTGGGCGATGGACCAGTGTCTGACGGGGTACAGTGACTGGGGCCTGAGCGTGTTGGACACACGAGGGGGACGGGTTTATTGCTGCTTGTGGAGTGGGGCACCACGTCTGCCTCAAAAAGACCCTCAAGGCAACTTTGGAGCTCAAATGCTCAAGAATGTGCTGGGAAATTTCCAGCAAGCTTTGAATAGGTGGGGCAAGCCAGAAAGTTAAACGTATTTAGGTTTTTTTTGATTGAGCTCTGCATGGACTGATGTGTCAGGTAAAAAATCCTGCCCACCAGCAGGGCTTCCCCCAGAGAAAGCAAACTGTGCAAGTGAAGGCAGGAGCTGAAGTACAACAGATAGATGAGCTTTGTCCTCCCATGTTCTTCCCTGGAGGTGTTCAAGACCAGCCTGGGTGGGGCTTTGAGCAACCTGATCTATCTTTAAGGTCCCTTCCAACCCTCATCGTTCTATGATTCTATGAAGGCATGTCCTTTGCCTAAGCTGGTTGTCATCCATGTGATTCCTGGTCAATCCCAGGAGTCTGCTGGGCCCAGCTTGGGCCCTTGTATAGATTCGGGATTCTTTGCTGGTCCAAAAGATCTGCATTATCAGGATTTTGAAGGTGTCCTAAAGACTCCCTCTCCTCCCGCCATCAAAAGTGCTTTGGTTCCTGCTGAGATGGAACCAGGGAGAAATGTTACACCTGCTCCTTGCAGCAGTGCTGAGAGTTGTGTCATGATGGTGTGGACAGTTCTACTGAAGCAATTATCTGTGTGTTGATTTTTAAAACCTTTCTTCTCTGGTATTATTTGCTGGGTATTTACTCGTTTCGTAGCACCCTGATGGTGGCGGGTTGCATTTTTACCAGTGCAAATCACAGAATCATATTTAGCAGTGCAGCCCTCTGAAAGGTGTGTGGTGAAAAATAGTATGATTACATCATCAAGGCTTGTTTGTTATTATCACTAAATAAATGAAAGAACAGCAAAATTCTTTATTTGAATTCATTGTCTTTTCTTCCGCCTAGCTTAATTAACCAATTAAATTGAACTGCCTTTTCACTTGTTTAACCCCAAATGATGACTTACAGATGCAATCTGTAGGATAGATGAATTCTAGTTTCCACTGGCATCAGTGAAATTTCTGCTAATTTAGTGAAGATACCATATGGTCTGTAGCGCTTTGCTTTCCTTAGAATAATGTCACTTGATAAGAACAATGGGGATTTCAAATGGATGGAAGAGATCTTAGAGAACTGAAGGAGTGAAGTGTTTGAGTAATGTGAACCTGAAGAAAAATAGCAAGTTGAGCATTCATTGTATATGAAACTTCTTTAAAAATTAACTTTTTTCCTAAATGGTATCAAGAATGTGTCATGATGCTTAAAACCTGTAATCCTTTATTGTCAAGATTTGTATGGCAACCAAACTACTGGACTTTTGGCCTTTGTTACTGAGGCAACGAGGCTAAATTGATAACAACCTCTGGCTTTCTTCCTCAAGCTTTAAAGCTCATTGAAAAATTTCAGCCAGATTTAGCAGAAGAGCAGAATTCTGGAATTGATGGAAAAAAGTCTGCAGTGCATGCAGTGGCTGTGTGATCGTTTGGCTTGCTAATTGCTTACTGAAAGCATTAGCATTTGTAAAGCTATTAAGTGTTAATTTTGCTTTATGGTTTCAATTTGTGTTTATTTTTCAAACAAGAATTAATTTTCCCTGGGCTTTTTTAAAGTACATAGGTACACACAAACCAAAGTAGTATGTACTGTTTGGTACTATTAGAATAGAAACTAACCTTGGGGAAAAAATATTTTTAGTTATATTTCCACAAGGTGGGACCTCTGTTCCTGTTTGCTCTCACTTTTGGGAGATCTAAAAAAAATATTGTGAGGAGTCCTATGTATGAAGTGTTAATTCTGTAAATTAGTTTTCTTGAATCTCTGGTAGAGAATCATCCTGCCCTCTGTTGACTCTGAAGTACACTGCACACTCAGAAATTCATACCAGTTGACGACCCAAATTAATCTTGCTTGTCTGTGTAAATTCCCTCCTGCTACTTTCTGCTGCTGAGAGCAGTGTGCAGATGTTCTTTCATGATAATCCTTAAAGAGAAAAAAATGTGCTTCATTTCTTCTCACCTAGGTGTTAGTTTGAGTAGCAAATCACTATTGTATCCCTAGTTCCTAACTCAGTTTTAATGGCTTCTCATTCTCATCCATAACACAGTTGTTTGTGTTTTTTTTTCTTGAAGAGCATTGTTAAGGTATTTTTTCCTGATGTAGTGCATTACCTCAGTCTCCAAAGAGTTAATTTATTTTAATGTCATTACAAATGAAGACTTTGAAACACAGGTTTTGAAGTCTTTTCCTCAGGTTTTAATAATCTGCTGGTTTATTTAAATTTTTTTATTATTATTATTTTTTTACTCAGGCATTCTACACAGCATTTCTGTCATAAATATATCCCAGTACATCTAAACAGACAGTCCCAGTCACTGATTTGCATAGTTGCAGCCAAAACATTTCCAATTTGGTACTGATATTACTAAACAGTATCACTCTCTCTTATAAAAATATTTTGTTGCTACCAACTGAGATACTCCTTATGCTGCACAGTTTCCTGGTGGAAGCTTCCATATTTCCTACTCTTACGTGAATGATGGCTTTTCTAAACCGTTGCTGATGAACTGGACAATACTGAAAGATTTAATGACTAATATATAGTAAGATACAATATAAATTTAAGTTATTGTATTTTAGGCTAGATTATACATGTAAATTTTTAATACAAATGACGAACCACAGGATAATCAGACAGATGCAAAACAATATACAGTATGAGGAAGTACTTACACTTTATTTTTACTTCTTACACGTGTTTCTCTAAAGCTCAAATTATCCCTTGACTAGTGGAAGACAATCTGTTAATTGAAAGCTAGGCTACTTTTCTCTTTGTCAAGGCCCAGTTTAGACTAGATTTCACAAACTAAATAAACAACAGTCTGCCTGCCCATTAAAAAGGAGCGTGTCGGGTTTCTGTGTATTTAAGTCTTTTAAATAATCCCCACTTAACTGTTCACGAGGGGCCATGTCATCTTCAAGGACTTACGTTGCTGTCGCCTTTTGGCCCAGAGTGATGGGGATGTGCTTCGGTGTTGCAGGGTGGGAAGGATTTGCTCACTGAAATACAGCTGCAGGTAAACCATCAGCCTGTACTCGATGCTACTGGCACTATGTATGTTTATACATTATATATATATGTATATATATAAACTGCCTACACTGGCACATTTGTTAATACAAAACCCGTACCAGATGCGCTGACTAGTTAAATACAGATTTTTAAGTGGAATAAGCTGTCCCTCTACAAATTGTCTGCATTACAAAGTTTAGCAAAGGCATTGTAAACGCTGAGTGTGTAGAAGATGTGTGTGACCCCCGTGCATTTCAGCTTTGCACCGCTCTGCTTCCCGGGACCCTGCAGGACTCTCCTGCCACTGTGCTCCTGCTGCCTGCGGTGGCCACTCTTGGTGGTCCTTGTGAGGAAAAGTGACACTTAGAGGTTTACAGGTAGAAAAACCTGTGCGGAAGGGGGGTTCCCGGTGTGGTGGAATGAACTGGGGAAAAAAAACCTGGAGAGGGGAAGATTAACAGACCCCACAGTGTGAGGAGGAACTGAGAGTTGGATGTGACAAGGGAGGTGTTGAAGGAGGGGACCTATGTGGCAGAGGTGTCGCAGTGGTCTCCTGGGCAGGGGCGCTGGCACTGTGACTGGAAGCTGCAGGACTGCAGGTTGGGACTGGTTAGGCTGGGGAGGAGAGAAATCCACTGCAACCCTTCTCTGCGGGTGGAACATGGAGTAGCCGTGCTTGGATCACTGAAGTGCTGTGCACCGCTAACCTCTGCTTAAGGACCAGGGTCGTGTCACAGATGATGTCCCAAATCAGCAACTGAAAGGAGTGACTCCTCTTAGCTTTCAGGGCTTTTCCTCCTCTTCTGCAGTTCTGCTCAGGTGGGTCAGTAACCTGTTGCACCTCTTACCTGACTTGGCAAAACTCAAATTCAACATGTGGCTGCAGAGTCAGAGGAAAACCTGTAAGGAAATGTCAATAGCCTGGAAAGAAATGTCTTTATCTGCATTGCTGTTCCATGTGAGAGAAGACTACGTAACAGTCAAAGAGGAGAGAATAAAACATGTAACAGAGCAATGGCTGCTGTGAGCAAATGTGTCACAAGAAAAAAAAAAAGCACATTGAGGTGTGGTTAAAGATTCAGTTACAGCAGCCGTGCACAAGGGTATTAAAACGAAAGTTGCGCCGTCGAGATTAATCTGGTATTTCCTGCCTTTTTAATCAGACCTTCTAAAGCGTGTGCGAGTCGCTGTGCATGTGTGGTCACACGCTGGTGCGCGGGCACCTATCGTCATATCACCGGGTCTGCATTGAATCACGATAAATCATGAGCATTTCGTGTGCTAAACCCAAAGAATATGCACGGATTCAAAATCTCCAGAGAAAAGTACAGAATTTTTACATGAAATTTTTACTCTTGCAGCGGTTTTAAATATATCAGTAGACACATCTGGCTCAGGATGTTGTTGAGCTTAAAATAGTTGGAGGCTGGGGAAACAGTATGCTTGTTCTGTTATTACTCTTTCCTGGGTACCTGTGCATGAGTCACTGCATCAGGCTGGGTACAGGGCGAGATGAACCTGTGCTCTGCCTCAGGACATCCATTCCTGTGTCACCGTAACTTAATACTGCAAAGTAAATAAAGGCAAATTTGTTGAAATAGTTTTGAGGTTTTAATGCCAGCACTGCAAATACTTTCAAAATAAAAAATGCCCCCAATAAAATAACTATTTATGCTTATCAAAGGGAAGTGGAGCATCTTGCATTTCTTTTGTAGGACGTAAATAAGAAAAATATGTTTTAATTTAATTGTAGTTTTGGAAAAGATAACTTAAAAGGAGGAAGATTTGAGAGATCATTCAACTTTTCATGAAAAGGTCTGGAAATAGCAACCCGTGAAGATAGTGCTGCAATGCTTAGGCTGCCCTATTGGCGTGGCTGGCTCTGCTTTGCTGTGGGGCAATACTGGCCTCGGTCAGGCAGATGGTCACTGAAGAGATTATTTTTGGCTTTTGGGGTCAGTACTTCAGATCCAGATTCAAATCTTTGCAGGTGTGGAATTTCTTTGAATCTGGCACTTTACTAATTTAAAAATAGCTAAACTGAGGGGGGTTTGGGGTTGGTTTTTTTTTTTTTTTCCTTAAATGTTCATTGAAAAAATTGCTGCTGAACTGAGTCTTTACATGCCATATTTCAGCCCCAAGCAGATTTTTACGGCTGAGTAATAAACCCCTGGAAATGGGGTTTTATAATGGAAAATGCAACTTAACCTTAAGTAGAACAGCACCTTACAATAACACATATTTGGAACCTACAAAATCCATTGCTCCCAAGGGTGGTGTTATAGTGAAAAGGAGTGTAATAACAGTTTAATTTATCATAAATACATAACATATTTTATGATGATTTGATTGTGTTGAAAAATTTCGCCTTATAGATTTTAATAAAGCAACCTACTGGTAAACTTATTGCAGTTGGCTTTCTTTTCCTTTGACTAGGGGTCTCGGCAGAGTGAAGCATAAATGACTTAGTTTTAGAAGCTGGTTAATAAAAAATAGATTTCCTTTCCCTTTGACTTGTTTATGAAGCTGAAAAATGACTAGGCAGGTCACTGGTGTGTGGCAGAGCTAATTTCTATGGTTCTTTGACTGGCAATGAGTAAAACATTATTGTTAGGCTGAACAATCCATTTTCCTTTGTGAACACGAAATGCAATAAACCATCTAATACATATATCAAACCCAGGAAAATTCCCATCTTCTGCAAAATGGGGGAGAGAGGTAAATGTGGACTCTGATTCCTTTTGGGTAAACTGGTCACCAGGAGTGCCCTGTACCAGGGACAGATCGGGGTCGCTTTCTTAGTTTGCAGTGGTGTGGTGAGAGCTGTGTTCTTGGCCGTGTTCTGCCTAAATTGAAGTGGCACCAAGGAGTGCCCCAAATCAAATCAGAATTCCTGTAGACAGTGTCTTGCCCAACAACCAACCTAACATTTGTGATTCCTTCCTAATGAAATAAGGATATTGTATTTTCAGCTTCTTTGGTCTTCCCATTCTCTACAATTTACAAATTAGAAATTGAGAAGCAGAAGTTTTTTATTTTACTGTGCATTGTTGTGTTTCATTATTATGTTGTTCTTATCTAAGTTACAGTAATTTAGAGGAGAAATAAAGGTATTATTTGACTTAATTTTTTTTGTTTGGGTACCATTAGGATTGTTTTAATTAAACTTGGGAGGATTTTTGTATCTAGCATGTGTTGTACACGGACACCGTATGCTGATAATAAAAATAATAATTTAAAAAATACTTTTTAGGAAAATTTATGGTGGTGATAGATGAAACTTAACCCTTTATCGCCAAGACCTTAAAACTGGGCAAAAGTTATCTCAAATGAATTGATTAAACACCATAGTTCTGAAATCAAACTCCTATAGAACACCTAGAGAAGCAGAAATAAATGGTATTGCTTGTTGTTTTTCAACCATTCTTCTGAGAATCCTTTCCTAAGAAGCCAGGAATCTCTCCAAGAGATTCTTAAAACGCCATTCCTACAAAATGTGAATGCGAACTGATTTTAATTGGTTTTACTGGAATGTGAATTGGATTGATGAGCAATAATAGATTATGTGCTTGATGTTATAGTATAGATCTAGAACTTAGTGAATGATGAATTAGATATTACCAGAATGTCACATCTTTGTATTTTTGTTGCAAAATATTGTTTTAGTCTGCGCTTGTAAATTATTTTTATCCTCTTTCCTCTATAATAATGAAATGAAAATTACAGTAGATAAAAATAACATGAAGGCAGAATGTTTCCAATTAGGATTTATAACCAATGTCTGAAAACGTTTGGCCTATGGGCTTTCATAGCGGTTTTTTGGTTTGTTATGGTTGGGCTTTTTGTTGCAATATGGTAATCACTTCCTTTCTCCCTTGACTCCTACAAATATTGATTTTATTGTAATTCTCACAAACAGAGACACAAAAAATTTACTAACAAAGCTAAATGAATAGGCAGAGCTGGATCTTTTCTTGGTTTGTTTTTGGTTTTTTTTAATTATACTGGAAGATGGTTTGAGTGTGCCACGAAACCCACAGATATTTCTTCGGTTGATGTGTGATCAGGTAAGGGAGCACAAATGAGTTGCTGGGCAACACTTTAGTTATTATTGTCTTTTCAGTGGTAATGGTTGGCAGTTTCCTGAAAAGTGATCTTTTAGAAGGCAGTGCATAGTAAACCTCCAGACCTAAATTGTAACTTGGCCTGACAAAAACCACAGCAGTTTGAAAAATGCTAATAATGATTCTTTGAAATTGCTTCAATTGCCTAATGCTTAGCAAGTTTCACTGCAAATTTCAAAGGCACAAAGATGGGAAGAAAAAAACCAAGTTGAGATTCCTGTACAGTAGAATCGGCTCAAAGCACTGTGAAAACTGCTTGCCCTTCTCCTCATATTTGACTTTGTGGTACAAAAATTTGCTCTTCCTTTGTTATAAAAAAATTGGTATCTTTTGAACAGTAATTTCTATATAAAATAAAAATTATTATCTCTGGATTCAGTACACCTTCTCTTCATCAAGTGGACTGGAGCATTAGAAATGACCTGAACCCGGGTCAGGGTGTTTCCAGGATTTCTCTAGGAATATTAATTAGCACCTGTAAATTGTGTACACTCATTTCGAGTAATATCAGTGGGGTTTGATGCTCAAGATTCAAATAGACCTTGCCTTTGGGTCAAAATTTAACTGCAGTGATTGAGCTGCACTGTGCCTTGGGTGTCCCCTGTGAATGTAGCTGCGTGCTCATTGTAACCCTGTAGAGCCAGGGTTTAGGTTATTCTACAGCATCTGCAGAATAACCATTCATTTCTGCCATCCCTATGGCAGAAAGATGTCATGTAAACCCAAACTCCTTCCCATCTATTGCTTAGTTTCATTGCCTGTAGGCCCTTTTTTTTTTTTTTTCCCCAACTCCTTCCACTTAAGTCCTAAGCAATCTATTACTTCACTTCTTGCTCTTAGCTCCCTTTTTCTCATTTGCTTTCATCTTCTGGAATGGACATCTCTCCAAATAATGTGTTTGCTTTAATTCCGTGAGGTTCCAGGCTTGCAGTTCTAGTTTCTCCTTCTATTTTTTGCCTCTCCTTCATGGCATCTGCTGTCCAGTAGCAAAAATGTTGTCTCACTTTGCTCAGCAGCTTTTTTTACCAACTTGTTATGCTTTCAGATGGACATCGTTAGGCTTCTTGTTATCTTTTTCATATTTAGGAAATCCTGTATTCACCTGCAAAACTGTGTGATGCCTACAAAAACTTAGCACTGGTTAGTTTGATGGATATGAGTTGGTGCTTATTATAGATGATGGTCAATATTGTCTATCATTTCTTTCCTGTCAATGTGCATTAGATTTTCTTGCTTTATAATTAAATCTCAGCTCTCAGAGGTGGTTGTGTTTTCACTGTTCTTTTTTTGTTTTGTTCAAGCCTTAATGGGAGTGGTGGTCAGTGCTTAGGATCTGTGATTATCTATGGTAATGCCAAAGAATTCATACTTTGGTAGGTACCTCCTAGTTCACATCTGCATAAATGTAATTATTTTGCACTTTGATTTGTGTGTTCCCGAAAACGGTTTGAAAGCTGATACATTCTTATCTAACTTGTAAAGAATTACTGAAAACCAAGGTAGTATTATTTGACGTCCTTATTTCTTTGATGCAGCATCATGAAGTAAATTGAAAACTATTGCTTTATTCTTTATACCTTGATTCACCTATATTGAATAGTAGAACTCAGCCCTTACTTTCTGTGTCCCCTTTGAGAGGAAATATTAAAAGGAAAGGGGTTTGGTCTTGTTTTGTTCTCCCCTCCCTCTATTTTCTCTACCCCTTCCCTTAACAAATAAATGCTTTTTATCCACAGTTGGCTTTGGCAGGTCTGCTGTCATGTGTAAAAATCAACGCATTTTTTTCATACATAATACATTTATGTTTTTCTCTGACTGGTCAACCTTTAATAGATCAGATCAAAACTCTGGATAGCAATTTTGTGGAAATATTTTCTGCTTTTTGTGCTGTACAAGGCTGGAACTTCACCTAGTTGTTAATTGGCAGGTTAAACTTTTATGGGTTTCTGGTACCCTGGCGATACATGACTATTAAAAATTGCAGGTGGTTCAGGGGAAAGGGGGAGGTGAGTTCCTGTGCTAGTAATATATCATAAAACTATATATTTCATGCGCCTGTTGTGAAAGTGGAGACTTTAATACTTTTTCACAATATAAGCTGATTAAAGAATCTTTATGGATCTCATTAACTAAGGTTTTCTCTGTGAACATTAAAAAATGTAATGCTTATGGATAGGAACAGCAAAAATAATTAGCCTCTGTGGTGCCTCCTTTGGGTTAACGAAAGCAGTGTGGTATCAAATGTGCTTATTCTGAGCTTATGTTCATGCTTTTGCACAAAATTCTTGATGATTTAGCCATTTTCCTTAATTCTAATCGAGCATAGGAAGTGAAAGGGTAGGATTGTTGCATGCTCCAGCTAGAATTAAATACTACGATGTGTTTCATAGAGTCACAGAATCATGGAATTGTTGGTTTTGGAAAAGGCCTCTGGAGACTGTATACTCTCACCTCCTTGCTCAAAGCAGGGTCAGCTACTGCAGGTTGGGCTGTGCCAAGTCCAATCAGGTTTTGAATATATCCAGAGATGACAACTCCACAACCTCTGTGGGCATCACGTTCCAGTGTCTGACCACCCTCACAGTGAAAGAAGCCTTTTGTTATGTTTAAATGGAACTTCCTATACCTCAATTTGTGCCTGTTGCCTCTTGTCCTTTCACAGGATACTATTGTGGAGAGCTTGTCTCCATCTTCTTTGCACCACCATCCCCAGCCAGACATTTGTACACATGAATAAGATTTCTCTAAGCCATCTTATCTCCAGGCTGAACAGTCCCAGCTCTGTCAGCCTCTCATATAAGAGGCTCCGGTCTCTTCCTTGTCTTTTGCAGACCTTCATTGAACTTGCTCCAGTATGTCCATGTCTCCGCTGTAGTAGCTTTATCCCCAGAACTGGACACAACCTGCCAGATGTGTCTCCCCAGTGTGGAGCAGAGTAAAAGCATCACCTTCCTCAACACTGTCCATCTCCCTCAGCATTCCTGGGTGCATCCTATCAGGTCTTATGGTTACATTTAACATTTCCCTAATCTGATCTTCCTCTATGGATGTTCAGTCTTCAGTGCTCCAGACTTTCCCACTGATCTCAGTGGCCTGGAATTCTTGCAGACAAATCTTACCAGTAAAGACTGAGCTGAAGTAGGCATTTAGTACCTTAGCCTTTTCCATGTCCTTTGATATCAGGTCCCCCGCCCCATTCAACTGTGGAAGCATCCAATCTTCCCAAATCTTCCATTTGTGGCTGATATTTCATTAGGCAGTCTTATTGTTGCCTTTCATGTGCCCTGTCAGATTTATCTCCAGGTGGGCTTTGGCTTTCTAAATCCCACCTGCATACGCTTCGGTAGTCTCTCTATATTCCTCCAGAGTCTCTTGTCTTTTGCTTCCACCTCTGTTATCCTGTGAATTTGAGGCTTCTTCAGTTGGCCAAAGAAGGGCTTTATCTACTTCTTCAGCTAATGATTTTAGAACTTATTTTGTTCTGCTCGAAATGGACAGAGCCTTAACACTTCATTTGGCTTTGTCTGTCATTCAGATTTTACATCATTTGTAGCGTTAAATAAAGGATAAAAATATTGAATAGTATTTGGAATGACCTTACTGGTCCGTCCTCCAAATAAAATGTTGTTTCTTAATACTGTATAATAATGATTTCCCATTAAGTGATAGTTTTGTCTGTTACACAGTGTTTAATTCATTTAATACCTACTTTATTAGTAACAAAATAATGACAGTCAGATGTATTGATTTTAATTAAGATAGAACAAAAGGTAGGCATTCAAGTACTTAAAGGAGGTAAGGATTTTTCCACTCGTGATTCCATCTTATCTGGATTGTGAGTGGTAGATTTCATTCTCATCTAAGGTATATGTCCTTAGGCATATTTTCTCTATTAGGTATCATATATATTCAGTGAGAAATACCCTACATGTTTTTTTGAGACTTGTTTTTATTATTTTCTAGTTATAATTTTCTTCTGCTGGATTTGATACCAGAATGGTCATGTGAATGCTTGTTTGGAATGGTCCACAAAAGCCAGAATGGTCTTTCTTTTATTAGCTCTACTTCAGAGGAAATGTAGGTGGTTACTGGCAAAGGCAGAAGAGGTTTATGGTTGGATTTTTACCACATTCTTGTTCTGTTGTGTTAGTCCTGGGGCTGCACAGCCTCTTTTGCAGAACACAGGATATTTCTGCTTGTGAAGAAGGTGCACGGGGAAGTGAAACACGGTATGGGGCGTTGTAACTCCAAGCAATCTAGTCTGGTCAGGGCTATGCTGAGCCCTGCTCATCTAACTTTATCAGTTTCTGAAAACCAGAGCAGGACCTCCCTAAACTTTTTCACTGAGATGTTTTGTCCTTCTTGGTGTCGCTTCGGGGCTCTTTGGGTGTAGAAGTACTCCAGCTGGTCTGAGATGGCTGAAAGAGAAGCGGTCTAGAGAAGTATATGAACAGCTCGGCTTTGTCTCCTTGTACAGGGAGGATGTCTTTAAAGTCAGGAAAAGTGTTTCATACATATGTGTATAGATACGCATACATATTTATCAGAACAGTTTTTAAAAAAAAAACATTGTGAGATTTGCACCTGTATTTCTTTCTTCCCTCCCTAGTGACATGGAAATAAGCACCCAAAAATCCTAACATGAAACCTTGAAATCCTGGTTGTTGCTTGTACACATCACTCTGCCTGTCATTTCTATGGATTAATTCACTTTTCTGAGTTCTAGAGATGGTGTCAATGGAAGTTTCGTGCTGGGAATACTTTTCCTGTTGCTGGGCACCTGAGAAATTCAATCTGTTCCTTCTTGTCTGTACTGAAATTCTAATGATGAATATTGGAATCAAGTAGGCAGGAACCTGAAATGTAAAGCATGGTATTCAGGAATGAAATACAAATATTTTGATAGAACTACCAATATATTTTGATTATTGGAAAGATCTTGATTTTTCTCTCCTTTTGAAAGATTTTACTATTACAAATAATAGTAAGGACTTAAATTGTATGTCTCTAACTACCCTGTGAAAACAAAAAAATGTTCATTTACATTTACTTATTGATAAGGCATACCTTTATCTCATACAATTGAAATGCAAGATTAAGATCTTGAATTCATCAACTTAATGTTGCTTAGTAATTTAAAATTCAATAGCTATGCACCAAAAGGAAAAAGATTGCTTGAAATGTATCTGTAAGCTGTCACTGTATTAGAAGAAAAGGTAAGTTCTTATGCGTAGCACAAAGAATTTATACAAAATGTATCTACGTATTATTTCTTGCTCTGTGATTTTCATACAACTTCAGAAAAGCAAGTGCAAGGAATGTAATTGCAATTTACAATTTGAAACAAAAGGATTAGTTGCAAGGATGGCCCCCAAAGGTACGTGTTTCTTCATGCAAATAGAACTTTCAGCATATTCTTTTTCCTTCAGGAAGAAATTGTATACTTTTTGTGGCATGGAAATAAGAACAACTCCCAATATTATGTGAATGAGTTCCAGAAATTTCAAAGCATGCCACCAACGAAGCACTGGCTTTCTGACGCAGAAAGAATAAAATGGCTATTCAAAAACTACAGACGCCTCAGCTATATTTAATACTAGAAAACAGAGTACTACTTTTACATTTATTCCATAGGGCCTCATTCCAGAAAGCACTTCTATGAATAGAACTCACAGGCACTGCTTATACACGTAAAGGTGCCTAAGTGCGAGAGTGTTTCCAAGAAGAATTGTATTTGCTATCTCTGTATTTGAAAAGTTGCAAGAGTTTAATTTATTCAGTTTTAAAAGCCATGTAAATGCACCTAAAGCCTGTTTAGCTCAATTAAATAATTATCTACGCAATTTTGTTATAAAAGAACTTAAAAGTGAGTATTCAATTAATATTTTATTTAAACAATTTAAGTAATTATTAAACAAGTATTGAGTGAGAATGTGTTATCTTTGTTTACACCAGATTTCATTTAAAAGACTTGGGTTTCCTTTTCTTCTATATAAATAGTTCCTTCTTATGAAATCCAGGATCTACTAAAAGAAACCTGTTTTCCACGTATGCTCACTTTCACTGAATTTGTGTTGAAATTATAAGGCCTGTAAAAGAAATGCTGAGAATTTCAGATATGGCTGGTGTTGAAATGGGAGTTAAAAGGTCAAGGATCCTTATAAATGCTATTATTTGAGCAGTAAAATTTGCTCTTTGAATGATAAATGGCTGCATAGAATATGAAGAATGTTTGAGTGTAGAATATGAATGTTTTCGGATCTTGTTCTTTCGGTAATAGCTTTCAGCTTGTTGTCCTTCAGCTTCCCAGCAGCATTATAATTTTAATAGTATGTAAAATCAGTCTTTCATTGCAAGAAGGCTCTTAGGCGAGTGCAATGACATCTGCACATTACCAGCAATGAACACCAAGCAAATTTGTAATGAAGGAGAACTTGATATGCTACCACACATCAGTGATCCTGACTTGTTTCCCTGATTTGTTTCGCTGTTTAAATTTTCAGCAACAAGTCCTTAACGCTCCTGTTTTCTCATACTCATACAGAAACGACTGTTGTGTTTCGCGTCTCAATGCTGTGAAATTAAATGGGCTGTGAACTAAGATCTTATCTCCTTTGTCAAGTTATTCCATCCTGTTCATAATGAACCGTGCCATTTCTACATGGTGGGCTGCAATACTGAGGCACGAAGGGAAAAATAACAATCGGTCATTGGGGTTTTCTGTCTTGTCTATTCTGTCTGGTCAGTTTTGGTTTTAGTGTGGTTAGAAAGCAAAAGTATGCCTGGCCAGTGGTAACTTTGTCTCCCGAGTCAGAAGAATGAGTTAAATAAAGTGGCATGAAGATGCACAGAGCACAGTTCATCTCACTTCACTTCGTCTATGTAAAAATTAAGCATCTGCTCCAGGATAGTCCGCCGTGTTTTTGTTCACTACTCAATTGAAATTGGTGGTCTGAATCACCCTGGTGGTACCCACCTCATCTGCCTTTCTGCTAACTGTGGGAGGCATGCAGTCAGCTCTGTGGTCACACTTTTAAAATAAAAAGTATGTGTGTAATTCTCTGGTAATATTGCTATAATTGTCCTTTGATACGCTTTCATCCCCTTAATTTTCTGACAGTATATTGTTGTTTTTTACCAGGACTCCATACCGGCTCCAGAGATCAATGTTTTAGTTCTATTCAATTCATTCATTAACACTGGCACTTCTCTGAGGAAAGTAAAGAAATTCCAGACATTCACTGTAGCAGCTCTAGGTCCTTAACAAGATTTTTCGAGCAAATTGGACTGTGGCCTGCTGAGAAAAAGACAAAGGATCCCTGCATCGTAGGTATGTTTGTTAGGGAGTACTTTGAACAGAAGAATGAATGCTTTGCAGGGACATGGCTGTGACGGAGATCTTAGTCCTGAGTCTCAAGTTCAGGGTCTCAAGGTTTTCCCAATAAACTCTTGTCTGGCATTCCTATTTGTATCTTTAGAAAACCACACTTCAGTTGCTGCCTGCAGTTTGGTAGCTCTAGGCAGTTCTGTATTATATTAAATGTTAGAACAAATGTTGGATAAAGCCATTGACATTCTGACAATCTTGGAAGAGGAGAGCTCTTATGAAATTTAATATCATCACCACAGAACAGGAAAAATAATCTTACAGGTTTCAGTAGATGGATGGATGTATACACTATTTTATTTTTCTACATCAAGCTCAACAGTCCTAACTGTCATTAATCATTTCAGAGTCTCCCCATTGCTATTTTTAGGAGCAGAAAGAATTTCAGTATTATAACATGATCTGTGCTAGAAAGAGGTCAAATAAATGGTCTGCAGTGGAGATTTGCTGCTAGAAATACATTAGTATAAAGTTGAAAGTAACTTTATAGCACAGGACTACTGGGTGGGTATACAGTAATTTACTAAATTACAACACATTTAAGCTGCTGGAACATTTTTATTAATACTCCTATTTGTTTTTACACTCCACCTACCTCAGAACACAGCAGTTTATTCAAAATAGGTATCTCGGATTTAATTTCTAAAAATATTTTGATATTTTTTATGAACGTTTAAAACCCAGAGGCTCTGTGTGCTTAAAACAAAATGTAGACATTTTATGGCTTTCTCACTTTTTGTCAGTTATTATAATACTGCACATATTGTGCCAGATCACCGAAGGGAGGCAGCTCTAATTAGGAGCTGAGGCACCTACTGCTGCTTCATCTGTGGGAAGTGGCCTTTGCAGGACCACGTACAAGATGTGAGGAGCTCAACTGATGCCCCTCATTTGCATGCAGATGTGTACATTTCTTAAGAAATGAACATAATCCAGAGACAAATTTAGAGTTCTTGCTTTTATGAGCTTACTGAAGAGTGTCATGTATGTAAAACACATTATATATAATCTGGTGAGACAAAACGTGTTCTGATATTGTCTTAAGGCCAGGGTTAGTTTGTTAAAAACATCACTGGAGCTTAATTTGAGGATAAAGGCATTTTGCAATGCTGAGGTTCACTGCAGAAAACCTTTTTTGTAACCAAAGCATGGCAAGTTTACTACATCTCTAGGTACTGTTTATGCAGTTTCATGGTCAGCAAATACAAAAACATTTTGTAGAAATACTATTATTTTTATCATCTGTACTATATGGATGGTAGTTAAGCATACAGGTACACCTATTTTAAGTAAATCAAAGTAATTCTGTCTTCGAACACAGTCCTTGGAGAATCTGTGTCTTTTTTTGTTAATGTAATGAAAAACAGGACAAAACTGGAAAGGCAGCAGATAAACCTGTACATGGATATAGATTGATCTTTAGCGTATTTCATGTATTGGAAAAGCATTTACTTGACTAGTGTATGTTCATAATGGCTGTGTAAAATATAAGTAGATCAAACTGCAGCAATACACGCTTGGGCTGTGATGCTGGTAGATGTAAGGGAATATGGCTTGGCCTTGTGCATAAATTCAGGGGCTGATTTAGGAATTGTTTTTCTGGAAGATGTTATTTCTCTCTTTTGATTTCTCACTAAAGCAATGTTTGGTCACAGCATTATGGCTCCAGTTCTTCTGGCCATGCTTTTAGCTGTGTTGTAAAATGGATGCAAGGTGATAAATGTTCAGGACCATTAAGTGATCTCAGGAGTTGAAATCCCGACCTAGTAAAGTCAATGGCAGAACTCCCATTAACTATAATGGGGCCAGGGGTCTGAATCATCATCTTAGGGCTTTGATCAAGAGTCACGACTTTTAACCCTGTTTTCATAGTAGGTAGAGCTACCAAGAAAGAAGGTGATGCCCTGTCATTAATTGTTTGGAGCACCGTTCAATTGCGTGTAGCTTGAAAAGTAACACACATAGGTATTTCAAGGATCACATTGAAGTCTTTATATATGCCATGTTTTGAGATCTTCTGCTGAAATGTCTCACAAGGGAAGAGACAGAGTTATTAATTGCTCCTCATATTGTTAGTAGCCTATAACTCCTAGGATATGTACTATCAACATACAGAAATAGTATTTTAGACTTAAATGGATATGTTGGATTTTTTTCCCCCACTGGAATCTCATGTATTAGTGCTTTCAAGCTCAGATATTTTCAGTGAAAAAATAAAAGTGTGTCACCAAATGCTACTGCAATTCCAAATAATATGTTGCTAGAAGGTTTAAGATGCTGGGAATTTTAGTTCTAAAAACAATCAAAAAAGTCTTGCCATTTCCTTTGTTTACCATCCTTGTCTTTATTTTGAGTGTATACTTTATGAATCTACAAATTATTGCCGTTATTGAAAAGTTTGTGTTATTCAAGATGACTTGTAAACTCAACTCAATCTTCCCTAGCAAGGGAAACAGGAAATACCAGAGAACACTAGACTCACTAAACCTATAAAATTTGAGAACGCAGCCCATTATTTCTAGAGACTTTTCACATAACACTTTGGGAAGCAATGACTAATTAGTTTTTGGCTTTAACAATAACAGTTTGAGGGTTTTTTTTGTTTTGTTTTTATAGCTTTCATATTAGGTAGAGGAGGGAAAGTGACTCTGAATGATGAAATATTGGCAGTGTATACACTTGCTTCTCAGTAGGAGCTCAGGTCTTTGATCCCTAGTACAATTACATTCATTGCCCAAGTTTTATTGCCATGCCAGAGAGTTAACAAGCAGCCGCTACACTCACAACAGCATCCTAATAGATTTTTTTTTTTTCAATAGGTAATTGAATATTTAAAATTAATGTCTTAGATTCTCTGGATTCTTGGTAATAATTAAATGTTCACAGCATTTTTTCTTGCCTACTTCACAGCAGTAAATCGAATATTTACATTCATCTGATCTACCAAACGCTCTAACAATGCTTCTGAGTGTTAACTGTAGCAAGAGCAATATTTCAGTTATTGTTCCTTTTTCCTGCCTGAATACTTTGTTGAGTGTTATTCTTTGAATTCAAAAAATGGCAGAGCTCGACTGGCAGAAAGCTCCACAGCTTCCTAATGAATATTTAAATTTGTACTCACTTTGGGCTCTTACCATAAGAATGGACTTCTTATCAAGTACTAATGAAATTTAAAAGTTGCAAATGTGATGGAGGCATATGTTAAAATAACATCGTTTATTTTCTTTTTTGTTATTCACTGTTCTTACAAGCTTATTCCTTAGTGATCTTTCAAGATTCTAGCTGATATTTCAGCTAATTATACATAGGATATATTCTATGGGTAACTTTCTGAAAGGGAGCCGGGGAAGATGCTATTATCCAGTGGTTTCCCCATGTACTGGGCACTGGTGAGGCCTCGAGTGCTGTGTCCAGTTTTGGGCCCCTTACCACAACAAGGACATTGAGGTGCTGGAATGGGTCCAGAGAAGAGCAACAAAGATGGTGAGGGGTCTGGAGTACAAGTCTTATGAGGAGAGGCTGAGGGAACTAGGGTTATTCAGCCTAGAGAAAAGGAGGCTGAAGAGACCTTCTCACTCTCTACAACTACCTGAAAGGAGGATGTAGCCGGGGGGGTCGGTCTCTTCTCCCAAGGAACAGGGGACAGGACTAGAGGAAATGGCCTCAAGTTGCACCAGGGGAGGTTCAGGCTGGATATTAGGAAACATTTCTTCACCCAAAGGGTTATCCATCATTGGAATGGGCTGCCCAGGGAAGTGGTTGAGGCACCATCCCTGGAGGCGTTCAAAAGACTGGTAGACATGGTCCTCAGGAATATGGTTTAGTAACTTTTATTTCCTGTTTCTTATTTATTTATTTGTCAGAGTTAGGTTGATGGTTGGACTAGATGATCTTTAAGCTCCCTTCCAAGATGATTCTATGATTCTATAATTCTATGATTAGAACAGGAGTCTGGAAATCAGAATGACCTGATCTCATTGGGATTTCCTTCTCTTCTGCTAAGTGGCCTTGAAAAAGTGAGTCTACCTCTAAGTGATTTTAGTCTTTCTCCTTACCCTTCTATCTTTTCTTTTTAGATTTAGGGTCCTGACCTTTTATGAGTGCAAGGTATATCATCTATCAATACTAGGAGAGAAATACAGACTACAGCAGTCGGACTGCAGTCATCATACAGTATTCTTTTAAATATAGCTTCACTTCCCAGAATATGTTAAAATGTTTTAATGATCTGAATTTGTTACCAGCTCTTAATGGGATAGTGTAAAAAACGTGGGCATGAGCTGAAATAAAAATAATTAAGGATGAACCCGAGGCGTTCTTATCTGCCAAGTAAATGCAACATCATGTAACATCGGACAGAATAAGGTGCTGGAACTTATGCCACAAGTCATAACTTGTGACATAAGTAGAAATGCAAACAAATACCTTTGTGACAGTAGGTTTTCATATCAGCCTAAATATACAACCCTTTCTTGTTTCCAGCTTCAGCAGCCTTGCTGGAATAACCTCTGCAGATGGTTTTCATTTTCAGTGTTAGCTGGTAGTCTGATACGTTGCACTTTTCTGTGTTCACCAAGTCATCCCAGTGTGATTATCATAGCTCTTGGGGAAAAAATTTTTTTACAGAAATTCATTTTTTATATGCTTTCTATTAAAAATCTAAACTAAGATAAAAAAAAAAACCTGAGTAGTATTCCATATAGAATCATAGAATCATAGAATGGTTTGGGTTGGAAGGGACCTTAGAGATCATCTAGTTCCAACCCCCCTGCCATG